>JAWMAG010000004.1:14680000-15065000 GCA_037013455.1 Ceratitis rosa | reverse complement strand
TTAATAATAAATTACAGAAAAATATGTGGAAAAAAATTTGAAAAATCAGCGAAATTGCTCATAATGTATAGAAAGCTAGAAAGTAAGGCGAAAAATTGCTGCTTTTTTTATAAATGTATGCTCGTGTAGAGGGTGGGAGTGAGCGGGCGAACAAGTGGAATGAACTGACTTAAAATACACATACGCATAAATAAATAAATAAATAAATTTAAGCATATGTATTTATATGTATGCGCAAACATATAAACATCTGAAGAAATGTGGTATGTAAATAAAATGCGAAAAAATGACAAAGAGGCAAGCGAATAACCGCATGAACCATTGAACAGTATCGAAACCTTGAATTTTTAGAGGGCAAACAAATGGGTGCTTGGGTGGTTGCCCACAATAAAAATAATAAAAAGTCAGCGTAATAAAAAAAAATTAAAATATATAAATTTATGGATTTTATATAAAATAAAATAAGACCAAAAAATACATCAGGTAAAATAAAGTAATGAAAAATAATATAAAAAATTAATATATATAAAAAAGAAACATATAATAGCAAAAAAATTAAAAAAAATAAATAATATAAATTAAAATTAATTATCTGTGATACTAAAAAATAAGGTGATATAAAATTAAAGAAAAAAAGAAATAAAATTTGAATAATATTATAAAATAAATAAAATAAAATAAAGTAAACTAAAATAAACAAATTTTCGTATGACAGGTAAATAGTACAAAAAAAATAAAAGTTTTTTCAAAAGCACTTGAAAATATTTTCTCCACGAGCTGGCAAAGGAGAATTTTTATAATGGATGGACCAACGGTAAGCTTCAAAAAACCAACATTGAGTGCAAAAATGCAAAGTTTTTCATTGCGAAGTACGCACATATAAATATTTACTGCCATCGAGCGTTAATTGCGTTTTATTTATACTTATGAATATACGTTTTGTATCTAACTTTCCATTCACCATAAAATTGGCACTTTGTTTACCACATTTGACCTCGGCAATTCGCTACAGCTTGACACAAATTCAAAACATTGTTGTTGTTTTTTCTCTATTTTAACATTTTGGCAATATTTTGCCGAAAATTTTACTTGCTATGACCAATATTTCTTGACGCAAAAAAAATAATATTAAATGAATTTCCGCATCAGTTTTGTTGTTAGTTCAAGACTCCCACGCTATGTACATACATTAATAATTGAGCACAAAATGTCAAACTACCATATATACATACAAAAGTACACACAATGAATTGAAAAATTTAAGAATATCCGCAAACAAAATCACATATGCATACATACATATAGGTACATACATGTGTGAGTCAATGTGGGCGCGTGTGAGTGACGTAGTTACACGTGTAGCCTAAATGGAAACTATTGAACCTACTTAGCTCATGCTGTATGAATAATACAAAATCAACTCATTGTTAACAATGAAAAAAAAAAACATTAAAAAAAAATATTGAACAAATCGCAAATTCAAGTTTCCTAACAGCGACTCAACGTCTGACTGGCTGTGCACGAGCTTAGTTTCTAAAGAATGACCAACCTGGTGATTTATTGTATTGTAATTGTAGATTTGTGATTTGTTCATACACACGTACGTAAGTGTACACGTATGTACATATGTTCTGCGAATTATTCGCTTTGATTGAAATATCAAATGTTGCCGCACTTTTCAGCTTCATAATGTATTATAATCACTTGTTAATATGTATAGTATGTAACCATGCGGTAAACACACATTTATATATAGTACATACGCACACATACTTCGAACTCGTGTACAAATTGGTTAATTTGCTGTGAATAGTTTCGCATTTTTCTTTTTTTTTTTTGTTAAACAAATCACCCGCATGCGCGCGTTATTAGTAAATAACAACAACGTAATTTTGCAGCTGCGGTTAGCTTCTTTGATGATCGCGTCATATCCCAAAGCAGCGCATTGTGAGCGAAGTTAAGCGGGTGGTGGTAAGGGGCGCGTCACTTATATATATATGCATATGGTTACGGTCTTAGATACCAACAAAATCCATTGTAATTATATGAGCAACAACACCCAGCATACAGACATTCCTCTTCAATACACTCATTATTCAATCATTCTTAATGTGTCGCACCACATTTGGCATTTCAATTTAAATTCATATATTTTTTTTAACATTAAAAATTGTATTTCTTGTTTTTTATTTTTTTTTTTTTATTTTGTCAGCATTAATTATGTCGTAAAATGTACAAATATAAATATTTTTTAACCAATTTGCTATGGTCTTTTGCTTTAATATGACAGCGTGTCAAAAAAAGTTGATCATACGCCATGTAGGGCAACTGATATTTCATTACGCAGAATAGATATTGAAAGCCTAAGTGTATGCAAAGTAAGGTTGAGATTAGCACAATAAGCACTTGGTAATAAATAAAATCTACAAATAATGATGGTATTTTATGAACCTACAGCAGTATTAAAACTAGTTTAGGAATTTTGTATTAATTATATTATATGTTTTTTTATTTATTTTTATTTAGATTTTTTTATTATATTAGATTTTTTTTTACTTTAATTTAATTTTTTAATTTCTTTCTTTTATTAATTTTATCTTATCTTTTATTTTATTATAATTACATTTTTTGCTTCCTTTATTTTCTCATTTTTTTAATTTTTCATTTAATTTTAATTTTTCATTTAACTTAATCTTTTCATTTAACTTAATCTTTTCATTTGATTTAATTATTTCATTAAATTCATTTTTTCATTTGACTTATTTTTTTATTGCACCTAATTTTTTAATTTTATTTTAATTTTTCATTTAACTTGATTTTTTCATATAACTTAATTATTTGATTAAATTCATTCTTTCATTTAACTTAATTTAATAATTTAGCTTGATTTATTAATATAAGTTAATTTTAATTTCTATCTAATTAAATTATGTTATATAATATAAATATATTTATTATTTTTTCTTAATTTATTTTATTTTTCTTATATTACGTTATTTTATTTTATTTTAAAATATATTATATTATTGTATTTAATTTTAATCAATATTATTTTATGTTATTTCATTTTGTTCTAATTTGGATTATTTTATTTTGTTTTAATTTATGTTATTTCATTTTGCTTTTATTTATGTTAGTTTCTTTTATATAATTTTATAGTTATTTACTTTATTTTATTTTATTTATCACTTTATTTTACTTAATTTTTTATATTATTTCATTTTCTTTTGATTTGTACATCTTTTGACTCATTTGAAGATTTTTTTTTAAATTTTTCCGGTTATTATTTTTAAATTATTTTTTTTTTTAATTGTTAATTATTTTTAATATTTTCCTTATTTTATATTTTTTTTAATTTTAAATTCATAATTTTTTTTGATTTTTAATTTTTTGTTGTTTTTCTTTATTTTTAAGTTTTTATATATAAATTTTTTTTCTTGACTTTTAATTTTTTTTTTGATTTTTTATTTTTGATTTTTAATTTCTTTATTTTTAATTTTTTATTTTTTTTTTATTTTCATTTAACTTGATTTTTTCATATAACTTAATTATTTGATTAAACTCATTCTTTCATTTAACTTAATATAATAATTTAGCTTGATTTTTCATCATTTATTTTTTATATTCTTTATTATTTACATTTTTTAAATTTTTATTATTTACCTTTTTAATTTGTTATTTTTTTAAATTATTTATATTTTTAATTTTTTTTATATTTTCCATTTTTGATTATTTATTTTTTATTAATCATTTAATTTTAATTCTTCATTTTCATTTTATTCAATGAATATTTAATTAAATATAAAATTTTATATAATTTTGGCGAATTGCAATTTATTTTTTTCATTTATTTATCAAACACATTTCATTATTTCATCATAAATAATTATATTTCATTTGTAAGATGATATTGTTATTCACAGAATTTTCATGTAAATTTTTGGAATTAATTTTTTTAACTTTCTTAGATATATATGTAGATATGTATATATATATATATTTTTTAATTTGTTTTCAAAATCTTTCAATATTTATGCTGACTTTTTTTACAGATTCCAATAAAAATATTAAATATATAAATATTAAACATCCAACATTGTGCAGTCTATTTTAAGAAACAACAACAAACATTTTTACAACTACCTCGAAAAACGTGACAATGAAACTGATTAGCTACTGCCACTGTATACGTTCTTTCGTATAAATAAACAAAAATATCAACAGAATTCCAAAGTTCACATTTAACAACGCAAGTATTTAGAAGCTACTTAGTATTGCTAAAAACAATCTATACCATTAAAGGAAATCGCTCAACAATGCTTGCAACTATGTTTGAACGAAGTGCGAGAACAAGCGCAGTAGCAGCTGCCTAGGAACGGAAGATGTGCGCCTCCCGCCAACGTATGAAAATTGGCTGATTGAGTGGCGATGTTATGATCGTGTTGGCCAACAAACGCGGCTAGAATATTGATGTAAGCGCGTCATTAGCCTACCCATCATCAGACAATTATCAACAATAAATATCAATATACATACGTGTACGCCACGCTATGGAGGATGACTTTAAATAAATTAAACAACAATTTACACATTCATTTTTAATGTGGCATCAATCAATTTAGTATGCGTAGCGCATATGAGACAACTAGTAAAAGAAAAGTAAGTGCATACATACGTACGTGTATATACCTATACTATGTACCCGTACATATATATGTAAGTGGAGATGTGGCGGCAAACCAACGGGTATGTGAACGTAAAAAACGCGTGCGCTTGCGAAGTAAAGATCAAGTTCAATGAAACGCAAACACAGCAGCAATAAAACAAAAACACGAAAATGCAAATACATAAAATCAAATGCATTAACAAAAAAAACTACAACAAATTGCTTAGTAAGCATATTCATAACTAAAAGCATGAAATAGCAAAAATTCATTAAATAAAATTATAAATAAAAAAAAATTTATTTAAAAGGAAAGCAAGCAATTCAGCAACGAAAGCACGAAAAACAACTAGTAAATATGCGAAATTTATTGTATTAAAAATAGCAACAAAAACTTGAAAAAATTCGTACATATTTACATATTCAATTTAAAATAACGATGACAAAATACAGCAGCACATGATGGCGGCTACTTGTATTTTAGCTGCTGTTGCTTGCTTTTGTTGTTGCAGACAGTGCAAATAAATTGCGATTTAATACAAAACGTATGTAAATATGACATTTATTTAATAAATAAGCAAAACATGCGCAGAGAATGATAATTTTATTATTTCTTTATTCTTTAATGTAATTTTTTACTTTTTTTTTTTGGAACTCTCATCCAGGTTCTGTAACTGATCTTTTAGTAGCAAAAAAAAAAAAAGAGATGTGAGAACATTTTTTAAGGAGAGAATAACACAATATTGGACAGGAATTGTACTTAATATTTTAATATCAAAAGCAAATATTTATTAGCATTTAGGGAAAAGCTTAACACTCTGAGTCTGGCACTCGAAGTGTAACCAACTTTAGGCCGTTAGTGTTAGCGTTGCAAAAAGTCATGGAAGTCGTCATAAAAAGACTGCAACCTGACATGGGATGATTCAAAAAGTGAAGATGCGACTTGAGCGAAATCCCCGACGAATGCCAATCAAATAGCGAAAGAACTGAAAATATCTGACCGTAGCATCCGCTGCATACTGAAAAATTATCTTAAGGTCAATCTTTATAAGACCCAAAAGGCGCATGATCTCACACCAAAGCAGCAAAAGGTCCGACTTGAGAGAGCGAGGAGGCAGCACCCGCCACTGATAATGATTTGGGAAGCTGTAAACGCAGATGGGCGCTCTCCAATCGCTTTCATTGAGCCTGGCGTCAAGGTAAATGCGAAATAACATCGGAATAGTGTTCTGAAGGTTGCTTTGAAGCCGTGGACAGATAAACATTTCGGTGGCAGACTGTGGACGGTTCAACAGGACTCGGCAGGGTTCATAAAGCTCGGGTCCCTCGTATTCACCAGACCTTAATCCGATGGATTATTTTCTTTAGGCCATTTTGAAGAGTAACGTCCGAACTAAAAGATACACCAGTCTGGGGCGCTGAAGAAATCCGTTATCCGCGAGTGGACCAAAATACCTGGAAGTCATATTCGGGCAGCTTCCTTTTTAGACCGTCTCAAGGCCATAGTTAAAGCAAAATGGTGGTAATGGAGCAAAAGTAAATTTTTTTTCTGAATTTTGTATTATTTTAACACGTTTTGTACTTTGAATTGATTAAAAGTAATTTTCCAAACTGAATTTATTGCCGTTTTAATTGGTTAAACTTCGAGTGTCGGACCCTGTATGTCATCCGAAATACCAATTATTGTTTCTAATTTTGGGACAGTTGAACACAGAAACAAATTGCATTATCTATAATTCTCAACCTACTCAGCTGTACTATGTACATATACGAGTACACATATTTTCTGGTAATAGGTATACTGAGATGAACCAAGAATGGCTGACATAGGTTTTCGATTTCACCCGAACTTCGTCTTCTTTACTAGTTTAAAATTGTGTTTTATAGAATTCGATTCACTTAAAATTAAAATAGAACTAAGAGATTGACAACTATTTGTAGAAATATGTTCAAAAGTGTTTCAATATGGTTTAAAGCCTAAATGTAGGCAACAATTTTTAGAAAACTTAGCTTCACATGTTCCGAGTTCGATATTTCTACATATTCTGGTGTCAGATTATAGAAATAAAAGTGTCTTCAGTGCAACAAAAAAAAAATTACAATCAAAATTTAAATTTTGAATTCTAAAAAGGTTTTTGACATAAAAGGAATTTAACTTCGGAAGTGAAAAAACCTAGAATTTCAAACCGAATTTCGAACACTTTATCAAAAAAATAATAATTATTATTATTTCATGAATATTTAATGAATATAAAAATAAAAACATAAATAATAAATTTTTAAAACTATAAAATAAAAAATTCTTTAAAAAAAGATTCTATAAAATAAAAAATTTTATAAAATAAAAAAGTACATGTTTCAACATACCGTATAAAAATCTGCGTTTGATCCGTTGGCGTTTCACGCAAGTGATGAACATTCAATGTTTGCGGCCGTAGATGACCAGCTGTCATGAGCGCTGAAGTGCTGCTGCTACGAAATGTGGTTGTAACTGTCATACTTGTGTTATTGTTATTATTATTATTATTATTGATATTATTCATGGCATTAAATTTTTTATTATTTTTATTTGTATTATTTGCCGGACAAGCGCAACGCATTTGTACCTCCTCATCGTCATTCGCCGCTGTCGGCTCATTTTTGTCTTCCAAATCAACATCAACATGAACGCCATCCAACGCTGTCAGCTCATCATTATTGTCAAAATTTTTCGTACGCTTTTTAATCACCAATGCTAATTTATTTTCACCATTCAATTTCATTTTATTTGTGGTTGCTTTCTTGTTACCACCGCCGCCGGCAACGCCCCCACCACCGCCAACACATTGCGGCAAATGTAAAGCCTTCAACGCTGTATTGACAAGCTGCTCAACATTGTTGCTTAAATTGTTGTAATTTTTATTGTTATTACTGCAATTAACATTACCGATGCTACCGTTCGGTGAGTGATTGGCACAATCACTATTACTATTGCTACCGAACAGCCTGACGGTGGTTTTTGTTGGTGTCAATGGCTTATTGTTGGTCATGGCGGCGGTGCAGCTGTTGTTGTTACACGAATTGTGTGGAACGTGTAGTGCCATTTTTGGGCGGGCGGAAGAACGCTGATGATTATGTACCTTAACGTTTTGTACTCGAACACTTGTTGTTGCAAGGCTTATGACAAATGTTGCAATGCCTAAATATTTTCTACCAGTTTTATACTGAGTGTTGCAAGCACCGTTTTACGCGTATTTATTTATTATTATATTGCCGTAAACATTTTTCTGACATATCCTTTGTGAGCTGTAGTGGTTTGTTTTTGGATTCAGAATGTGGTGTAAGGATTTGTTGTTGTAGTTGGTGGTAATGATGTAGGTAGGTGACGGAAATTGTGAATTTATTATGATTAATTTTTTTTTTGTTTTGTGTACATGTACGACGTGACACAAGCAGCATTGAAAAAAATGAATGAAAAGAAACAAAAAAGAAAAACAATTAAAATAAATAAAATTAAAAATGACTTAAAAATACAAATAACCACTACAAAGACATATCGAAACATATAAATAAATATATTAAAAGCAAAATTTTTTTTGGCAAAATTTCAAAGGCAAAATACATACGAGAAAAACAAAAAAAAACTAAAAACAAAAAAATAAAAATAAAAAATTTAATATCGTTCACAGTATAGGATATAAATATTTATTATAAATTTCTATATATTATGTAGCTATGCTTGTCTATTTCTAGCCTACGCTAACTGTAAATCCACCAAAACATATACAGCAGTACAAAGTATTTTGTCGAGAGGAAAAGCAAATGTAAATAAATTAATAAAAACGTCAAAAATCAACAATTGTCGTTTTGTGTTGTTGGAATAAGCAAATATATACATACATATGTATATATAAACAATATATAGATGTGTATATCAGCTCATCGTACGCGTCGCAATTGTGGGCGGGGCCGTCGACATTTAGCCAGCTGTGAATTTGCGACATTCCACTCGCTGAGAAATGTCTATAACCGGCAATCAGTGGTGACGCCAATGCCAGTGAAAGGACATAAACACATAAATAATTAGATTTTTTCTCTGTGTTATTTTTGTAGTTGATTTATTTTGGAAGGTTGTTGCAAATGCGCTGTTTTTAATTAGAAAGTGTTGTAGTTGAAATTAAACTATTTATTGACAGAATTTTAAGTGACAAAAATAAAAATTAAAATGAAGAAAAAAACGTTAGAAAATCAAATGAAATAATCTTTGATAAAAAACACAAAACAGAAGTAGGTAATAATATGATTTAAAAAAAAAATATATATGGTATAAATCAAGACAAAAAATAAAAATAAAGAGAAAAAATATAAATAAAAATAAACAGAAATAAACGAAAAATAAATAAATTAAAATAAACAAATAAATAAAAATACACAAATCAATTAAAGAAAAACACATTAAAAAAAATAAAAAATTAAAAAATTATATATTTAGAACAATTCGGAAAAAAAATACAAAAATAAAAACAATAAAAAAATTAAATCACAGTAAGTAAAAAAGGTTTAAAAAAGCACCAAACAGAAGATATAATAATAAAAATAATAATATAATTAAAAATAAAGAGAAGAACAAAATATAAATATGAAGAAATAGAATTAAGAGGAAAAATAAAAATAAAGAGAAGTAAACGAAAAATATATATACAAATAAAATAAGAATAGATTTACCAAACATAAAAATAAGGAAAATAAAAAATAAGTAATAGAAACATATAAAAAATTAAAGAAATAAAAATAAATTAAGAAAAAACAATAAAATAAAATAAAAACACGGTAAATAAAAAAGGATTAAAAATCAAATGAGAAAAAATTTAACTAAAAAAATAGCACAAAATAGAAGACACAATAATATCACTTAAAAATAACAATATAAATAAAAACAAAGAAACGAAAAAAATATAAAAGTAAAGAAAAAACTGCAAATAAAAAACATAAATAAAATAAAAATAGATTTACAAAAACACATAATATAAATACTTATAAAACATAAAAATAATATAAAAAAATTTATTTATTGGCTTAAAAATGAAAATGCAGAAAATATAATAAAAAGGTGCTAAGAAAACGAATAAAATGAAACACATATGAACGTGATATGAAAATAAGACTTCAATAAAATAGGGCAATTAATTATGAACATTCACTGACATACATATTTCTCCATCTGACAGTTCTATAAAATCTCACATTTTTTATGTTAGAAAAATTAGTTTAGTCTTTGACATTTTAATGGATATGCACGTTTTTTATGAGGTTTTTGTCAATTCAGTAGCGTATGTTTATAACAATAAAACCAAGAAATTTAATTGCAACCAATTTTAAAATGTTGAAAATATTTATATAAAAAAATTTCGAGCATATTTTGTATAAAATAATTTACCTTTTACTTAAAATTAAAAAAAAAATTATATCGAATATATGTACGTATATACACAAATTTGAAAATTGTAAAAATTGTATTAGCTTAATTAAAAAAATTATGTATTTAACATAATTAAACAAAGGATTTTTTGAATTTAAGCAAGAAAAAATAATTTAAAACAAGATTTTTGTTTATAAATTTAACTAAATTATTCTCTAAATAATGCCACGATTTCTACATAAATAATTTCAATCACTGCAACTAATTCAAAGTATAACGAAAACATAAAGAAATTAGAAACTTCAAAAATTTAAATTTAGGGATTTTCAAAGTATAAAATGAAAACAGAAAAATAAAAACATTAAGTAAAATAATCAAAAATATATAATAAAATTAAAATATTAATAAAAAATGATAAAAACATGTATAATAAACAGAAAATCTAAAATATTAATTTAAAAAATAAAAACAAATTATAAAAAGGAACAGAATAATTAAAATATTGTTTAAAAAAAAACAACGAGAACAAGAAGCCGACAATTTAAAATATTAATTAGAAAAAAAAAAGGATATGAAGCAGAAAAACTAAAATTTAATTAAAATTAAAAACAAAATTATAAAAAGGAACAGAAAAGTTATTATTTAAAAAGAGAACAGAAAATTTTAAATATGAATTAAAAAAAGGTAAAAACAGAAAAATTAAACTATTAATTAAAAAATAAAACCGAAGTATTCAAAGTAAACAGAAAAATTGCAATATTGATTAAAAATAAATAAAAACCAATTATATACATAAACAGAAAAATTAAACTATTAATTAAAAAACATAAGAATTTAAAAAGTTAAAAGTAAAACCAAATAAGTTGCAAAATTATTTATTTTTTAATATTTTTTAATTTATCACCCGCATTTTTGTATGAAAAATTAACTGCAAAAAATATTTAAAATAAATAAAAAATATATATAAAAAACAAGAGTTTCAAAATTTTTATGTTCAGTTATAATTTTAATATTTCTCAAACTTTTTATTTATTTCGAAATTGAATTATAATCATAAGAAAAATTAATATTGAAAAAAATATAAAAAAAAATAAAAGTATAGGAAAAAACAGAAAAATTAAATTAAAAAAATAAGTACAAAAAACCAGAAAAACCATATTAAAAAAGAGAAAAAAATTAAATAAAAAAATATAAAAACAAAGAAAACAGAAAATTTAAAATATTAATTAAAAAAATGAATTTAAAATGTTAAAAACCAAATAAGCTGCAAATTCATTTATTTTTCAATAGTTTTGTAATACCACAAACATTTTTTTATATGAAAAAAAAAAACAAACTAAAAAATATTACAATAAATTTAAAAAAAAAAATAATAAATTGCAAAATTATTTATTTTTTAATGGTTTTGTAACTAAATTTAAAAAATATTAAAACTAAATTCGAAAAACTAAAAAAGAAATCAAGAGTTCCAAAATTATTAATTTTTGGTGATTATTTTAACACTTCTTTAACATTTTTTCTTCCGTATTTAAATAAATATTTTTGTAATCCAAAAACTCAAGTCTCGCACTTATTATTCATAAATCAGTTTATAGATCAAAATTTCACAAAATCTTATTTATTTTATTTCGGGATAAGCCTAAAAAATTAAAATTTTTCCATAATCTTACATTTTAATGTATTTTCGTTAAGGGTTGCTATGTTGATGAAGACGAAGCAGCAGACTTGACTGCACACCACGACCAAACAAAACAACTTTTTATTTGAGTTTGGTAATTTCCTGCTGCTGCTCCTGCTATTGCAGAGGTACACTATAGCAGCTAACAAGAAGAATAAACTACAACAACACCACAAATATTTCTACAACCACAATAAACAACAAACAACGGCAACTGGTTGGCTGTTAAATATAGAAATGATGCACCACCAAGAAAACGCGCGTGTCGTTAGCGTCGACGACGTCGTCGTCCTCCTTCAACAACAGGAACAACAAAAAACACCACAAATGAACAAAACTCAAGTCAATGAGAAAGCCCGAAGCACCGACACCGACCCCGACAATAATTACAATAACAAGGGGACAACAAATTTATATACCGTGCACAGTACAACAACAAAATAGAAAAAATAATAATTAAACTAAACCGAATGAAATAAACGATACAAGAGGAAGAATTGTCGATTAAGCAGTAGAAGAAGAAGAAGACAATTCTGGTATAAAAGATTGGCGTCGGATTAACGCTATGCGATGCGCGTCTTGAAATTTTTATGCGCGTAACCGGCGAAGTCTGATGAGCGAATGGTTTGCGCTAGCGAGAGCCACAAGCGCAAGAGTCGCAGACCAACGCCGCCAGCAGTCGGAAAGCATTACAATCAATTTATAGCGAGCCGGTGCGAATAAAAATTGGTTTTTATTTTATTTTTATTTTTATGTAGACTCGCATTGTTGTTGCTACCTACTCGCCGCCAAATTGTTGGCGTATAACACCATGGCAAGTGATTGACAACAGAGAAGCAGACCGGTTGGTTAGTGGTTGGACGATTGTTTGGTTTGTTTAGTTTTGGCTGAGATGAGATGAGATGTTGTTTTATTTTTGTTGTAGGGTGCTCATGTGACGATTTCTATTCAACTTGACTTCAACACAGTTTGACCGCAAGCTTCAGTCGTCGTCAGCATTACTTTTTTAACTGTCTTACTAAATAACAATAAACTGATGGCAGCAGTAACAACATAACCACAATATTTCAATTACGAAGCGTGAATAATTTTAATTCAAACAACAAATGATGGGCGAGTATCATCCTCCGCTGTTGTTGTTTTCTAGATTTGTTTAGTCGTTGATGTTGTAAGTGGAAAAAAAATTTAGTTGTTGTTATTTTTATTTTCCTGTTTATCGCTGACGCAAAAAAAAACACCTCACCATTAGCAACAAAACAGACAAATCCGTTACCACAAAGGTGAGTAAGTGTTTAGTGCATATTGTTGTGGTTGTCATTTATGATTGTTTTCGTGTAAAGTGTCTCATCTTCAGCATCATATTTGAGGCTTAATGTTTTTTGTTGGTATACATACGTGTATATGTAAATAATATTAGATTTGTGTTTTGCTTTTGCCTAGTAGAGCGAAAAAACGCAAAAGCGCTTTCTCCGCATTATCGAGACACGCTTGGCTGATTGACGTTATTTTTGCTGTAATTTTTTTTTTTTTTTTTTTTGTAATTTGACCAGATAGGTAGGCTATTTTTCATTTGTTTTGTTTATGCTTCCATAGTTCTTCATATTTAAATGCGATATATTTTTTTGGTATTAATTAATATTAATGTGTATTTTTATATAAACGACCCAGCAGGAAATTTTTGACAGAAACACATATTTTAAAAATTTCATTTCAGCAAGCTTTAGATATACTCGTATGTATGTAGATTAAAACGTAAAGTTCTTTTAAGCCTTAAAGGGCTCAACCGGAGCGACCCTTTTCAAAAATCGATTTTTTGACATTCTTTGATAGTTTATGCCTTCGAAAAATTATACCCCCTAAAATGTTTTTTTTTTTTCGAAAGCATTTTTAGCGAAACAACGTTTTCGAAATTTGCTATCATTTGAACTCAAAAACTAATCATCTAATCGCCTTGAAACTTTTTTATCGTATTCAGCATTATTTCAAGTATAATGTGACCCTAGGATATTTCGATCGGATTAATATTGTAAATTTGCATAGAAAACGCCATCAGATTTTTAAGCTAAATTTTGAATTTTTATACTTTTTTTCTATCTGTATTTTTCCTATATATACGCGTGCTACTGTAAAACCTTCAATGGAGAAGTTGTCTTTGAAAATATTTCCAAAAATCATCTTTTTTGTTGTCTCACTGGTTTAGCCCTTTAAAAATTTCGGAAAAAATAATGGTCTTAAAATTCTGAAAAAAAAAATATTCTTGAAACATTTTTAATTTCCAAGCTCATAATAAATATAATTTACAAATCACTAATAACCAGATTTTCTCTAATTTAAGAGCAAATTGAACAATTGTTAAAGACTCAATGTGCAGAAAGTCTTCCAGATATTCCTGTGAGGTTCGCGCTCTCGAAAAAACTAACTTTCTATTCTTTTCCACTTTCTATAAAATTAAAAAATTAACAAAAAAAAAATTACAAGTAAAGAAAACTAAGTACGGGTCAAACCGAACACTTGATACTGGGCTGATGTAATATTTACATATATGGTATTAAAAACCAGACGACTTATCGGACAATCAGAAACGTGAGAAGGAGTTTTTCAATAATATTCAAAGAAGAATGGCATTTGTTGAGATAAATGATCGGTTGTTCATTTCAATGTAAAAAGGAAGATATGCCATATGTCATAATAATGGGAAAAAATATCAGCCAAATAGCCGCCACGGCTACTCTTACCGGGCCGTATCATCCTTCTAATGAAATTGCCAAATCGCAAAATGGCTGCTGTATGGCCTCAAAAGCTTGACGTATTATCCCTTTGAGGTCTTGACTGCTGACGAATCCACTCCAAAAAAAAACAGACTTTTTAAAGAAAGAAAAGGAAAAACATCAAAGAGAATTATATACAAATATTCAAAAGACAAGAAAAATCGAAAAGAACCGAAAAATTTCTAAATCGAGTTTATGACCCACCTCACAGTGAAACAGTGAAACGGTTTTAGCGAAAAGATAACCACAAAGAACACGCCTACACAAGAAAAAAAGGCACGTTTATAAGGTTTAATCATAATCATTACGTTTCAAAGAACCTAAGCAAACTATAATGAATCATTACCCCGCGCTCATTCATTTATTTTGCTGACTGGAAATAATGATAATGAAAAAGAGGAAAGATTTTTTGAAAATCATTCAGTGACCAAGAACAAACTTCAATATATAAATAATACTCATATTGCATTCACAGAATTGACTGAAAGCGGCACTTACAATACATGAAAACAAGATGATTATATCTGGATTAATAATAAACTCAAACTCAAGGTACTAAGCGCTAAATGAAATTGAAGTGTGATATTGAGAGATATTCTATGGAGCACCAGAACACTTTAGAACATTCGTTGAAGTTATAAAAATGATGTGAGGTTTTATTTTTATAAAGTAAAATAAACGTATCGTTTTCAAGTTGCCAAAGATGATCTCGACGTCAAAGTGTCAACGTCTAAAGCAAAACGTCATCCCGCTGGGTGTAGAAACATTAAGTTAAAGACATAATAATATGTTTTTTTTTTCAGCAAAATACACAAGTTGCGTGTGTACTATTGGCTAATTGCCTGCAATCAATCAACACTCAAAGGCACAGCGTGTGCTCAACTCAACCGGATTTGTGATTGTTGTCAATTTGGTGCTATAATATCTGGCCGCTTCAGAGGTGTGTAATTTTCATATGATATTGATATTGTTTTTTTTTTGTTTTTTTTTTTTTTTTAATTTAAACGCCATATATTAGTAGCAACTAATCACTTATTTATCAGGCTTAGTGGGAGGGATCATGTCCAATTAGTACTAATATCCAATTAGATAAACAAAAGTATTTGAAAACAAGAAAATAATAAATAAATTTAGTAAGAAAAAAATATATATACATTGGAATAACAAGTGTTCAACAAACAATAGGTCAAGTTTAATTTCAAGGTTCAAACGGTTTAATTTGTAGTGGCTTCTTTCAGATCTTGAAATTTTTTTGGGTTAGTGAGAGATTATTATGGAATTAAAAACAAGAGAGGTGAATTACTTATGTTAAATAATTAACAGAATACTAATTAACATCGTTAATAATACTTTTCTTACAATAAACAGTTTTATTTCAAATATGTTTAATTTAAATAAAGCGTTGATTCATATGAATATATTTTTTTTATGGCTTTTGGCATATAATTCAGATCCAAGTGCATGGAAAAACAAAATAAAAAATAGCGATGATACAATTTGATCGCTTTTGCATATTTAAAACATAATTTAGCATAATAATGGCTAAGTTTAACTAACAAAATACAAATCTTCTTATGGCCTACATACAAAACTATTATGATTGATAAGTGAACTAGATATTTTTTAATGGAATCAAAAAAAATTAAAAAAAAATTAAAAAATGAAAACATTTAGAGCATACAAACATAACAATAAAAATCATAAACACTTCTCTAACCGTGCGCAGAATTGCTAAAAGCAAAAGCTAACAAAAAAATACTACGCTAATAGATTTTAGCGACATACTCGTGTGGACCATTATAATTATTATCTACCAAAGTGGAATGCTAATATGATGTTTACTGAAATATTTATAAACAAGATAAATGAAAAGTAAAAATATAAAAACAAATAAAGAATTTAAAAAAGCAAGCCCCTTTTTAACAATTAAACTATGTGAGAATATTTTACACTGTATTTTTAATTTAAAATTAACATTTTGGCGCACATATTTCACCAAGAAAATTAAAATAACTATATATATTCAAATCGAGTGGGATCTGAACTACTTTTAGTCAATAAATATATATCATTTGCCTACATTACAGCGCAATAAAAATGGATACCTGAAAATATTGCCTACATTTCAGCGCAATAAAAATGTATAATGGTAAATATTGCCTACATTTCAGCGCAATAAAAATGCTTACATTTATAATCTTAACAAATTTATGTCTCCTTTTATACTCAACTGTTTAATTAAAATTTTAAAAGAAAACGCATGATTTTTCTTTAACAAAAAAATTATTTGTTTTCATTATATATCAGCAAATAAATTAAAGAAATAAAATTAAGAAAATTTTGAACATAACCTCACTTTTTTGAAGAATATTATTAATCAATATAGCTCTTATTTCTTCGGAGAAGCTTTAATTATCCTTCAAAACAATCAAGAAATCGCCTGACAGAGTGCTGAGAAGAATATTTTTCATAACTTGAAATAGAGCAAAGAGTTTATATCTAACCAAGTGCACTTGGTGATAACCACTGTAGGAAAATAGTGATAAAAGGTGTTGTTTTGGCATTCAAAGAAAAATTATCCGGTGTTCATTTGAATGTAAAGAGGAAAATATGCCATTAATAATGGAAAACTATATCAGCCAAATGGCCGCCACGGCTACGCAAACGGTACCGAATATTTTTTATGATATTTTCCATCACTAAATCGCAAAGTGGCTGCTGTATGCCTTCAATTGCTTCACGAAATTCACCTTTGAGGTCTTGAAACGACGTTGGCCTGTTGGCGTAGACTTCATCTTTGACGTGGCCCCAAAGGAAGAAGTCGCGAGGTGTTAAATCACACCTCGTAACATGGTCCGCCAACTGTTCCCTTAAAAGATCGATGGTTTTTTGCTTGTATGGCACGTAGCGCCGTCTTGTTGATAGTAAACGTTGTCCAGATCAATACCATCCAATTCCCGCTATAAAAAACCATTGCTCATCTCTCGATAGCGTAATCCATTCATTTTCGAAAAAGGGAAGGTCTAGTGAACCCGTTGAGGATGGAGCGACTTTTCAACAATAAATTTTGCGTTTTCCGAGCCCCGACAGTTTTTCTTATTGACGTAGCCATCGATGTGGAAATGGGCCTCATTAGTCAAGATGACTTTTCGATGAAATTCCAGAGCAATTTCAAAAATCCGATTACAATTTTATTTCCATTTGATTTCCAGGAAAAAGATTTCGAATTAATATTTTTTATTCTTTTGTTTACAATAATTTAATTTTTTTCATTTTCTTTAATACTTTTTATTTTTTAAATTACGGGAAGTTAGGAACTTTTTTATCAATAAAAATATATATAACAAGAAAATGAGTGGAATTGTATCGTGGAATAAAATATAATACATAAAACGAAAAAGACTTTTTACGGGAAAAATGAGAAAACTATGTGAGTGTTGCGAATTTTTTTTATAAAATTATTTAATAATTCGGTAAAAAATATTATTTAAATTTTATGAATCGTAGTCATAATGAAAAACAACACCTCATTTATGCTTAACATGAAATTAAGCAAATTTAAGTCCCTCAAAAAAAAATTCTAAATTTAAAAAATTAATAATAATAATATAATGAAATGTTTCTCTCTTCTTAGTAAAATTTTTACATATGAGCATCTCTTTTAAAAAATTGCTTTTTTTTATCTATGTTTTACTTCTCACAAACAATAAAAAAAAAATCTCACGTTTTTACAGCATAACTTAAATATTTGAATAATAAAGTTCATTACACGCGCAACTGTTTTTTTTTGCACCCCACCACACTTTGCACACTTTTGGATCTACATACATAACACTTATGAGGCATAAGTTTTTTAGATTTATTTATTTCTTTATTTAATTTAATTTTTTTTTTCTACTCACATTAGCTACTTTTGTACATAAAAGTCATTTTTCAATTCAATTCAAATTCATTATTGCGCCTAGTTACCGCTAATGTGTCAACTATTAACCCCCAAACACGTAATCCGATTGTAATCCAATTGTGTGAATGGGCGAATGGTTAAAGTGTGCAATTTGCCATATACATGTACATACCTACATATGTATGTAGCAAGCGCACGATCGAACGTATAAATGTGGACGAGCGAATGAGCGAGCGATGAGGTAATACTTTTTCACACATATGTATTCCCACAACTGCAAAATAAATAAAATAAAATAAAATATACAAAAACAAAATCTATATTTTTTTGCAGCCCACAAGCTCATATATATACATATACATACATACATATACACATAATTTATACATATAAATATGCACATGAACAAAAAGTGGTATGTTGACAAAATTTTTTGCTTTCTATGGCTCACAAACACGCTTAAATGGAGTTGCGAATTTCCATACAAAAAGTGTCAATGGTGACGGAATCGCGTAGTCAAGTGATAGAAAAAAGTGAGATCAATAGAAAAATATTTATGCTAAAATCGAACGTACATACCATATGTAGGTATGAACACAAAAATACACATATGTATATACATATGACTATATACCTAAATATTAAGTGTATATATGATGTATGTGTTAACTATGTAGTTTAAATGTGGCAAATATGTATTTATGTGTGTGTATATCTCTACTTCCCGCTGATTATCTTTCATTATTTTCTTGTTCTACATTTGTTATTGTTATTGTTTGAATATGACACTTGTGTTTTTAAGATAACATTAGTTAACTGTGTTTTTTGATTTTTGTTTTTGTTTTTTTCTTCTTAATTGTCACACTTTATCAAACGCATAAATATTTACTATCGCTCAGCGAAAACGCTAATGCATTCGCGAACGTATTGCGTATGATAATGACGAGATTTCATGACGTTCTCCTTAAACGGAAGGTGTTTGCGTGTTGTAAACAATAACAGTACATAATACTTAGACTTAAATACTTAATGCATAATAGATGCTAATTGTTATTGTGTGTATGGAAAATTAGAAAACCAGTAGAACTAAGGTGGATTAAAAGTTTTCGGATTTTTACTACAGAAGGTTACTTGTATTAACTGGAGTGCAAAACTAGTTTAAGAAGTGCTTTTCTAACTTTTCATCTGTACTTTATATTATTATTAGTTTTTTGTTCGCCCCTTATTAAAGTAAGGTTCCCTCTTAATTTTCGCTCTTTCCTAAAACATATCTAGATGTCCCGTGCGGCAATTAAGAAGAAAAGAAAAAAAAAGAAATCACATGGAGAAGGCTCATTAAATATAAGGGGCAAATTTTTTCACAACAGAGTCATAAAGGATATTTAACTTCCTCATGGAAAATATTTTTTTGTTTTTCTTGAAATTAAAACAATTTTTATCTATTGTATCTTGAAAAAAGGTTTTAATTTTTTCCAGTACAACATCTTTTCAAATCAAGTAATGGTCATAACCGTAACACGATTAAATATTAAAATTAAGTAAATAATGATCCAAATCTCATTTTTATCTTAAAGGATCTTATGATCCAATACAGTCCTTATTTTTCTTAACAAAGATCTTAAAAACCGAACACTCTTGAAATGTTTATGATCACGATACCCCAATTTTTGACCGGTTTATATTTAGCCTAAGCGGTATCTACTATAACTTAATTTAAATCAACTCCCCTTGCTTGCAGTGGGCCGCAAGAGGTAAACAAATTCCAATAGTTCCAGCGGTAGTCAGTTTTTACACATGTAATTCTTACAACTTTCATTAAAAGTGAATTAAAGCATATTTTGTTGCAACAACAACCTAAATCAACACTGATTCATTCTATTTTATTTATATTTTTATTTTATGTTATTTTATTTAATTTAATTCTTTTAATTTAATTTAATTTAATTTAATTTAATTTTATTTTATTTTATTTTATTTTATTTTATTTTATTTTATTTTATTTTATTTTATTTTATTTTATTTTATTTTATTTTATTTTATTTTATTTTATTTTATTTTATTTTATTTTATTTTATTTTATTTTATTTTATTTTATTTTATTTTATTTTATTTTATTTTATTTTATTTTATTTTATTTTATTTTATTTTATTTTATTTTATTTTATTTTATTTTATTTTATTTTATTTTATTTTATTTTATTTTATTTTATTTTATTTTATTTTATTTTATTTTATTTTATTTTATTTTATTTTATTTTATTTTATTTTATTTTATTTTATTTTATTTTATTTTATTTTATTTTATTTTATTTTATTTTATTTTATTTTATTTTATTTTATTTTATTTTATTTTATTTTATTTTATTTTATTTTATTTTATTTTATTTTATTTTATTTTATTTTATTTTATTTTATTTTATTTTATTTTATATTATATTATTTTATTTTATTTTATTTTATTTTATTTTATTTTATTTTATTTTTTATTTTATTTTATTTTATTTTATATTTTATTTTATTTTATATTTTATTTTCTTTTATTTTATTTTATATTTTATTTTATTTTATATTTTATTTTATTTTATATTTTATTTCATTTCAGATTTGCAATCATTTCGCACAACTTTTTCACACTCTGATATATGACAGCTAAAAGTTGACAGCAAGTTTTAAATCACAGCATACATATGTCACATAGAAAATAGCATACCTTAATGGCACACCCTCGTTAAAATATCGTATATATGTATGTATGTCTGTATAAATACAGTAATCGTTTAGCGCGTGTATTCGCATTTGTTGTGATCGGCCAATTTAAATTAAATGTCACGCACACAGAAACACAAAATCAAATACGCTTATTTACGAACCGTTACCTACCCTACAAATCGTGGCGAAGAGAACGAGCGTTCAATGAAACTTTGCAATAGGAAAAAACATAAAAATAGTATAAAAAGTAAGAAACTAATAGTTGATATTGTTGATTGTGCCAACAACAAATGGATATAATGCAAAACACAACAAAATGTGTGTACAATGAATAATGTGTGTACGTCTATACATAGGTGTGTAAATATGTATAGTGTAGCAAGTAGCAGCTTGCATTTGGCGCTAAAGCAAATACAATCAACAGTGTGGTTATAAAAAAACATAAATATATATGTACTCGTATATATTATATAGAGTCCGTGCGATCACTTCTTGCATCCCTTAGGACCCCCTTTTGAAACGATTATACTCGAAACAGCAAACCACAGATATGCGAAAACTAAATGCCACAACAATTGTATATCTCAAAAAAAATGTTTTGCGATTTCGATTTCCGCTATACTTGTACCCTTTTTCTTACATATATGCACATGTGCATACATATATATTTACAATGTATTTGTTTTTTTTAATTTTTACTTTTGATTTATCTGCTCCATTTGCGATTTCCTTCAGCGACAACATGCATGATATATGGATAAATATAAATAAAGTATATGTATATTATATTTATTAAATATGTAAATGCGCACTTATGTAGATAACAGTAAAAATATATAAATATACATACATACAACATATGCATTAATGAATTTAAAAAAGTTGCTTACATTCACAAAACAACGCTTATATTACATACATTCATTTGTATGCACATTTAACATGCTACGATGGCGCTGCGGACTGCAGTGTATTATTTGACCACAAGAATTTTTTAATTCAGTAATATCTTCTGTATAATTTTTTTTTTTTGATATGTTAAAGTTTGATTCTTCTTATCTAAATCTTATATTGTTATATTACTTTTATTTATAAGTTTTGATATTATATTTTAGTGCCGCTTTAAAAACTTTTTATTTAATATTCACTTTAGTAAATCTCTTTAAATTAAAAAAAAATTACAGTTTTATATTTCACTCCACTCTCACAGTTCATTGTCAATCACTCTTTTAACACTTTCTATGAATTATACTGTTAATTTCTCTAGACTAGTTTCACTAAATTCCCATTGAAATTCTAACTTTCGCCAATTTGTTTAAACACGTATTAATTAACTATTATATTTTTTGATTTGCCCAACACGCCGCGTGTGGCTTTCTAGAGGTAATAAGTTGGCGAAAAAAACGTGTGCACGCTGCAATCAGATTCACAACATACTGGCTGGGTATGGAAAACAGCAAGCGTAAAAGCTTCATAAAAACTCTTGCTAGGTAGAGATAGTGAGCAGTGAGTAGATTTTTGCGCGCGTTTCACATAAATTGACAACAAATGTGGTGTACATGTATGTATGTATGTATGTACCCGTGCCGCCTACATAGAGAAAGAAAAATACATTAATATTTTACCCGACAATCGTCGGTTAGAAATGCTCATTCAATAAATCAACGTATACTCACTCTCCGCTAGCACCTACTCGTTATTCATATAGTACATACATATGTGCATATATAAAGTACTTGTACAATGCTACTCTCACTACTTTTTCTTATTATTGCTAAGACTTTACTCTCCCTGATGGCGGTGCTCGTTCGTAAACAATTCGGACTAATAAAGGGAGAGGATCCCACGTGTGTTTGCTTATTATCGACCAAGAGCATATTTAAAAAGTCAATATATAGAATTAGATAGGTATGTATATACTCGTATAACTAAAAAACACGGTATCTGTACTCGAGTAGGTAACAGAGCGCCCTATGACCCGAAATTCTGTTTAGAGAATGGCTACAAAATTTAAAACAGAATATAATTCATAAATCAATTTAAATAAAATAAACAAAAAAATTAAATTAAGTAATAATAAATATAAAATATATTAAAGTAATTTAAATTACAATTACAAAGTAAAATAAAAGAAATTAAATGACGTAAAATGGAGTAAAGAATATAACATAACACAGAATAAAATAAAATAAAAAATAAATGCATAATAAGGCAAAATAAAAAATGAACTTTAATATATAAAAGGAAGCAAAATTGAATGAAGTGAAGTAAAATAAATAAAGTAAAATAATATTATAAATATAAAAAATAACAAAACAAAAAATAAAATAAAAGAAAAAATATAAATACAAAACAAAATAAATAACATAAATTACAAGAATTAAATTTAAAATAAATAAAACAAAAATTATAAAAATACACACATAAAAAAATTAAAAATAAAACATAATACCAAAATAAAAGAGAAAATTTAAATAAAATAAATGATACAAAATAAAAATCAAAAAAAATAAATAAAATAAAAATTAAGATCTAATACAAAAATAAAATAGAAAATTTAAATAAAACAAATAAAACAACAAATAAAAAACTAAATTGCACAAAACAAAAATATGCAATAATATAAAAAACAAAATAAATGAAATTAAACATAAAAAAAAATTAAAAAAAAAAATAATACAGAAAATTTAACTAAAATAAATAAAATTAAAATATTACACTAAAAATAAAATAGTAAATTTAAATAAAACAAAATAACCCAAAAAATAATAAAATTAAACCAATATGCATAAATGAAAATTAAATTATTACACAAAAATAAAATAGTAACTTCAAATAAAATAAATACAAAAAAAATATATAAAATTAAAATATAATACAAGGTAAAATACAGCACAAAAATAAAAAGGATATTTAAATTCAATAAAAAATAAAACAAAAAATATAAAAATTAAAAAAAAAAATAAACTAAAACAAAAAATAAAACAAAAATTAGAAAAATAAAACCAAACAAATAGAATAAAAAATAAAATATATTACAAAAATAAAATAGAAAATTTAAATAAAATAAATATAACAATATAAAACAAAAATAAAAAATAATCATAACATATATAATACAAAATGAAATATAATACAAAACAAAATAAAAAAATTTAAATTAAACAAAATAAAATAAAAAAAATTAAAATCAAATGTGTAAACAAAAATGAAATAAAAAATTAAAATAAAAAATGACTATTTTTTCAATATGCCCCTGCGTATACTTAACATAAGCGTTTGTACGGCAAAAAAATTCTCATTATAAAGGTTCCTTTATAAAGATGCTACATGAGTTTGCACAGAAGCTGAGATGTTGGTTAGCTAGTGTGTGCTAATATGCGGTGGATAATAGTCTAATCCTGACCAGATTCAAATTCGAAATATAAAAGTAAAAAAAGAAAATTGCTGTAGCCACTCAACCTCTCCAATTGTACAATAATTCGGGCAGGAAATAAAAAACTCTTCCATTTTTTGGAAAAATCTCAAGACACACACACACACAAATTGTAGACATCAGCCGACGATCAGTTTCTACAAGCATCCGATGTTTTATTAAGATCATTAGCCTCTGGCATTTTATAACTGACTTTTTAATATTTCACTAAATATCATTTCTTTTATTTTCTTCTCAGAAAGATAATTCAAATTAATTCATATGTACATTTTAATATTGATGTATTATATTATTTCAGCTTATAAGCGTATGAACACATAACATATACCTATATATACATACATATATGTGCATAATAATAAATTAATTTTTATTCACATTTCCATGCAACAACTTCCGCCGTTGATGCATCATATAAAAAAATTCCTCTGAAGGTCAAGCACTTTTACAAACAAATACATTACGCATGCGACGCGTCGCACAGCAATGCGCCGGGGCATACGCAAACTGTACAGATATGCATACATATGTACAATAAAAAGCAATTGCCCGCATTCAATATTTTTCAATTGTATTGCCATTCAACGTTAATCGAAGCAAATTAAATTGTCAATCTTGACGGGCATAGCCAGCCGGAGATGTCCGAGGTAGCAGCGCGTAAAACTGGCGTGTGAAAAGAATTTCTGTTTACTTTGCTTTTTGAACGCGTTAAAATCAACAATGAACGCAAAATATTTCACATATGTACGTACATATGTACGTAAATACATATATAATTGTAGACGCATAAAATGCGAAATAAATGACCATACGTTCTTTTGCACATATTTGGCTATGCGGAAGCCATTTCGCTCTCATTGCCCAAGCGAGTGGCACTCAAACTGTGCTTGTATAGCAGCACTACATACATGTATACATATTAGGAATGATGACAGTTTGCTTTATTAGGAACAAAGGATGTTTTTATGTATTTTATTTAATGTTACTTTTCTTTTGTTTTTTTCTGTGCTCATAGAATTTGAACGCATTTGTTTTTGGTAAATGTTTGTTTTGTTATAATAAAAATAAATTTATTAAAAATAAATTTATTAAAAAAAATATTCATAAAAATTAATTTCCAGATATTGAAAAATGGAGTCAACAGGAAAGAATTCTCTACAACTGATACGTTTTTATTCGAAAAGTTATTGCATATATCTGAAGAATTTTTGTATTGCTTCACAAAGAATTATCAATTTTGTGGTATTTTTCGATTTGATAAAATTTGATAAGATACCAAAAAATTGGTGTACTTGGGACTAACAAAAACTCCTAATCGGTTATGTCCATCATAAAATGTGAATATGTATATTATACCCATGAATCTTCCTTAGCGAAAGGATTTTCCAATAAGAGGTCTTTTTTTTGAATAGCCTGCTATTCCGGTAGATGTCACTTTAGAAACTGTAATTTTTTGACATTTCACAAGTAAAACTTACGCCAGTAATAAAAATTCAACAACGCATTAAAGTTCACTATAATAATGATGAAAACACCTGTCAGAGACGGTTCGTTCGTAAGACAAAAAAATTTTTCGGTCGTCGTAAAGCAGCCTGTCGGACCACAATACAAAAATGAAGCAGTTCCATTCCTCGTTGTTCTTTGGGATTGGGCATTCCACAAACGTCATTACACCGTATTTTGCATGCAGACTTGGGTCTTATGGCTTATAAAGTTTAGTTCAATTAGAAACACAAAAACTCAAGCCGGCCGATCATCAACAACGTTGTGTCTTTGCTGATTGAGTCCTTGAAATGTATGAAAATGAACCAGAATTTCATCGAAAAATCATCTTGACTGATAAGGTCCATTTCCACCTCGATGGCTACGTCAATAAGCAAACCTGTCGTATCTGTAGCTTGGAAAACATAAGATTTATTGTTGAAAAGCTTCTCCATCCTCAACGTATTTGGTGCGATTTATGATCCGGCGGTGACATTGTACCTTGCTTTTTCTGAAAATGAGGCTGGCGCAACAGTTACGGTGAATGGATTTTGCTATCGAGAGATGATTAATGATTTTTTATGCCCAGAATTGGTTGGTATTAACCTAGACAATGTTTATTTTTAACAAGACGGCGCTACGTGCCACACAAGCAACGAAACTATCGACCTTTTAAGGGAAAAGTTTTCGGACCTTATTATCTCTCGAAGAGATGATCGCAATTGGCCAACGAGATTGTGTGATTTAACACCTTCCGGCTTCTGCCTTTGGAGCGACGTGGAATGCAAGGTCTACGCCAAAAGGTCAACGTCGATTCAAAATCTTAAAGTTGGAATTCGTAAAGCTATTGAGGTCATACAACAGCGATTTGGTGATGGAAAATTTCATAAAAATAATACGGCCCTGTCACTGTCATTGTTTGCCATTATTTATGGAATATTTTTCTCCTTACATTGAAATAAACAGCGGATCGTTTATATCAAAAAATGCCATTTTTCTTTGAATATCAAAATAACACCTCTTATTGGAAAACCCCATATTTTAAATAACGTTAAAATTGAATAAGGTCAGTTAAAATTGGAAATGTTTCTTCACTAAAATATTTTTAATTGAAAAAAAAAATAAAATTAATCATAAAAAACACAATAGGATATTTTTAATTGCAAATTCATTTTTCAAAATACACTTTTTATGTACACGTATGTATATTTCACAGTAGTTCAGCGTCATACAAATTTAAGCTGAACGTAAACAAAGTAACCGCACTGAGTTAATTATTATTTACACGCATTAAAAATGATTAGGAATCATCAGCACAATGAAAATAATATTTGCCAACATAATCGTCAACACCAACGACGCCAGCACCACCTCCGTAAACACCGCACTATCATCCGTCCGCCATATGCTTGCATGCTTGCTCAGCTTCGAATGACTGTCTGATTGGCGCCATTTCAAGTGGTACGAGTGAGTATGCACGCTGGAATGTCGCTTCCAGAATCACCTGCGTCGCTAACTTGCTAAAAAGAAATTAGCATGGACTACAAGTTCAAGCATTGTTGTTGTTGTTGTCCACACAAAACGCCAACTAACTGATCGACACAATGCTCCCGTACAGACAAATATGAGTAGTACAATTATATATGTCGCCCGATTGACGGATATTAATGGTTGAGTCAACGGGCAGACAAACGATTGTGATTTTCATATATGTATGTATGTATGTATGTATGTATGTATGTATGAAAACAATGAAACAAATGTAAATAAGATAATATAGAAATTAACAAAGAAGAATGCACAACCATATATGATTAATATTAGGTCAAGTAACAAGTCATCCATTATTTAGTGATTGATTTCCCAGGGGCTAAACATTACACAAACAACAGTTTGGAAGCACTTGATAAAGGTTGGATACACAAAGAAACTAGTTGTATGGGTGCCACATGTGTTAACATGAAAAAACCTCAATGACCAAATTTCCATCTAACAACAAACAAAACAAAATCGATCGGTGATGTAAAGTGGATCACTTACAGCAGCCTCAAACGAAAACGGTCGTAGTCGAAGGGCGGTGAGTGGTGATTGGTGGGATTGGCAAGGAATATGGTTCTGAACTGTCAGCAATTGGACCGTCTGAAGGAAGCAATCGACCAGAAACGCCTAACTTTGGCCAACAAGAGAAGAAATGTGCTTGATTAGGAAAACGTCAAACCACACATATCGATAGTGACTCGCCAAAAGCTCCGAGAGCTTGGTTGGGAGCTTCTTATGTATCCATCTTATAGTCCGGACCTCACCCCAAGTGATTACCATCTGTTTCTGCCTATGACCAATGATTTGGCTGGTGAGGATTTGGCGTCAAGATAAGCCTGTGCAAATCGATTGTGCCAAATTTTTTTGCCAATATGGACAAAGGTTTCTTTGAGAGAGGCATAATCATACTACTTTCAAAACGGCACTATCGGATTATTCTTATTATGATAAATAAACCCTTCAATTTCATGCAAATATAGTGTATAACTTATTACTACGCCTAATATATTACATATCAGTTGGCTAGCAACAGAGTAATTTAATTGACCATTTGAAAATTATCGATATTTTATCGATTATATTGATTTGACAAGGGTTAATGGCGCTTCCGTTAGAAAGTAGCGATAGCGAAAATAATTAGTGAAATGTGTTATGGGCTTTTTAGCAAACTTTTTGCAATCATTTACATAAACATACACACATATAAAAAATATGAATCATTTTTTTATTATTCCAAAGGGGTAATGTGTTGCCAGTTACTAACTATATTTCATGTGTGTGGTGGTAGGTATTAGGTTAGGTCATTTTTGATGAAAATATTTTCAATGAAGCTATACACATATTGATACATAATTATATTAATTAACATGAAACAGTGTGGTTGGAGAAGTTGAATACGTACAAAGCTGTAAAAATATATTTTGCCAAGTAATCAAAACAATTTCCACATTCTTGGCCAATGATTGTGCTTTGAAAAAGAAATTATTTATGACACCTAGTGTTTTTTATTTATAAATAAAAATTTTTATGGAAATTCCGTAAAAAGAACTTGCACTGAAGTAGTTAAAATTTATATTAAATCATAAATTTTTGTTTTTATCAGACAAGCGTCAGAGTGTAGGTCAATTATCGTTAAATAATACTAATGGCATTTCATTGGAGGATTATCGTATAATTTTTTAAAGCTAGGCAGTCAAGACTATTGTCCGAAGCACTTTAGCCACTGTACAAATAAGCGTTAGATGAGTAGTTTTTGTGGTATCAAAAGTACAGGGCTGTATTTTGACATATGTCAAACTTAACTGTCAAACCACGACTATTTTTCGAATAAAATTTTCTTCAACAAGGCACATTACTCTTTCGGGAGGATACGTAAATAAGCAAAACTGTCGCATTCGGAGTTCCGCATAATTGAAGAGAGGCCATTATACTAAAAAAAAAACTTGCTATCTAGTTCGCTCTTTGATCCGAAGGTGTGATTGGACTTTGTGGTTTGAAGAAGATGGTGGCACATGCCACACAACACGAGCGAATATGGCTTTATTGCCACCGAAATTTCCCGGCCGATCACTTGACGATCTCAATTAGCCAACGAGACCGTGCGATTTGACACCGTTGAATTTTTTTTCTGTCGGGCTACGCGGAAGACCGTACCTCTAGCCCTTGAGCCCTTGACAACCAACATTCGTCAAGTTATGGCTGAGATACCGCCCAAAAGTGGTCGAAAATTACCTCAAAAGAATGGATTTTTTTTTTTAAATTCGCGAGATCATTTGTGTGATGTAGTATTTTAGATATATATTCAAAAGCATCGAATTTTATTCTAAAAGAATAATTTTATGGAAAAAAAAATATTTTTAATGCATTTCGAAATCATAAAATGGATAGCCCTGTTCTACTTTACGACCTTAATATCCTGCATTTCATGTTTTTGCTCACGACAGGGAATGTACTTAATGAAACGTCCTATATTTCATATGTTTTTTGTGAATAGCCATTTATTAACCGATGGGTTCCAAGTTTTCTGTAAATTTACAGTATTCACGAATAAGCAATGAAGTGTGAGCGACTTGTTATTGTTCAAAATTAAACATTTTTTCAACAATTTTTGCTGCTCCGCGTGTCATAACCACCAAAACATATGAAAAAGTAACATAATTCAATCGCGATATGCCACCTTTCTAATAGTGATTCGGCATTTTCATTTCTCCCACTTTTTCTACTCTTTTCATGTTTTTGATGATCTGGTACGTCCAGGACTCTCGTCATCTTCAACGTTTTTATGGCATACAAGGAAACGCTTACGTAGGCTGCTATATATAGGTCTGGCCTATCTGGCAATCTGACATTTCCATTGGAAAGTTTGACATTTTTTAGCATAACATCACTCAAAACGTTTTGTCATTTAATCGTGAATTGTTTTATTTACAGGGAATTAAAAAATTCATCTCGGCCAAAAAATGGAATTAACTCGTGAACATTTTCGTGCGATCATTTTTCACAACTTTCGACGTGGATTATCACGACAAGAGTGCATCGATGAAGTAAAATCTTTGTATGGTTATGAAGCACCATCCTATAGCACTGTGAAAAACTGGTACAACGAATTCAATCGTGGCCGACGCTCCCTCAAAGATGATTTCCGTGAAGGTCGTCCAAAAACAGCCGTTGTGTCAGAAAACATCGATGCCGTACGTGAACTGATAATGCAAGACCGTCATGTAACATACCTTCAGATAGAGGCCTGCCTATACATTTCTCCCCCCAGCATACTTTCGATATTGCATGAACACCTGGCCGTAAAAAAGGTTTGTTCTCGTTGGATCCCGCACAATTTGACAATCGCTCAAAAAAAGGCTCGTGTGGATCGGTGTAAAGAAATGCTGAAAAAATACGATTGCGGTGCTTCAAAAGACGTTTATAAGATCGTCACAGATGACGAATTATGGATTTATGCGTATGAACAGCAATCGACCGTGTGGGTCTTCCAAGACGAGCCAAATCAAAAAAAAAAAAAAAAAAAAACCATTTTCGTTGATAAATATTCGTATTTCCATTATTAGGCCAAAAATATATATAGCAGCCTACATATACACCACACGTAAGCTATTCCTTTATTCTGCTGTGAGTAGCAGACCTCTGTTAATTTATTTCACAATTTTTTATCCTTTATTCCACCTTTTTACTCACAATCTGGTAAAAAAAAAGTGTTGATTCAAACGAGGATAGCACAGACAAGGTCAACAATGAAAACAGCTGAAAGTGCTTATTGTCTGCAATGGAATTTATCTTCTTTCGATACAGATCAGACATCTACAAACTAATCTGTTTTGCGTTTTACCATCCCTGCTTTCTGAGCAGTGGAAATGGCGTCGCTTTACTGATCATTACAGGCTGATATGGATTCGTTAATGCATACTGCCAACTTTGGCAACTCGTTGGCTTTTTCGTAACCGAACATATTCCTAAGACCGGGAACTCAGCTTATTTAGATGTAGACCGTTAAGACGACAAAACCAGCAATCCATAAATTTCGTACACCCCTTTCTATAAGCAGCTCTGACAGCATCTATACGAGATTATCTGCATATACGGTTGAAGATTTTCCAATAAGAGGTCTTATTTTGACTAGCCTGCTTTTCAGGTAGATGCCACTTTTGAAGGTGTAATTTTTTGAGATTTGACAAGTAAAAAGTACTCCAGCAATAAAAATGGAACGATACACGCTTCAACAACGCATTGAAAGCATTAAAATTAACTATAAAAAAATCATCTTGTGCGATGAGGCCCATTTGCACCTCGATACCTGCGTCAATAAGCAAAACTGTCGCATCTGGGGCTCGGGAAACCCAAAATTTGTTGTTGGAAAGCTATCGAGAGATGATTAATTATTTTTTATGGCCGGAATTGGATGGTATTGATCTGGACAACGTTTACTTTCAACAAGACGACTCTACGTGTCACACAAGAAACGAAACCATCGATCTTTTAAGGGAAAAGTTTCTATGAATATCAAAATCACACCTCTTTTTGGAAAACCCTATACCTTCACATGAGTTGGAGTAGTATTTTGTTCAGCAGGGCTAAGATACCACTTTAAAGAGTCTCTCTACTAACGTAACTGGCTCCATTCAAATGCCAAACCTTTACTAAATATTTATTGGGTTTAAAGCATATAAAGCATGCATATATTATTACCAGAATCTTAAGATTTTATTCTAAGGAGTTTCCACTGCTTTCTTCACCCCTTTTGTCACTTACACTTCAAAACTTGAAGAAATTGCGCTCTCCAATCCTTCATTTTTTACGTGCGCCACCGAATCACTGTCAGTCATGAATAAATGAGTGCCTCGGACCCCCTATAAATTGAAAAATGTTAATTTTATTTATTACACCACTGCAAAATTGTTGTTTGTCACTTGACAGATTTTTTTTTTTATCTCGCCAACGCAATGAACGATGCATTGAGTAGAGATAAATATTGCTGAAGTTGATTGTAGGTGCACTTCTTGCAGGCGATATTATAATAATAAATGGGTAATGTTAATTTCAACAACGATAACACAAATTACGTTTTTAAATCAGTACAATAAGAGTACATAAAACAAAAGCAATCAACAATTTTATTTCTCTTATCTAAATTGGTTATCAGGTTTTATAAACATTGGCATTTTTGTAGAGCTTGACGTCATTTGGATAATGGACTCAAACGACCTTATCAGCCTGGAAATATGCAGAACATTTTTATTTATTTTATTTTTTTTTTATTTTTATGTACAAATTTTTTTTGTCTCCATGTTCAATTAGTTGCGATAAGAGGTGATTTAAGGATAACATGTTAATTATTTGTTGAGGAGATTGCAGTAATGTTGAGCAGCTTTCGTTAATGGGAGGATTTTAGATAACTTTTTGATGATGATATGAATTTCATTTCGAGATCTAGGATTTTAAAACAAATAAGGTAGGCATTTTTTGGGCAGTACCGAGTAGTAGATTTGTGGAGTTAAACAGTGCAAAATCGTTATTACAACTCTTATGGTAACTAAGTTTTTGAAATGACGAGAAAAAAATGGTAGAAATGCTGGATATAAATAGGAGATGATAGAAAAAGATTATGAGAATAGTTTCAGATTTAATGAGATTTTATCTCACTAGTTCCATCTTTTTCTACGGGCAAGTAACGAGCTAAGCTAAGGTTAGTGCAAACTAAATCAGTTTCTGCGACCGCACGATTTCACGCAAGCTTCTAATTGTTGTTTTTGGTTGGACCTAAAGGTGTTAGTATTACGGAGCTATTCGGGGTAAGTCAGCCAAATGTCTTTTGAAAAATATAAGCGCAAGACGGGTAGCAATACATTGAAGAGTTTCATAACTGTACTTTCGTTCACATCGAGAGAGCGTTTTTATGTTGTAAACAAGCCTGGCAGAAGTATCGAGGTGACCACGCCAGATTATATCCAAAAAGTTTAAAAAATATTGTTGTTGTAGTTGTGTTTGTAGCGGTTCGCTAACCTCGCTTAGGAGCAGGCAAGATAAGTCTAAGTCATCGTGATCATCTAACGGGAGGTTCAGAAAACAAGCTGGTTCGACAGGTTCGGACCAGGAGAGCTGGTTTTAGGGGGCAGGCAAAGAAATGGTTATTGTAGTGCGGGGACTCATTGCATGCAAGACCTATTTTGAGTATCTCTCACGACAGACGTGTTCTACATAGCGAAGTTGATCCAGATTTAATCTGTAACCCTTTCGTCGACCTAAACCAGTTAGGCCAACAGGTAATATTAAAAAAATTGTCCTCAGCGATGATCGACTGAAGAAGAAACAACTCGCACACATGGTTGGAGCATCCGTAACTACCATTTTTAAAATCCTACACGATCATCACATGACATGACTAAGGTTAGCACAAGATGAGTGCAGAGAATGCTCACGTCTCCGTGCGTTAGCTGCCCTGCATAAGGTGGGCATCGTTATTTATCACCGATGATGAAGTCAAGGAGGCATTTTCGCCGTATTTTCAAGATAGAGAGAAAATATTTTTAATAAATAGAATTAAAAATAAATATAATTATAAATAAATGTAATTATAAATAAATTTATTGAAAGATTTGAAAATGTATCCCTCTTGCGGATGAATATATTGAAAAGGAAAAATGATTCCTTTTTTTTATTTCCACCCCTTGTCCTCCATACTGCGAACACAAAAACTCTGCCTCGTATGTAGTGAAAATCTGTTACTTCTATTACTTATCCGACTTTACATTTAACTATAAAATACTATTGTACTTATTAAAGCATATTGTCAGGATATTCGACGACCTTTCCGACTTTTTCACTGCAAGACAATTAAAAGTACAACCGACACTCAATTCAGCAACATGTGCAAAAGTCGCTGGATAGGACGGCGTACAGACAGGCACTAAACGTCATTCACCAAGAGTCAGTCAACACCTTTAAGAACTCTCTCCCTGTGAATGGGGTCAATCCACCACAGATGAAGAGCTCGAGCAGCCCCGAAAGTCGCGCGGTTAAGTTTTAAACGGGCCGAGAATAATCTAGTGCTTTCATCGCTTAAGTATTTGATATCGGCAAGGAATATCAACGACTCCGAGTGTATTTAGGACATGAAATAAAGGCTTCTCGTAAAAAAATCATCAGTCGTTCGGAGGGGGCTTAGTATAAACTGTAGGCCTCTCTATTTGTTGGTAAAACATTAAGACGCAAAACTACAAATTGGAGGAGGAGCTCGGCCGAAAATCGCTTCAGCAGTTACAAAGCGCCAATCAAATATATATAATATATGTGTACAATAACATTTATTAAATAATGTTGAAGAGAAACAAATCAGTAATTTAAAAAAAAAATACATAATAGGGGATCTGGGCTGACCAATTCAGCAATCGAATTTCCTGGATGAAAAAGTGTGGTGGTGTATAGAGATACCGGTAAGTCTCCCAAAAACGGTAGATGATTTTCTGGTATACTACAGAATCTCGCTTACCCGTTATCTGCACAATAGGACCAACACCATGCTTCGTAAAGCAACAAAAACTCATAACATCAAACTTAACTGGCTTTCTGGTAAACTTCTGGCCCAATTCTTTATTTAGAGGGCGTCGCACATAAGTTCTCCCATCAGGCCCGTGTAAGTTGAATTTAGATTCGTCGCTGCAAACTATAGAATTCCATAGGAAAAGAAGAGAATCCTTATATAATCTGACAAATTTGAATTTTTTCCGAACTTCTAAAGCAACAGGCAATTTCTTGGAACATGTTCCATATTATGCGCCCTTACTCTTCACTGGTGGTCTAGCAACCTTCTATTTTAAATATTTCACACTAATGTCTATTAAAAATTTTATTGACAGTAATTCTCGGAGAAAAATCACAACCTTAAACGCAAACGAATTGCGAAAAACTATTCTAATATTAAAATGTGCTAATTTTAATGCCAAACCTTATGAAATAAAAGGATTTTTCTTTGAAATCGACCCAGAAATTTTAAGAAAAAGTTTTTAATAAACAAAACAAAAATTTCCTAAAATACCATTATATTAAATTTTCAAGCATTATTATTGGAATATGGTGGGTTGTGCTAATTAGTGTGCCACCGATGTATACATGTATGGTATAAAAAAGTAAAGGACTTCTTCATTTAAGAATATCAATTGCACTACGAGTATGTGTGCAAAAATATACAATATCCTGTTTTTTTACTTTTGTTCTCGTTTTAGTTTAATATAACTATGCACCCAGTTGAGACACTTGATCCTTTTTTTACCAAAACTATCACTTTTCTTTGAAACTTAAATGCAGTTGTGTATTACAAGAGCTTTATATGCTAACTGAAATCTTCTTTACTTAGAAAATCGTATGAATAGTAATTTTACCATAAAAATTGGTAAGCATTTATTTTTAAACAATGACCAAATTGGCACAGAAAGTGCAATTGACAATATTGCAACTAATCAGTAAATCGATAAATTATCATCACGTGTGTTGTGGTGATAATTGGGTCATACTTAATTTTTCCATTTTTTTATTTTATTTTTTTTTTTTTTTTTTTTTGTTGTACAAGGTATTAAGTTGTGAAATCCTACAAATTTGATGGGGAAATGTTAAAAAAGCACTTACACAAAGAACAAAAACCTAATCTACTCCAATCGATAACTACATTGCTGCATTAGCAACGTCATCGTTGTAAAAGTAAACATTGAGGCATGTCAGGAAATGTCAGTAGTGGTGGGTCATTGACCAAATTTCAGTCGACACACGATGAGAGAATACTTTCTAAGTTGTACGCAGTATTCATAAATATGAAAACACTGAATTAAAAAAAAGAGCAAAGCTAAAAATTATAATCAGCCCACACAACAACACCACCATTGCGACGACTTCGCCACTTCTGCGGCAAGCAGTGCAGTCGTTGTCGACAATGCAAAGCATCAAAAGCAGTAAACGCTGTATAAACAAGCAAACATCATCAATACATACATGTGGTACTTGTATGCATAAACGCTTAAACACCTACCAACAACGACTGTTTTGGCCTCTTGCGCGTGTCGTTTCTTTTTCTTTTATTTTTTTTTTTATTATAGTCTTTGTGTACATTTATAACATTTGAATTTAAAATACAATTTGTATATGTGGATTTGTTAGCTGCTGGCATAATATGCCACTCTATTGGTTGTTGCTGTCGGTTCTGTTAAGTTGGCTGTTTGCTATACTTATAAGCTAGCTCTTGCTTGTACATATACGACGACTACTTTGCTTGCTGTTAGCTGATGGCATTACGTCATTCACGAAAATAAACCAGTATACGGAATAGCTGCGCGTAGGCACGCATAAGTACAACAGAACACGATGAAGAGGGGGAAAATATAAAAAAAAATCAGACAGCGAATATCTAGTGCTGCAGCACCGGTCGAGACAATAGCTACCAGCAATACGGCATTTGGAGTACGCGAAACGCGTTTGGTAGCCAGCTCATAAAGCAGGTCGGCGGTACCTACTTTAGCTGTTTATAGTGCGTTGATCTTGGTTGTGTTGGATGCAACTACTGCGCAGATAAGCTTTTCATTCATAATTAATTTCAACATCGCTTATGGCTTATATGCGTAACAGAAATGAAAACAAAAAAAGATTCAAAATGTGTCAGACAGTACATATTTCAAAAGTATACGGCTTACCTGAAGAATAGTTTAACCATTTTCATTTTTGCGTTCGGCACCAGCAAAGAGATACCCTAGTCTCAGTAGTAGAGCCCCCAAGGTTCTGTCAGGTTGGTGTACGTCTAACTTTCACACGTTTGCTTTGGCTAGCAAATGATATTTCAGCCTTGGGTTTAAACTTTTTCCTATCTTCGTTGAGCAGCTACTTAGCATTTTATTTTTTAATTCAATTTGTACACATTCTACCTTGTCCGCACAGCTTTTGAAAATGCATTTTATTGCAGCTTTGACACCAATTGGATACTGTTCTGTTGTTAGTTTGTAGTAGAAAAAAAGATTTTAATTTCTATTTGCTACGCGTGTAATATACATATGTATTTACAATCGCTGGTTCAAATATGTATGATTCATCGCACCTGGAACGTTGGTACGGGCACCGCGACGTTTAATCACAACGAGAAATAGGCACACCGATGGAGAGACAGACGGACGCACACACACGCACACAAACAAGTTATTTGAATAACGCTCACATATCGAGAGATGTCTATCGGAATTTCACCAAAAAAATTATTACGAATCTCTATGACGTCTATAAAAACAATTAAACTACATGTCTTGTAAATATTAATTAAGTTTATTGTTGTTTTTTATTTTCGAATCAAAATCTTGCGGAAATATTTTTGTATTGACGTACAATGAAAAAAATAGTCGACGCACGAAACAAATTGTGAAGCAAAATTGGAAAAGCGAAAGCAAAATAATAAACGATGTTGCCAGAAGAGTGCGCTATTAGCATTTTTGAGGAGTACTGCGCCGTATAGGTTGGCAAAGTCAACGCCGATGGAAATATTCGAATGACAAAACATTATTTAGTTACGAATTTGTATAACATATAAAATGGATTATTAAATTTTTGGGTTTCCTCACAACTATAAATATTAATATATTGAAAAGCTCTTCGCTAAATTATCACAGATAATTTCTTAAATCCTTCAAATGCGTTCACTGGAATGTTAAATAGCAACCTCCAATTTGTTGTTCAGTTTCTATACTGCAAACACACAATCAAAGAACGTATATTCAAAGAACGTATATTAATTAATAATAATATATATTAATATACGTTCTTTGTTTTAGACTTCAAAGTCAATCTGTCACGCAACAAAGCCCAAAGGCATATTTTCGACCACTTCGATATGAGTATCGAACAAACTAGTGCAAACATCCATTATAATGTAATTTCGCTAAACAGATTTTACTTAGAGGAAAATTCACAAGTTTTACGTTCACGATAAACACTCTTTGCTGCGATAATTCGTAGTTGGTGTCGGTGCAAAATTTAAATTACATGCCTTATCCGATTTATGTAGTTTTTACTGACAGATACGAGTTCATATTATTTTCCGTAGTTGATTTGAAATAATACTGTCAAAGCTACTCAGTCTTCTTCTCGCCTGTTGATGATCGAAACTGAAACTCATAAAATTCCAACTGGGCTGCTTACACCCAAAGCAGAAACTATGCATATTTTCCTAATTGGACTCTTCAAATACCGAAACCTTACTTGTTCATTATTAACACTAGATGTCTCTACAAAAAAATTAGCACAAAAAGCAACGTTATGTGGAATAAAACTTTTGTTACGTAGGCCTTCAAACTTTGACGTATGTACTTAATACAGTGTCGCTCGAATTTTACGGTGCATGCAAAACTGTTATTTTTTTCCGGTCCACGTGTTTTATTTGAATGCAAATCGTGATTTTTTCGTAGATATGCAATTTCTTAGAAAAAGTTGTTAAGTAAATATGTAATAAATATGTACATATGTACTTATATGAATGCATATTAAAATCTGTGCGTATGTATGCTTTCATGTGCATCCAGAGGTGTAAAAATATGCACTTCTTCATAAGCAATCCCCAAATGGCATTGCAATTAGCTAAATTAGTTGGCGAGCGAGTGCTAGTTGCTTATGCTACATATGTACATATGTATGTACATACATGGCACTTTGCCCTTCCACCTCCTAAAGCACTCAATTTTCAACGCTATCATTGGGGAATGTGCCAAAGAGCTAATCTACATACAAAAGTTTGCGTACATATGTATGTACATATGAAGCTGGATTATGTGGCGCTAAAAGTTGATGCTTGCACACAGTTGGTTGATTGCGCATAAAGATGCGCATTGGACGTTGAAAGTGAGCTTGACGCAATGCAGCTATTTAGTAATATTTTTGGATTAACCATTTTTGTAATCTATGCAACAACACAATATTAAAATTAAGTGTCATTTGTGAGTTGATGTGGCGTCAAGTCACTTGCGACACAACCATTGCTGGTACAACGTGGTTTCACACCTTATCTCTTATGGTACGTACACACATACATACATATGTACATTTTTGTAAGTGTAATTGCACTTGTTTCGGTAAGTGGTTGCATTTCCTCTTCGACGATTTTATTGTCATTTTTGCAATTTCTTAATTACAGTTGTGAATTGTTTAACGAGCTGCTGCTCTTGGTGGGTGGTGTCTAAGGGAACGATCTAAAAGCTATCATAGTGAGGTGTGGCTTATAATGACAACAGAGTGAAGTGTTGTAAATTTCCTTAATGGTAATTACCGTCGATAACGGTAAAGTGGAGTGTGGAGGGTTTTGTGTATATATACATATGTATGAATGTATGTTAGCTTTAGCCAACTTTTAGGCGTTCAAATCCCTTGTCTTATATTCAAATGGAACAAATTCGAAAATCAGTGCGTTCAAAGAGATTTGGACAAAGGCGAAAATGTATGACACATCTCACGGCCTTAAGCAAGGACTTAGTGTAGTTATTATTGTAGGGTTTAGCTGATTGATCATGGATAAAGAATAGTTCTTCTTCTTCTGGCAGAAATTTCCAAAGAAACTATCCAAAAATAGTACAAACGGAATCAAATTTTCTACAAAAAACTAACATTAGTCTGTCCCTAAGTTTAAATTAAACGTTTTTGAACACAAGCTGAGAATCAGTGGTCCAGCTGAATAACGTTGACAGGCATTGGCGAATGTGGTAAACTCGCAAAACAAAAATTCTGAAAATTGTTTGGCTCAAATAGAGTGTTGTATACGAGCTCTCAAACACCAACGTCTTTATTTCATCACTACTTCGTAAAAAATTGTTTGACCTATCTCTAAATTCAGTAATCGGGCATTAAATGTTGTCGGATACTTCTGCAATTCTTCTTCTTTGGGGTAGGCGCCGCTTACGCGATTATAGCCGAATCAACAATAATGCGCCAGTCACCTCTTCTTTTCGTTATTTTACGTAAGTTGGAAATGCCAAGTGAAACCCGGTCGCTCTCTAACTGATCCTTTCAACGAAATGGAGTTCCTCTTGTTGTTGTTGTTGTTGCTGTTGTAGCGGTTCACCAGCCCCGCTTAGGACAGGCTTAATCAATCTAAGTCGCCGAGGTCATCTAATGAGAAACGTGCTGTTTCGACGGGATTGGACCAAAGGGAGAGGGGGGGTGTAGAGGTGGTTAGTGGTCAGTGTCGTGCGGAGACTCTCCACACACAGGGCATACGTTGGGTATGCTGGGGTCGAGTCTGGATAGGTAGGAGTTTAACTTGCTATAGTATCCAGACCTAAGTTGTGCCAGAGTCACGCGGGTCTCTCGAGGAAGCTCGAGCATGTTGTCTGCAATAGGTGGTTTTGCTCCGAGTACGCCATTCACGGGAAGGGAGTCTTTGAAGGTGTTGACAACTCTCAAGACAGCCGGTTCTACGCACCGGAGTTGACCCGGATTTTATCCGGCCAAGGGCTGTCACCCTTCCGGCGATCTAACCCCGTTTAGGTCAACATAGAAATGGAGTTCTTCCTCATACACTGTTTCTATCGGCGGGTAGTGCATTTCGGCCGACATGACCTAGCCAGCGTAACCGCTGTCTCTTCATTCGCTGAACTATGTATGTCAATGTCGCCTTTACTGGGACCTTTACTTTTCACTTGCCTACTCAGCATTACATAGAACCTGTTTAGCAAGAGCGATTCTCCGTTGGATTTCCAGGCTGACATTGTTGTTGGTGTTAACGCTGTTCCCTAGAATGACTGACTTAGAAAAGGTATAACTAACAGCGCGGTTGTTGAGGCCAATAATGTCACCCTGTCTGAAACTTCGTTTGGTATCGAACGGCTCGGAGAGGGCCTTCCCAATTCCGATGTCAGCTCCTTACTGTGCTGTCGAGGTCAACTTCAAAAATTCGATGAAAAGGTGATGTGTATAAAACTTTTTCTCTCACGTTAGTCTTTCACACAATACGCTCGATAGATTCTCATACGCCATATTTAGGAGGCTTTTCCCAAGGTAATTGGTACATACAGTGGGTTCCCCTTTTTATGGATTGGGAAAAGCAGACTTATAATCCAATAGTCGGTCATGCTTTCGTCCGACCATATTCTACAAAGTAGCTGAAGCATGCACCTTGTAAACTCTTCACCACCATGTTTGTATTGCTCTGCCGGCAGGCCGTCCGCTCCATCCTGTTTGTTGTTTTTTAAGCGAGCAATCCCTATTCGAACTTCGTCATAGTCGAACAACGGAACGTCTTTTCCATCGTCCACAATTGGGGGTTCGGATTCACCATCACCGGGTGTTTCATTTTCACCGCCATTTAGCAGGCTAATAGTATTCCTTCCATACACCTGAAAATCGGTCACTAGATTTCCACATTGATTCCTACATAAGTGTGGTCCGGTCTTAAAACCTTCAGTTAGTAGTTTTCGAGCGTTACCCCTTTGTGGGGAGCTTCTCAAGCTCTTTATACTTACAGATTTCGGTATTTTTCTTCTTTCATCTACCAAGTCGTTCTGCTTCCCTCTTCAGCTCTCGGTTTCTATGCTACCCCGCTCGTGTGGTGGTGGATTGCAGGGTTGCGAAGTAGGCAGTATATTTTCACTCCACTGCAGTTCGACATTCCTAAGGGTACCAGTTTTTTTTCTGGCTCTGTCGCAAACCAATTGTTTCCGTTCCCTACGTAAGTTTGAGATGCCGTTCCACAGATTCCTTATATCTTATAAGTGTTCTCAGAAAGTAAGTGTACAAGTCGTGTAGAAAACCGATCAGCTGTCTGTTGTGATTTCAACTTCTCGACGTCGAACTTTCCTTGTTGTTCTTGACGGGTGTTCTTTGATACACAGAGGCGGGTGTGTGCCGTCCGCTGCGACAAGGTAGTGATTCGAGTCGATGTTAGGTCCTGGGAACGTACGCACATCTAAATTAAACACTGGGGGCATGTTGTCCATCTGTCATAACAGCCAGGTAGTTTGGTAAATTATCTTGTGCGGAAATATGACATTACAGACAACTATATTTCGGGCTATGGCGACATTTGTGTCAAAAATACCTTCTTTGAGTTGACGTTAAAGTCACCAAGGACAATTTGGATATCGTAGCTGGGGCAGCGTTCATACGTAAGCTTCAAGCGTTCATAATAAGTATCCTTGGTCACATCGTTCTTTTCTTACGGCGGGGGGTTGGCGCAAATCAGCGACATGTTGATTGTGGCACGATCATTTACCGGAGAGTTTAAAGTTTAACTATTTCTTAACATAGTGGAAAAGGGTTTGAGTTTATGGACAGCTCCTCAACGGGCTGCACGAATTTTGCACGTGGCATCGAAGAATTACAACAGAGTGAGCAAAGTCAAGTCCCATACCATCTTTCGTATGCCTCTCTATTTTATTTTCAATTTTGTTATTTTATAATCATTAACTTTTCCCTCAAGCCCAATTAGTGTTATATTCGTGCGTAAAATGACCATTCAAATCAAGTGATCCCTTAGACCCATTCACTCACTCACGAGCTGCGCCAACGCTACACAGGTGGAACGCTGCTTAGACTTCATAATACAATTATTCAGGAATTTTCTGCCGCTTCGATGCCAACTTGACCAAGAGCCCTTCGAGCTATTAAACAACTGACGCTGGTGGTCACTTTGGCTTTATAGCCTTTGTTGGCCAGCGTACAATATCAAATTAAGAACATGAAAGAGAAATCTACAAGTGCCGAGCTGAGCGTTGTTCGCGAACGTTTTTTGCGCCATCTTCGACATTGTTGTTGCTTTTACTGGTCCTAAAGATGCGCTGAAGCTTGCAAAGACCGCCACAAAAAGGCAGAGCTGGCGCAGAGGTGAAGAAAGTACTACAAAGGTATGTGGAAATCAAGTTGTTTGAAGAACTTCAGCTGACCACTGACCATTGGGCGACCGTCTGCAATCGTTGGGCACTTGCAACTTCCACTTACGCCAGTAAAAAAAAAAAACATAGAAAAGATTTCAGATTCCAAAAATATTCCATTGTAGCAAACATCAAAAATCTTTTTTCCGCCACTGCAGCTGACTTAATGTAATAATTTATTTGTTATTGCTTTTGTTGTTGTTTTTGCTGCGCCAGTTATGCCGGTATGCTTTACTGCATGCGTGCCGGCGTTGTAGTGGGTGTGGCGATTGCTGACAGCTGGGCTGTGTGTACAATTTGCAGCTTTGGAAGTCACCCTCAGAGCTGAAGCGTTCAAGAGACCTCGGGTTATGACTTGTTATGTATCGTTAGGTTGCAAATTGAATTACTTCTTATTTATTTATGTTTGATTGTTGTTTGTTAACTGTTTAGGTAGTGAACACCCCCCGCTTGCCCAACCCCTCGGGCGATGCTGCCTCGCACTTCTTGTTGCGCTTTGCTGGTATCTGTTTTTAATTCTCTTGTGGTTTCGACACAACTTTCGACTGTTCGTCTTGTTATTGTTGTTTCTATCTATCTAGCCAAGGGTGCGTTGTGTGGCACGCATATGCTTTATGTCCAATTAAATTTTAAGCATCGCTGATTTAATGCGTTCACTTGCAGCGTACGAGTACTCCAACCGCATACTGACAGCTCACCAAAACTGGCTCTAAGCACCCACCCCACTCTCCTCCTCTACGTTTGGTGGATGTCTCAGCACCCAGAACATTTTATTTGTTTACCATATTTATCTGTTTGGCTTTGCGCGTTGATTTGATTTAAATTATGAAATTATGAAAAATCAATGAAGTGCAGCGCATCGTGTCTAGTTTGGTCGTCGGTTGTGCTGTGAAGTGGGAAAGTTGTAAGAAATTCGGTTGCGTTTTGCTTAAAAAAGGTGCTCTCACAAATATTAAATAAGCTTTGATTTGATTTGGGTTTCCTTTTTTTATTTTGATTTAATTTTCTTCTCGTTGTGCGTCATGCGTGTTAACCTCAGGGTTGCTTGGTTGATTCTCACTCATGGAGAAAATATTGTGAATATAAATAAGTTTATGAGGTGTTAAATGTGTGGATCACACAGAGGGCAATAAGGTTTCATGAGGAGGTGTGCGGATTTTGTGAGATGAGCGCGTTTTCAGTACAGTTACAGTACAGGGTAGAAGAGTTGCTCAGCTTAATAATATGTGCAGAGGACTATACATCGAAAAAAATCCTGAGTGAAGTTAAGGAATTTTAGAACTCGAAGGGATGAAAGTACTCCAACTTTGATAGTATTGGATGCCTTACTCGCAGGCGAAAAGAGAGGAACAAGAATACTACGTTGGAAGGACCAGTTGGGTTACGAACTGGCTGCACCTAGTATTCCCGATGGCGTCGGGAATCGGCGAAAAGAAGAAGCAACTTGAACGCTTTTGTTTATGCGGCTATAATCGAGGTAGAAGAGGAAGTATGATGTTATGAAGTTCTTTAAAGGGTTATTGTTTTGGTTCTTCTTCTTCTTCTTTGATGGCGTAGACACCGCTTACGCCATTATAGCCGGATTAACAACGATGCGCCATTCATTTCTTGTTTTCGCTCTTTGATATCGATTGGAGATACCAAGTACAGTCAGATCCTTGTTTACCTGATCTTTTCAACGAAGTGGGTGTCTTCTTCTTCCTCTGCTTTCACCGGAGACTACTGAATCGAAATCTTTCACAGCTGGAATAATCTTATTAACCGAAACACATGACTTAGCTAAAGCAGCCGCTGTTTCTTGATTGGCTGAAATATGTCAATGTCGCCGAATAACTCGCACAGTTCACTGTTCCATCGGCTGCGGTATTCCCCGTTCACAACTCGTAGAAGACCGTTAATCTTACATAAAACTTTCTCTCTCTGGAAACTCCTAACGTCGACTCATCTGATGTTTTCATCGTTCATGCCTCCGCACTATATAGCAAGACGGGAACTATAAGCGACTTGTAGAGTTGGGTTTTCGTTCGCCGAGAGAGGATTTAATTTTTCAATTGCCTGCTCAGTCCAAAGTAGCACTTGTTAGCAAGAGTGATTCTGCGTTGAATTTCCAGGCTGACATTGTTGTTGGTGTTAATACTGGTTCCAAGATAGACGAAGTTATCTACGAATTCAAAGTTATGACTGTCAAGAGATAGAGAGAGTGACGTGGGAGCCGAGTCGCGGTTGTTGGTTAGACTCCAATCGTAAGGTATGCTTTCATCTGACCATATTTTGCAAAGAAGCTGACGCATGCACCTTATCAGTTCTTTAGCGCCGTATTTGAATAACTCCTTTCCATTGGACACCGCTGCGTTGTTGTTTTTCAAGCGGCCGATTGGAACTTCTTTATAGTCGGGCAATAAAACATTTGTTTCATCTTCATCGATTGAGGAATCGGGTTCGGCATCTCCTGGTGTTACAATTTCACTTCCATTCAGCAGGCTGTAGAAGGGTTCCCTCCATAAATTCAGTAGACTCTGGGCATCTGCTACTAGCTCACCTCTTTGTGTCCAATAAGAGTCGTCTCCGGCTTTTTTTGTCTGCAAATGCATCTTGCTTCCCTCTTCAGCTCTCGATATATGGTATATCCCACTCCGTACGTATTGTGGCCGCCCGCAAGATTGCAAGGCAGGCAGCCTGTTGCCTCGCTGCAGCTAAAGAAAGTACGAACATGCTGCTTACCTTTAGATTTTCGATTTACGGATTTCTATATGGAATGCTCAGACTCTAAATCGATGGACACATTGTTCTTCTCCTCGTCGGAGCGTGAGAGTAAATCAGCGATAACATTAAATTATATCGGAAGTGTCAAGACATTCATCCACCGAGGTGAACTCAGCAACGGAGACCCTCTCTCGGAAAAATTTCAAAACCAAGTTTGCACTCCTTTATAAGGCCGCTGTATTAGATTTCATAAGGGTTTAACTTATTTCGTCCCTGTCACCGTACTTTTTGGACGGTGCCAGATTTATTTATTAATCACACAAAATTAAATTTTAATGCAGTCTCTAAATATACGAGTATATAGACATACGAGTATATGTATATAAAGAGCCTTCATTTCGGTCAGAAATACACTCGGATTGCTTGGCATTCCCTGCCGAGGGACGACCGCAATTAGAAAAGTAAATTTTCTATAATTTTGGATGTTGGCTGAGGGTTCGAGTCCTGGACCGTGGTCTTCCGAATGACAGTACGCAATGCTAACCACTCGACAGTCGACGTTGGAGTACCTTATTATTAGGGTTTGGAAAATTTAACCCCCAGAGGATAATTCCTCTAATGGTTAAAATATTCAGACTTCACAAGAAGAAGGTCGTTACAGAATAAGGGTTCCGTTATAATAATTTGCTAACTATGTAACGTGGGGGTTTTTCAATTTCCGAAAGGACGAAGTATTTAGAAAGAAGAGGCTTTAAATTTCGAAACGTTGACACAAGGTTCCGGCTTCCATATCATTTTTGTTTATTTCGAACAGAACTCGCCAAGAATCATGGGACTCAACCTACAAGGCTCCCTTTCGGAGCCACCTTTCGTGGCTACCAACGAGTTAGAAGGGGGAAAAGGCTCCCTCGTCCATTCGAAAATTATTTTTTTTTGGAAAGGAGGTCTCTAGACCAACTGAGAGGATGCTAGGTGTACACTACCAGTTGCGATCCAGCGAGATACTTATGAACCATAATAAACTAAGAAGGCTTCAAACATAACTGACTCATTAGCTAGGTATTTCGGCTGGCTTCGGTAGACAATTGAACACGAAATATGTTTTTGAAAAAGTGTTTGGGATATCTCACAATGTAACTGTCACTAATACATTGATTTAAGATACCATCAATCTACATTTGAATTACCCCTCGGTATAAATCTGTGTTGACAACTACAAACATTATTTCCATTATCGACACATTAGCACGGACATGGTGGCCCCAGCGTAAACGAAAGTGTAACACTCGCCCTCTGACTGAAGCGGACAGCTTAATAAGTAAGGTAAATAATAGTTGAAACATTACTTCAGCGCAGTGTTAATAGACGGTACTCAGTCAGAGTCAGTGTTAAAGACGTGGTTGGGAGGCTGGGAGCCTGATGAACCAAACCAAGCTAGCAGTCTTGAACACACAACGAACGGCCACACGCAGGCACACAAGTCGCGTGCAATCTTACGTCTGCCTGACAAGCATACGTTCAACGATGAGCGCGACACGTGTGCCGCAACTCTAAAAAAAACTAAAGAAAAAACAACAACTCGTACGATCCACGCACTTTAAACTCAAATCTAATCAAATTGATTTGTTATGAAAAGCGGCAGGGGCGGACAGAAAAACAGTGCTGTTGAAATTCATATAATAGTGATGGTGCAAGTTGAACGAGCTGTGGACCGCCCCCAGCCAGCCGCAGAGTCAAGTAAGCAAGCGCTCCATTAAAAAAAAATGCATGGACGGGGTCTGACTGCTCGAACTTTTTTGACACTTTGTGGCAGGCTTTGTTTAACGATTTTATGAAGTGTTGTGACAACAGTTGGATATGTGTGTGTGTATGTTTGTGGACTTGTAATTGAATGAAGTTATCGACGACAGGACTTTTCTAAATGCAAATAGAATCAATAGATGTGAATGTTTGCGGCACGCATATGAGGCAATTGAAGCTTGCAACACTTGCCAGACACGACGCTGTGTCAACACTCCAAGCAGTATGTGGTTGTGGGTGGGTGGGTGATGTTGATGGTTGGTTGGTAATTTGATTTGAAAAACGTGTGACACGCTGCTGTGACGCTTGGCTAAAGCACTGGCTCAAGGAAGCTAAGCTAAAAGATGCTGAAACTGTCGGCGTTCTGGAAAAAGATGATGCCAAGCAGCTAACTAGGTATATGTATACTCGTATGTATGTGACTTCATACGAATACGTTTGCCATGTGTTCATGGAGAGGACACGTTTCTGCCTAATGGAGTTGCTCGAGTGGCGTGCAATGCAAATTAAATTAAATTGAATTAAAATAAAATAAATGTAACATTTTATTAAGGCCATTAACGTACATTAGGCGAGCGTACACACACACACTAGCGTTTACACCTACATGGTTTAAGCACATGCAAGGATGTGCTTTAAGGAGCTACTTACAATGTTGCTTATAAAGGTGCAACATTTTCATAGCCTTGCTTTGAACCGTTACGCACACTAAAAGGGTTCACAGTGCCGACCACTTTGAGTCACATACATACCTACATTTGGAACTTAAAGCAATGGAGAAGGTTGAAGCAGCAGCAACACGGAGCAGATGAGTCGGCCTTTGAAGAAAAAAAAATTAAATTAGGTGCTAAAGCACTTAACGGTACACTGTACACGGTGTTGCATGCTGATGAAGTTGCCGTTAGTGTGACTTAAGTGCGCCGTAGGCCACACGCACTTACATAGGCAAAGGCAACAAAATAAGTAGAGATTTTTAGTAAGAAATTTTTGTAGAAAAGCACAGGTAAGGAAGAGCTCAGGGCGGGTGCTGAGTTTCCGTTTTCGTTCAGAATATATTGTTATTTGAAAATTTTGAATTATGTAAGATATTCAACTACGAAGTGTGATCAGAAAATATCCGTTATTTTCAAATTTCGTGGGTTACGTATGTACACGGTGTGTCCCAAAAATAACCGAACTTTTTGGATATAAAATAGTAAAATACACATTATATTATCTTTGAAAGTTTTTATTTATTCAAAATAGGTTCCATTTGACTCACCACAACGTTTGGAACGATCAACCAGCGCATGCATAGTTTTTTTATGTCATTTATAGAAATGTTCTTCAAACTTTTAAACTTCAATTTCAATTTTTTTTCAAGTTTAACACAAAATTTTATATATGCTCTTTGTTCCATTTTATTTTTGAACCATTAGCACACTTTTGGTTTTATTGAAATGGCTGTCACTTTTACATCTGTCATCCGACTTACATGCGTTAGGTGCGTTTGAAAGAGGATGAATGTATTTTTTTAATGTTGCAAATTTTCAATAGATGGCGCTGTATGTTGTATGATTTAAATATAAAGTTCGGTTATTTTTGGGACATACCGTGTATGTTCGATTTTCGCTATTTTTTCCGTTATGTTGGTACATATGTATGTCTATTATATATGTTGGCAATATCAGCCATTTTGGACTGTCAGTTTGTTTTTGACAGATAAAAACGTTAGTGGAGTTTTGGTGTCTTCTTCGATTTTTTACTATTCGAAAAAATGGATCAAAGAAACTGTATTAAGTTTGGCGAGTCTACTATGAGCAGAACACAAGTTCAATTGTGGTATAACCGCTTTAAGGAAGGCCGAAAAGATGTCAATGAAAATGCTCGTCCTGGTCGCCCGAGCACGTCAACAACCGATGAAAACATTGAAACAGTGTAGAAAATGATTTTGGATAATCATCGAATCACTATCAGAGAGGTTGCTGATGATGTTGCAGAGACAGGAAACTGCGTATGACGTATGCAACTGATAAGAAGTGGACCTGGAACCGATCTAAACGAAAAGTTTGTATTGATTGTTTGGTTTACATAAAATTTGGTTCAGCGGTAGATTTTGGCCTAAATTACTATTGGGAACTCCTTTTCTTCTGGCCAGTAATCTACATGAACTTTGGTAGAGTAGTAGCCTTAGGTCCAAATTATCATTAGAAATACTTTTTCCTCTGTTGTTGTTGTTGTTGTTGTAACCCTGCGTTCCCCGAATTGGCTTTCGGGGAGCATTGCGGGAGTGACAGTCCTTGGCCGGATTTACAGTCCGTGTCGTTCCGGTATAAAGACCCGACTGTCGCGGGAACTATTGGATTTTAGTCGCCTCTTACGACAGGTATGCTTTACCACCGGTATATTCTTTAGCCCCTAACCCGCAGGGGCTGGTTCCATGGTTCGGCCTTATAATAGTATATATACGAGTGGATTAATAAAAAAAAGTCGGTAAATTGACCAGAAAATAATTTTTTTTGTTTTTATTCGTAATCTTTGTCCTTTTCCATCTTCTTTACATAATCGCCATTGATTTCAATGCATTTCTTAAGCCTATAGATCCACTTCTGAAAACAGTCTTCAAAATCTTGCTTTTTAAGCTTATCAAGTTCAGCATTAACAGTATTAATTATCTCCTCGTTGCTATACCTTTCCTTCTTTTTTCCTTTTTTAATTTTTGGAAATAACCGAAAATCATAAGGTGTTATATCCGGGGAATATGGTGCTGCACGTATTTCTTCGATCCCAGTGATCGCAATAAAATTATTCGTTATTTCACCAGTGTGGGAAAACTTTTGGTAAGCACTGTTCGGTGTACCCTTTTGCAGTTACCGTCTGACCCTTTTCAGTGGAATTGCAGCTACAATTTTAGATCGGGTGAAGAAAACTGACATCATTACTTTTGCTGCTGATTTTTCTTGCTTAGATTTCATGGGTTGGCTCCATTGGTTTCTGGATCGTACTAATAGAACCAAGATTCGTCACTAGTAACGACTTTACTATAGTTGCTAGACTGACTGACTGGTTTTCGAATTTGTTTAGGAAAAATTGAGGCCTCTTTTTGAGCCACATTTCAAATTACGCCTGAATAACACACGTAGTGATGCTACAAATGGCCAGCAATATGGCCCCAAAAATCCTCTTATGGGAGATGTACATATCTTGTGATCTTTTTCTTACTCATCTTACAGCTTCTTTCCCTTCTTGCAATTTCTCTCGATGTGCCTATGCACTAATGTGAGAGGTAGGCTGTTCTATTTAGCTATCTCCTGCAGAGATCGGTTACAGTGCCGCACAATTTAAAAATTAAGCGTAAGCGAGCTCAGTACATTATTTTTGCTTGGCTTTCCAAACGAAGCTTAATCTGCAAATTATTTTATTTACAATTATGATTATTAATTTTTTTAGTAAAAGGTAATCTATTTTTTCGAATTAAATTAAAGGCTTTATGTCATATAACTCATAACTCTTTGCCGTTATGCCTCTTTTGTTGCTATTGACAAAAAATTTACACATTACCAAATTTCACAGGCTTCTCTTCACCAGCCAAATCAACTTTCACAGACAGAAACAGATGTTAATCACTTGGTGCGAGGTTCGGACTATAAGTTGAATGCCTTTGGCGAATCACTATCGATATGTGTGGTCTGGCGTTGTCCTAATAAACACAATTCCCTCGTGGGGCCAAAGCTAGGGGCTTCTGGGCGATTGCTTCCTTCAGACGGCTCACCACCAGAGACACAACAAAACCTTCCTGACCGTCCGAAGACCGTTTGTGCTGGCTGTAAGTAATCCACTTTTCATTACCAGTCACCATTCGCTTCAGAAATGGGTCGATTTTGTTACGTTTCAGCAGCGTTTCGACAATGGAAATTCGGTACAGCTTTTTTCAAGTGGTGCAATGTTTAGCTCCTGGACAATCAAAATCGTGATCGCATGACGGTCAGATTCGACATCTTCCGACGAAACTAAAATTGTGCATTATTGACTGTTGCAATATCATTACCATAAACACTATTCACATTTTTAGCTGCCGGACATACGTTTTCGGTTTTAACGAAGATTATAGAATTTAGAGCATTTTCCCTTTGCAGGTGTCCATCTTTGACACTATTACTACAGACCTAATAAATATATTCTATCTGCATTCTGAATACAGCCAGTATCAAGGTTTTGTGACTGATGGATTCCAAGTAATCCGTGATAAATATGTGAGAGAGTTGGATACTCACAAAACAGAGAAAATGAACATTTGTTTCCTTATTCCCTTCTAATTCGTAGTTCTGACAATGGCTGTTATAGGGCAGGCCCACTTTAAAGGTTATTGTGGCCTTCCTACACACATTTAATAGATCCTTAGTTCCTACTCTGTCTTACTTGAGCCAAATGTGCTTCGTTATCAGTTATACAGTTGGATTTATATTTTTCCATCTGTTCTGAGCTATTTTTTCAAATTGTAAGTGGTGCTTTTTCTGAACGTTTGTGGCGGTTATAGTATTAGCTTAGTTTCAGATTCGTGAATAAATGTTGTCGACTTGGTCCATCGTTACCGAAAATATTCCTTTGACCGTAAGCTCTGAATATGGAGATTTTGAGTTGGACTACCAGCGAAACCTCCCAACAACTATTGAGGATGCCGGAATTTCCGCACGTAGTTATTAATTAGAGCTCTATAGGCCTTTACTATATTTAGAACTTCCGCTTGGAAGACTCTCGATGAGTTTGGCAGACGTAAGGAGTGGAAGGTGTTATGATCCTGTCTAGAAATGAATATAGTTTTGAAAAAATAATAATAATAATAATTGGCACAACTACCAAGAACTTTGAAAGATAGAAGACTTATTGCACTACTCAGCAACGTATGGCCATATGTGATATAAGATATGTTAAGAACATTCTGACGCCTTGAAAATTTTACTTGAATATTTTTATTATTAAAATCGAGGGGCTACTTTACATATCACGTTGAATCTCTTGAGCATCTGATAAGTCCTTAGTTGAAAAAATTGTATATCGTCGACCTAGAGTGCTAAATTTTACTAATAAAAAAAGCACTTGTTAATTTCGTAGATACAAAGAAAAATGAGTAGTGTGCCAAGACTGCTCCCTTAAGGAGCGTCCGAAGTATCAGCATAGCAATCTGACAAAAATACTTCGTCTATGTATTGTTACCACTTAAGATCTGTTAGAGAGAAAAGCATCAAGACCACATCATAAGTTGAAGGAGGAGTTCGTTCGAATATTGTTTCAGTGTTTATTATACATATACGTGGGTTGCTATATATATTTCTGGCCTAATAATGAAAATACGAATATTTATCAACGAAAATGGTTTTTTTTTTTTTTTTTTTTTTTTTTGGATTTGGCTCGTCTTGGAAGACCCACACGGTCGATTGCTGTTCATACGCATAGATCCATGATTCGTCACCTGTGACGATTTATAAACGTCTTTTGAAGCACAGCGATGGTATTTTTTCAGCATTTCTTTACACCAATCCACACGAGCCTTTTTTTGAGCGATTGTCAAATTGTGCGGGATCCAACGAGAACAAACCTTTTTTACGGCCAGGTGTTCATGCAATATCGACTGTATGCTGGTGGGAGAAATGCATAGGCATGCCTCTATCTAAAGGTATGTTACATGACGGTCTTGCATTATCAGTTCATCTCGGCATCGATGTTTTCTGGCACAACGGCTGTTTTTGGTCGACCTTCACGGAATTCGTCTTTGAGCGAGCGTCGGTCACGATTGAATTCGTTGTACCAGTTTTTCACAGTGCTATAGGATGGTGCTTCATAACCATACAAAGATTTTAGTTCATCAATGCACTCTTGTCGTGATAATCCACGTCGAAAGTTGTGAAAAATGATCGCAGGAAAATGTTCACGAGTTAATTCAATTTTTTGGCCGAGACGATTTTTTTAATTCTCTGTAAATAAAACAATTCACGATTAAATGACAAAACGTTCTGAGTGATATATAGCAGCCTACGTATACATTATGAATATCTAAAGACAAATCTATCTAGGAAAAATGGGCGATATTTCCCTCCAAGAGCTCAAGCGAAAATAAGATCTTGAAAGAAAAAAATATATAAATTTATGGAGAATTACAGTCAAACAATGTTTGAAGCTTGTAAAGATTTTTCACAATGGATTTTGAACCCGTTTGATGTAAGAATTCTGGTATTTGGAGTTTAATTATTCAACAGAGGTGTTATAAAATGATTTTCCACCTTATAAAGGTTTCTTTATCTGCTCCAGTTTCACCTGACTTTTTCTTGGAATATCCGGACACGGTGTAATTCTATTTTCCCCCATTTCCAAATCTAATCGTTGTTAAGCCAATACTTTAATATGGGTAAGGTTATGAACAAGATACCACATCTGTATAGACTGGAAATGGTCTTTAGACTCTCTATGAACAGTGTCACCGGGAACTCAAAATAATACCAACTGCAGCAATACCTACATGCGATTTTGAGCATTCCAACAACAAATATAGTGGCTAAAAATAGAGATAGAGTCAGGACTTGCAGGCACAGTGATATATGTAGCTAAGTGTATGAATAGACTATGTGATCCCGCACCTGGCTTGCGGAAAGTCGTTGTCAGCTACAATAGAGGTGAATGGCTGGAGCAAAGATCTTAAATATCCAGACAAAGCTCTTCATATTTTTCAGATCGTTTTAAAAGGAACTAAAGAGTGGAACTTGAATTTACTGCGCCCAACTAAAGATAAGAAAATCGTTTAAGCTGCCAAACTATTCCATATCTTCCAAGCGGAAATATTTGCTATAAAAAAGGTGGAAGAACTACTGCTGGGTGTTGGTTCTCAAAGAAAGGGAATACACATTTATGTGGATAGCCAAGCGGCCATAAAGGCCTAAATTTCATGCGAAAATGGCGAAAAAAACACTGTCTGAAAAAAGAAGAGTTTACATTTACTGGGTGCCTGGTCACACGGGCATTGAAGACAAGGAGATAGCTGATGGGCTGGCTATGGAGGGTGTCCTTTCAGAACAGAACGTAATAATGGACCTACCACTTCCATACAGAGAAGTGAAGCAAATGTTGGAAGTAATCTTACTTCATCAGTCTAATAGACTCTGGTAACGAACCAAGAGCTGCAGACTCGTCTAAACTATGTGTAAAACTTATGACGCTCGCTGGTAGGTCTGTTACCGGGGCTTTTAACATTGTATGTTGTTAATTTAGGTCTGATTAAGTACCTCAGATGCTGGAAATGTAAGAAAGGTGTGGAGACAGTGGAGTGTTCAGTATTAGGCAGGCAAAGGCTACAGGCATAGAAAGGCCACAGCACCTTGAATCAGCAATGACCAAGGAGCCAAATCGAATATTTCAATTTGCGAAAAGAAATGTTCTTCACACTTACTTATTTACTTTACTGGGGTAGACACCGCTTACGCGATTTTAGCCGAGTTAACAGCATTGCGCCATTTGCTTCTTCTTTTCGCTGTGTGACGCCAATTGGAAAAACCAAGTAAAGCCAGGTCCTTCTCTACCTGATCCTTCCAACATAGTGGAGGTCTTCCTCATCCCCTGCTTCCACCGGCGGGTACTGCATTGAAAACTTTTAAAGCTGGAGTATTCGTATCCATCCGGACCACATGGCCTAGCCTCTTGATTCGCTAAATTATGCCAATGTCATCGTATAACTCGTACAGCTCATCGTTCCATATTCGCCGTTGCCAACTCGAAGAGGCACAATAAAGAGTGTAGCAGTGCAGCTTGTTCATATGTAATGTGTCTGGCAACACTATGGACGTAATATCGTCTACGTGAAGAGAGTTCAACCGTATCTAACCTATGTCCAACCGTACTCGTGTTCCAAGAAGTACTGGAACAAAATTCGAGTTATTGCCTGCACGTACGAACAACCGAATTTATGTATATAATTATATGCCACAAGTAACCGTTAGATGAACAAATTTAAGATATCCCTGCACAAAGTACTTCCGGTTACAAAAATACTCAACAGTAAGAAAAACTTCGAAATATTTACACTTTTCCACTTCATCTTTACAGTCGACGCGTTCGTCCGCAGTGTAAATTGAAGAAAGATAGCTTGGATCGCTAACGTACGGTTGGACTGATTTGCTGTAAATGAAAGAGAAAAAGGAATCAACACACAACATAAGGATCCACTTTTCTCGCCACGCCACACTGGACGCACAAGTGACTCTCGCTCGACTCAAGTGAGACGGCGACAGTTTGGCACTGTAGGTGGTCGCAGCGACGGCATATAGGCTGGAATATACCCCGGTTGGACGCTCAGCTGGTTGGTTGATTACGAGTGCATGAGTACAAGCGTGGATTGCAGGTACGCAATTAAAATGTCCTCGCTACGTAACCAAACATTCAAGAGGTCATGAAAAAAACTTCTTATTCGCTAACGCCTCGCTGACGAAATCTCGACTTACTACCAAGCTACCCGCGATTTGAGTTTTGAATTTTGCATGTGTTCTGTAATTTCGATTTCGGTGCGATTGCTGTAAATTAACGCCTAGACGCATTTTGGTGGAGCGGGTTGTGTACATAAGTGTAAGTGTCAGAAATATATGTGTGGCGAGCGAGTTAGATATTTTCGCCAGGGTGTAGGCAGTGAGCGTGAACGCTGAAGAATTTTTGTAGTACTCAAGGACACTTGAGGCATATACGCTTCAACACAAATGCAGCTGCAGTGACGTTTGGCAAAGGGACGGCTTGGTTGAGTAGTCGGAGGGCAGACAGAAAAAAGTGCAGAATCGCAAGCAGAAGTGCAAGTAAAGGCTGGTAATGAAGAGGTGTGTAGTGAGAAGTGTTACTTTGAAACATTAGAAAAAAAATATATATTGTAAAAAGTCCCGCCTCACAACCTGTAGTAAGTGCCAGCGCGTTGAGCGTAAAGTAATTGCAACACTTTACGCCGAAAAATTAAAAAAATTGAAAAAAAAAATGGAAAAACTTCAAGGAAAATAAAACAGTACAGTATGAACTGTAAAATACATAGGGGTGAGTTTGAAAAATTCGAAACTCTTTAAACTCGGAAACACGGTCGTCATGTGGAAGGTCGTTCGCCGCAAGGAGAGAGTAAGGCAAACTTGCAACATGAGCTAAGGCAAATAGTAGTTTGTGCAAACAAACGAAATTTTAAAGTGCTTGTCGGCCAAAAGTGTGGAGTGAGCAAAAGTTAAGTAAATAATATAATTGAAAAAATAAAAAAATATTATAAAAAAAGAGAAAAAATCTACATTGATTACCCAACGAGCTTCAGTTAATTCGAAGGAAAAGGAAATAAAAATAAATCATTTTAGCCTCAGCGAGATACGAAAATGTAGTATAAATTCTACGAGCTTTGGATGCGTAGCCATGTTGAACTACTTTTCATTTCTTCTTCTTCTTCTTCTTCTCTACACTGGTTATTCGATTATTGTCCAAATAATAACATGCGCCCTTCAGTTCCTTTTTTCCCTGTTTGGCGCCAATTGAAGTACCAAATTTAGCCAGATCTTCCCAACGCAGTAGAGGCCTTCCTCCTTCTTCCTTGCTTCCATCGGCGGGTACTGCATCGATAACTTTCAAAGCTGGAGCATTCTTATCCATACGGATCACATGACCAGCCAGCGCTGCAGCTGTTTCTTGATTCGCTGAACTATGTCAGTGTCGCTGTATATCTCGTACAGCTCATCAGATGTTGTCATCGTCCATGCTTCCGCACCATATGTCAGGACGGGAACGACGAGCGACTTGCAGAGTTTGGTCTTCGTTCGCCGGGAGAGGAATTTACTTTTCAATTGCCTACTCAGTCCAAAATAGCACCTTTTGGGAAGAGTGATTCGGCGCTGGATTCACAGGCTGACATACTTTCTTAATCTCACACGTGAGTATTTATATTTTTTTCAATTGAGCTAGAGACATCATTTCTTTTATTGTTGTTTCTTCACCTTTCCATGATACCAAATAATCACCAAACTAGCCGAGATTTCTACTTTTTATTGTTGTAAAGTTGAAAGAGAGTCTTAGTCGCCGTCATTCAATCCTATGGATGAATACTTACCCACAATCCGCATCAAAGGGAAGTTCTTTCACATATAGCGTATTTACGCACATAACTCGTCGAAGAAGGTGCGCTAAGTTAGAGAGCAATCGGGAGTGGAAAGAGAAGAGACACTCATTAATACCTATATAATAATTGGTATTTTGTAACCCCTGAAGCAATTTTCGACCGAGTTCCTCCAATTTGCGATATGCGTCTTGATGTTTTTCCAACAAATAGTGGGAACTAGAGGTTATTCTAAGCCGCCTCCGAACGGCCGATGGAATTTCATGAGGAACTTTTATTTCATGTAGAAAAACACTTGGAGAGCTTGACATTCTTTGCTGAGAGGCGACAATAATTAGAAAAAAATTATTTTCTATAATTTTGAATGTTGTCCAAACCGGGACTCGGACTCTGGCCTTTCGAATGTTAGTACACAATGCTAAAGATGGTCTCGTGATTGATGTTCAGAGTATACTGAGTTTTTAGAAGGAACACTGCTACAGTCTGCAAAATTGTAGTGAAAATGAAACACCAGAAGAAGATGAACCCTAATGTCGAAACAAACGTTAAATTACCCGACTGAAGAACAACAAAGCAATGTGAGCAGATAGCTTATAATGTCAGACTTGAAACCCAACGACAAAAATTGCCACTTTAGTCTAAGTATGCAATAAAGTCGTCTCTCGACAAACAAAAACTAAACTCTACAAGTCACTCATCATCCACGTCCTGCTGTATAGTGCACTGGAGTTTTGGAGAGAAGAGTTAGAAAGGTCAGGTAGAGAGAACCAGACTGCACTTGGTGTCTGCATTTGGCGTCAAACGGAGAAGAGAAAAGTGAATGGGCGCTATTGTTAAATTCGTTTTTAATCGCGTAAGCGGTTCCTATGCCAACAAGATGAAGAAAAAGCTCGTGTATCTCATTAGCACTACAATAGATTGAAGCGTAGCCCGTAAGCCGGAAAAAGGTTTTAGTTGGCTTATTGTATTTAAAAAGTTGGCGACATCGTTTAATCATTTCATAGTACCAAAGCGGCCATGAGAAGAAGCCATGGAAATAAATATATAATAGAATTGGCGCTACGTAACCGCTAAACCGATTTTCGGCGAGCTTCTTCTCCAATTTGTGGCTTGCGTCTTGATGTTTATCTAAATAAATGGAAGGACATACAGTTTATACTAAGTCGCCTCCAAGCGACAGTTGGATTTTTGTGTAGAGCTTTAATTTCATTTCAGAAATACACTCGGAGGACTAGATATTGTCTGACGAGGGGCGACCGTAATTAAGAAAATTATTAGTACGCATTGCTAACTACTCGATTTTTTCGGCCGCCTAACAATAAATAGATTACCCTTAGCTATTTCGTACTGCTTTTAAACAAAAAGAGCTCTATAATTTTAGCTAGCACCAAAAATGATAGGGTATTGCTCATTCCTATTTATTTAGCCGACTGGTTTAGATTAGACACCGTTGTCGTGTGGGCAGAGATCCCAAAGGTCCATCTACACTATATTCCGGTTGGTAGGGTTCCTAAAGGTCTATAGTATTTTGAACCATCCTCAAAAACATTACAGTCTGCACTAAGTTAGGTTGTTCTGAGGAACGTTTGTGTCTCAAGAAAATGTCTTTAAGAGTAACATCGCTCTAACATGCCAGCAAGTACAATAGAGAGAGAGAGAGGAAGCGAAGAGCATATCATTAAACTCCTTAATGGCGAGTATAAGTGCTCTCTATGAAGGTACTGGACAGGCAATATCGCTGCTCTTTACGCGGTATTTGACAAGTGTGGAGCAAAATGTATATGTCTATGGTCAAAATTTAGTTATTATTCAAATTAATGTCGTATTCTAGTTGGCAATACCTCATCCATCTTATAAGGAGAGTCGTCGTTGATATTGCTGGAGATGACAAGTTTCATCTCTGAGAAGCACCGGAGAGATATCAAAAAGATGGTGGTTTATCTGTTTATCAAAGCTCTCCATAAAAAGCCATCAGTCGTCCGGGATCAGCTAAAAAATAAACGGTAGGTCCCTCCATTGGAAAAAAACTATCAGGAGATCGGTCGAAAATCGCTTAAGTGCTTACAAAGAGCCAAATATATACATACTCGTGTATCTGTTTACCTTCTGATTTTTGCTGAGAACAGAGAATAGTTCAGATTTCCTCACTGGTTGTACTCATATAAATAGTATTCTGGAACAACAAGTCTTAGAGGAATTCTGCAGACAAATTAAAGTAGCTACTTGGGCGATGATGACCGAAAACTGGGTATACAAAATTACATAAGTCCGCAGCTAAGCGAAAAGCAAAGAATGTGAGTAGACACCACTAATGTGAATGAGGCAAATGTAGCAGCTGCGCAGAGTCGCACGCCATTATTGACTTTGTAATATTTTAAAATTTGACACAAATGTCAATAAACATATGCAACTCATCACACAAGTTGGCATACACACGAACACACACATACAAGCACTCATACTTAGCACTTTGCTACAAACCACATAACGACAATAACCCTTGAACTCAATTTGTTTAATATTGCCACATGAGTCTCAACAAAATATCAGTTTTCCTGTAGCACTTTAAAGTGTAGGGCTGCCCCCCCAATCGCCCACCAATGTTACCACGAACACGAAGTTGCATAAACGCACAACACCCATCAACGACACAAATAAAATTTGTATGTTACATATGAACATATGTTTGTGTATATTATAGGTATATGAGTATATAATCCAATAGCGTGTGGCAAGCATATTGACTTTCGCGCCGACTGACAAATCGCGTTTTCCTGTTTCCGCGTTTGAAGTTTTCACTTGCCACAGACAAACTTTTCAACGCACCAGTAGAGCCAAAAAGTTGGAAAAAGAAGATACAAATACACGCACAATCACAACAACGCATATGTTATAAGCTGAAGTAAAAGACATGATTTTGTAAATGCCACATGCTGTTCTCTAGCCGCCTGAGGCCGTAAAAGTTGGCGTTGAAGAAGTGCGCGTCTAACATGCCACAACTTATGCTACAATATAAGTAAAGATGTATTTACAAGACACTTGCCACATATGCGTACGTACATATGTTCTTAATATGATGTGTGGAAAATTTTGTTCAAATGCTTAAAAGCACATGTGGCTGATGTGGCACGCGTCTCATGCTGTGCAACAAATCTTAAAGGGCTAAGTGGAAAATCTTACAATATGCCACATTCGCGGCGCATTTATTGGGTTTCGTCAATGTGTACTCGAAAAAGAAGTGTGAAGTGAGTCTGTCTTCTTCTTCTTCTTCTTCTTCTTCTTCTTCTTCTTCCTAGGTGTTACATGCAGTTGACTTCAATAATGTTATTACAACATTTATGGACACTTGTTTGCTTGCTACTGTGTGTGGCTCTTACGTTTATTTGACAACAAGCAATTGTTGCAAGTTCCTTTACTACTTGGCGCTGAAGTATGGCCTCGACGTGGGCTAGGGAAATAGTTGCGCTTATTGGACATGGAATTTACAGTTTGCCAGTTTACACCTGCAGATGAGGCATTCAAGGTTATGAAATCGTATGGTTGCACAATGCTTAAACGGATGAGAGCATTAAGAGCAGAGTGAAAGTATGCTGTGGAGAAGAGCAGCGTATAGGAATGAAAGAGATCAGTCTGTCTATCCATTTCTAGTGGAGCTATTTCACACAAGTCTTCAGGGTAGTGTTGGCTTGGATGGGAAAAATCTAGCAGAGCAATGTGAATTGTATGGTCTTCTTCTTAGAGGTATCAGTTAAAGATCCTGAAACTCGTCTTCATTCTTATTGGCATAGACATCGCTTACGCTTACCAGCTTTTATTCCTTCTGCCTTCAGTGGCGTATGCCTACAACATCGAAATCTTTCAAAGTGTTTATATCCATCTTAACCCCAGTATAGTCCCTTTGCTCTTGTTGTTGTAGCGGCTCGCTAAACCCGCTTAAGAGCAGGCTAGATCAATTTAAGTCACCGAGGTCATCTAAATGTAGGTACAGGAAACGAGCTGTTTCGATGGGTTCGGATCAGAGGGAAAGAAGGGGTTAGATGAGGCATACAAAGAGGTGGTTAGTGTCATTGCTTGTAGGACAGACATTTGGTATGTCGGCGTGAAGTCTCGATAGGTAGAAGTTTAATCTATGACAATATCCAGATTTAAGTTGCACCAGTATTACGTGGGTCTCTCTCTGGCAGCTCGAGCTCTTCGTCTGTAAAATGTGGTGGTTTGACTCCGAGAACGGCGTTTACTGGAAGAGAGTTCAGGAAGGTGTTGACGGAAACTCGGTGAATGGCGTTTAATGCCTGTCGTAAGCCGTCCATAAACACTCAGATAGTCAATGGGCTCAACTAAATATGGCTCTGCGCGCGAAGTGTCCAAATCATTCAGCGTTACTGTAGGATATGGAGAAATCCTCATTACCGTCGGCGTTGAGCTGCCTGAAGAATTTCGAGGACAAATACAAAAAGATTAAATATGGGGTTCCGCAGGGCGCAGTCCCACTGTTGTTTAACTTTGGTGTCTCGAAACTTCCTCCATCACGGAGGTTGTGGTTTAAACCCAAGTGCAGATTTGACATTGTAACCCCGTGTCGGACTCAAAGCACTTGAAAGGTTTGGATAGACCTCGAACCTTTTGACGTGGTACCGGACTGCCAACCGGTAGTATGATGCTCGTATTATATTATATCATACTACTGTATAGTATTATATCGGTCTCATTTACTTCGTTTACAGTAGGTAGAAGGCATAAATCGCAACAAAATTTTGAGGCCACTGATATACATACATATATCAACGGCATAGGAAGTGAGAAGTTTGTTTCGTCTCTATTTAATTCTGGAATTTAAGAATACACACACAAGAGAGAGAGAGAGAGCCACCGTGCCTAACAGTGCTAATGTATTGTTCAATGTCAGCTGCACAGCTGTATAAGTTTCCTTCAAGACACAAAACTCTGATGACAGCCAGTAACTTTTCGTGCTATCGAATGCGGCTTTAAGACCTATTAGATCTAGGACCACATTTATGAGTTCCAATTAGTTTGTTTATAGTGAAATATAGGAGTCCCAGAGGACTCTAGATGGAACTATGTATGTGATCTCTAGAATACTCATCGTCTAGACTGGTAGGTATTCGGTAAATCATCGGCTCCTGCAGATTTATTAACCCTTAAGCGAGCATTGGCTGTTCGTACTTCTGTACTATTGGCATTGATTTGGAGGTCATGCTCGCCAACTCCGGTAATTTAACAGTATGTAGAAATGTTTCCACCATAAACTCACATGCATTGAACATCCACTAACAGGTAGCCTGCTTTGTTTCTATAGGTAGAAGCTGCTGTCTGAGAAGTTGTTGGGTATTTCATCAAGTTTACAGCTTTAAAATGCCCAACACTTGTTATGGGTATCAAATTAGCGTTTCAGACTGCAGATAAATATTTATCATTCATAAGGCTGCCGCGGCTGGTCTTGCCTGCTTGACCACAATTTTTAATTGAGCAATTAGACAATTGACAATTTTATTGCAGCTGCGTGTGAAGACTCAACATTTTGTAAGGAAATTTTCAATATTTCCCAATTTTCTTCAAGCGCCATCTTAAACATATCGTAAACCGCAAAGATCGTACAGAATATGTGGGAGATTGGAAATGCCCTTGTTGACTGTTTGTTCACTTTGCTTGAGGTTCGTTAAGAACCGAATATCCTGAGAATTATTCATATTATGACTAATAGCACCGGCACATATAAATATTAAAGCCTTCTACTACCAAAAAATTAAGTAAAAAAATAGTGTTCACCCTATAGATCAGTGAACCGTCTGAACGTAAATAGTTAGTAAATGTAGATTGTTCAGCTTAGAAGACCGATCCTGCGGTACTATGGCCATACCAAGTGAGAGTGGCCTAAAATAAACTGGATATACATTTTAGGTTATAACTTGGGGCAAGATGGAGCCATGACTGTCCTGGAACAATGGCGTAATTAACAGTTATGACGATCACAGTTATGGCAGTCGAGTGGTAGTTATTGCGTACTACTCATCGGAAGGACAGGGCTCGTGTCCTATTTCAACCAACATTCAGAATTATAAAAAAAATCTCCTCGTAAAATCCATCGAAATTGGCTTAGAATAAAGTGGAGGAGAATTTAATTAATATTTTTTCGAGAGAATACATTCCACTAGCTCTGCCCTCAAGCTGAAACTGATGGTGCTGTAATAGACTGAACTTGAACTCAAGCTTTTCTAGGTCGTACCGACGATGTTACGATGAATCCAAGTTTAATTTATATTATAATATCCCAATTAAGATGAACCCTTGAGCCCAGCAAAACTTCTACATTGAAAACGAACTTTCGTTTGAGAAGAAGAAAAAATGCAAAGCTAAGAATCTATAAATTCTAACAGCTAAAAACCCCTACCTAACCGTTCAAGCTCTTGAACTGAACACACTGTACAATTACTGAACTCAATTTCCCACAACCGCTTGCTATCAGCTTATTAAAGTCATAAAATTTAACGAAATGTTGTGTTAACTAAGCGACAACTGTCGTCAATTTAAATAACCTTCATACGAAAGATTTGCATAAACGCAAGTGATTGTCAAATGTCACAGTATTTTCACTTTCATACTCTAAATATTCGTAGCATGCCACTATGTGGTATATAATTAAGGACGATAAGGAAGTGGTAGTGCATACTACTACATACATGTGCGTGTATGCATGTGCGTTTGTGCCTAAGAAATCAACGAAATCTACCAAATCATCAACACCGCCCAACCCACGCACACTCTCAGCAGTAATACCTCGCATCATAGCATCATAGTTCGCGTTTGTCATCGCCAAAATACCAACCAACGAACGATATACAGCTTACAACAACTCATCAACAGCACCAGCAATAAGCACCTCATCAGTCTTAGTTGCACCCAAGGGAATTGGCGGATGGTAAATAAGTGAAATGCCAAGCGAAAGCGCCCATGAATTACTACTGTTTAGAGATAAATTTATTTATGTAGAAATTTGTGTGTGTGTATATGCGAGTACACATGTACGAGTATGTTTATATGTATGTAAGTTCAACTTAGTTGGTGTAACTGGTGCAACCCCTTTCACGCGTACCCAGTTGCTGGTTGGAAGAAACGGTGTAAAAGTCGAGGTGATTTTCACTTGCTGCTGCAGTTGTTGTTGTTAAAGAAATCCGAATAGTTGTTGTTTTCGCTATCATCACCATCATCATAAGCGTGTTATAAACATTGGCGTTGTTGTCACTGCAATTGATGGCTAGAATGCTGATGATAAGCGTGCGCCGGCAATTCCATGAGCCTTGAAGTATGCACTGTGCCACACTTTTACAACTCGAACTCTTGTACACATGTATATATTGACATACATACATATCTATGTATATAGGTACATACATTCTTATCTATGTACAACAGCTTTATATTATTCGAATATATGTATTTACATATATTTTCCTTCCAACTGAAAGAGTTAACAATGGAGTCTTCTTCCTTCCTTCAGTCTCCACCTCTCAGCATCGTACAGTGACACACTGACTGTTCTGCGCTTTTCTTGTCTGCTGCTAAGCTCTTGACAGTAACTGAAAATTATAGTAATCATATTTAAATATACTCTTATATATGTACATATGTATATGAAAACACATGCATACTTAAATACATAAATATGACAATGGCTGCTTGTAGGTGTTCTTCCCAACATTTTATTTATGTATTTATTTAATTTTTTTTGCCATTTCACATGACAAGTATTTTTTTGAAATATTAAAATATGGCGGAAGATTCTTAAATTGACATCAATGTCATTGCCGCTGAGAAATGGCGTTTATGTGGAGTCACGTTGATGCTCGTGTTTGATGATGATGGTGATGATGACTTAGCAGAAATGATCAAATGGAGGAGTACGAAGTGTTGTGAATATTTGAGGCATACTTTCAGGCGAACTATCAAATTATTTCTCTTTTGTATGCCAACAGGTACTAAAAAAAATATTTACTACTTTTAATTTGAACAATTCTTTTTTTTTTTGACATTTAAATACCTTTTTCTCTTAATTTTATGCTATTTTTTATCATGTTTTATTTTAATAACCGACTTAAATGCAAAAGGGTTACCATTTAAATACCAGGTAACGAATTATCTATTCTTCTAATTTTTAAATAAAGGGTGATTAAATTGTAAGGGCCGATGTTGAATGTGAACCACACCTAAACGCCAAGTTTTTTTCCGAATTTAATTTGACATTTCTCTATTTCAGACTTACTCAATTTGAACCATGGAGAGATACACAATCCAACAACGTGTTAAAGTTATCCAGACTTATTATGAAAATTTTCGAAGAAAATCATCTTCAGTGATGAGGCACATTTTCACCTCAGTGGATTCGTCAATAAACAGAATTGCCGCATTTGGGCGAATGAGAATCCAAGAGTGATTGTCGAAAAACCAATACACCCACAAAGAGTAACTGTTTGGTGCGGTTTATGGGCTGGTGGCATCATCGGGTCGTATTTTTTCCAAAATGAGGCCGGTCAGGCAGTTGCTGTGAATGGTGTTCGCTATCGTGAGATGATAACGAATTTTTTATGGCCACAATTGGAAGATATGGATGTGGACGATATGTGGTTTCAGCAGGACGGTGCCACTTGCCACACAGCTAACGAAACAATGGCTCTTTTGCGCAACAAATTCAATGGCCGTGTTATCTCACGTAATGACGATGTCAATTGGCCCCCAAGATCATGTGATTTGACACCGTTGGACTTTTTTCTCTGGGGTTATTTGAAAGAAAAGGTGTACGTCGATAAGCCAGCAACAATTCAAGAGCTAAAGGATGAGATAATTCGGCACATTAACGGCATAGAAACTCCATTATGCCTCAGCGTCATCGAAAATTTGGACCATCGTATGGAGGTGTGCCGCCGAGGTCGCGGCGCTCATTTGGCCGATATTTTGTTACATACATAATTGAGTAATACCAATATATCATAATAAAATAAAATTTCAATAATTTCCTAAATAGTTTGTGTTTTATTCAAAATCAACATCGGCCCTTGAAAATTTAACCACCCTTTAGGTTTTCGAGACCAAATGAATATTTTTCCTAAGAAAATTAAAAAAAAATAGATCTTTTCAAAGATAAGATAAAAAGATTAAAAAAACTCTGTTCTACAATTTTTCTTCGATAAAGGCGAAAACGCAAGTGAAGCATCTGAAAAGATGAATCGTATTTATGGTCCTAATACTATAACAGCCAATCATGCACTACTTTGGTCTCTTCGATTTCGTTACGATAATTTTAATGTTATAGGTGCTCTACGGTGTGGAAGGCCAACTGACGAAAATGAAGATAAAATAATGGAAATCGTCGAATCTGACCATCATGTGAGCACTGTTTCGATTGCTAGGAGCTGTGCATCAAAAATAGTTTGAAACAACTTGAAGAAGGCTGGAAGCACAAATAATCTCGAAGAATGATTGCCGCCTGAGTTAACGAGAAAAAACCTCATAGACCGAATTTCCATCTGCGAATCGCAGCTGAATCTTAACAAAATCGACCCATTTCCGAAGTGGATGGAGACTGGTGATGAAAACTGACTCGCTAAACGGTTGTAGTCAAATAGTCTGCAAATCATGATTGACGTCCAGAAAAGTTTTGTTAATCGTTTGGATGGGTTGGCATGGAATCAGCCACTAAGAGCTGCTCCCCTACTACCAAACTCCTGATATGGACTTCTGTGTTCAGCAATTGGACACTTTGAAAGAAGCAATTGCAAATGAGCGCCCAGCTGCAGGGAAATTGTGTTTCATCAGTACCACGCCAGATCACATACATCGTTAGTAAACCCGCCAGAAGCTCCGGGAGCTTGGTCAAGAGGTTCTTATGCATCCCCCTTATAGTGCGGACCTGACTTTCCCAGAGGGGGAGTGGTACTCACCGTCTCTAAGGGCGTAATCTGTAGTAAAAGTAGGATTTGTGCCAAAGTTACCAGTCGCTACAGAAGTCGACTCACGATTCCTGTTTTTTTTTTAATTTTCGGCTGGTCCCTGTAAGTTAAGTTGATTAGCCGCCGAGAGTTAGTTTTGTGCGTTGTCGCGTGTCTACATCTTATGTTGTGTTATGTATATTGTTGTTCCGGTATTATGTTGAACTATTCATATACTGTTGTGTGGTATCGTTGAGTTGATAATGATGTTGTTTTATTATTGTGCGAGCTGCAAAGCTCTGTGTCTCGGTTCGTTACAATGCTCTATAGACCAGTACCAGCTACCAAGCAGGAAAAACGGGTATAGCTCTAATATTAGCACTGTCTGCCGCAGAAAAGTAGAGTGGACGAAAAAATCATTCAGACTTTATAGATATCCAGGATCAGAGCTACAGTAGACTGAATACATTATATTCATATTCTCATGTAAAATTTTGTAAAGTTTGTTTGCCCGAAGGGCACTTTCCCTATGTATTTACCAGGGCAAAAGTAATATTTATTCCTAAAGAAGGCTCGGCCAATCATGTGAGTCCAAAGAATTTTTGGTCTCATTTCTTTTAAAAATCTGTGAAAGGTTGCTTTATAGTTATATACATACGCAAAATGTTAAACCCGAACAGTATTCCGAGTAAGCAAAGGGTGTATTGAAAAAGCACTTGCTAAGAAGCAATGCAGACTTGGTTTCTTACTTGATACAGTGAAGTTTTTAACAACGTTCTTCTCTCCAAATCTTTAATGGAAGTTCTTTAAGCAACTGGTCTCTAAGAAGCCATAGCTAAAATTTTTTGAATTATCTAATCAACCCACAAGAGGTCCTACCCAAGTAGGAGCTTTATCCTTACTACTGCGGTGCCTTGTAGTAAGAATGATGATTTAGAAACTGCGCAGCACAAGTTTTGGTGTGCCAGCAAACGCAGACGACATTGCTTTGACTGCGACAGGAAAAAACCTCCTAATCCTAAGAGATCTGCCGCAAAACGCCTTGTGTATTCTTCCTCTAGATCTATATTGTCAACTTGAGTTGAGTTGAGCTGAGGGGGCTACTTGTCATTACCAGCGCACTTAGGCCAATAGGTCCTTTGTGATACAACTGTAAGGCTCCAGTCTTCACGTTCTCAAATGTTCGTACCATTTCCTGTGCCTTATAAAATCAACGAAATTGCCAATTTTCGCGGAAGCTCGCTCAGCAAGACAGTCGAAGAAGTGTTTCCGACCGCTACAACAACAACAACAGCAACAACAACAACAAACACAACAACAGCAGCAGCAACAACAACAACAACAAGTGTTTCACGAAACACGTGTCGTGTCGCGCATATGTCAAGGCTGGACAGTGACAGAGGTAGTGTGCAATAGACTTCTCTTTGCCCGTAAAGCCGGATTAAACAGTGGCCTGTTATTATACCTGTCGTTATGTTAATGGGGAACCGATCTAGAAGGACGGAATATTTTGATTTGCTGATAAGTTGATATTGAAAAATATCAAGCGATAAAATATAGAAATGCTCTGAGCTTACTTTCGAACAAATGCAACATGGCCGTGTTCGGACAAAGTGACATCCCAGACAAATGCGCAACGAACGAGAGAAGGAATCCTTCTAGATACAATAAATCATGCACACGATAAGCGTGTACTTCTACGACAAAACAGATGATAAAACTAGCCTTCGCTGACTTCGTGACTAGGTGGGAATAGCACGCAGCTGTAGAGCCGAAAAAGAGCAGATTTGGCTATCTAGTCTTAATAACCCTCGCTGATCTCGCTGATATTAACAATATCGCAGCTTTTAAAAGGCAAACTAACTGAGGTAATTCTTGTCGGAGTCCATCCAATGCTCTATAGCACAATTTCGATAAGAAAATTAGGAATTAACTCTGCACTTACGATATCCAGATTTGTTATTGCGAACCAATAGGGGAAAGTCCCATTGCTGAAGGAAATTGACGAAGCTCTAAACACTTATTTACCAAATGGAATGGACTTCGGCCGAGCTCCTACTCCAATTTGTGGTATGCGTCTTGATAGTTTTCTAACAATTAGAGAGACCTCGGAACGGCCGATGGATAATTAGGAGAAGCTTTTATTTCATGTGATATTCCCTGGCTGCGGTCGCCAAATATAAAAATTAGTTTTGTCAATTTAAAAACGTCTAAATTTATAAGGGTTTCCAGAAACCCCACCCAAAAAGGAGTATGGAATTCGTGAAGAAATTTTCAATGTCCTTATAACATCTTTATATTACGTGGAACTACAAACATGTACACATATCTAACGATTTTTTTTTTAATTCCGTTCAAAAATGTGGCATCCCTTTTGTTTGTGATCAATAACGCGCAGAATCGCTCTTTTGTCTTCGGGTGGACTTTGGCAGTGTTATTTTGTTTTTGTTTCTCATATAAATATACTTTGCAATCAATATGTATAAATACTATGTATATGTATATACTCTTGCAAATAATTATATATTATATATAAGAGATATATACATTTTTATACACATTTAGATTATATTTGTAAATCACAATGTGTATATGGAGTAAAGCGGCTGGTGGTCAGAGTAGGAAGAATTTTACGTAAATCTAGTTTTTGTAATTTTTATTAAAGTTATATACATTCTAATTTACATATATAGGCTTGTATGTATATGCGTTAGTGTATTATATTAATTTTTTTTATCATATACTCGTATTTCTCTTTAACACAGCATCAATGACCTTATCGGCAGGAAATGCCACTTAAGTCTCAATGTAATGTGGGTAAGTGGCAGAAAAACGGACATTTTGTTATGAGTCTGGGAATGAATATCCTCATAAATATAATATAATATGCTTTAAAACTGTAATTTGTGCAAAAACACTTTAATATGAAAATTTTAATGGAAAGTTAAGTAAACTATAAAATTATTGTTTTCCATGTATAGCTTCTGTAGTTGTGTATAGGTTAAGGTTGAGACTAAGGTAAACATGTATGCACATATATGCATATACATATAACTATTTGGTTCTGTTTTTTCTACAAAGAATAAAATTATAAACGGACTTACTTGTGAGCCAATTTATAAAGATTTCGGTGGTCCTCTTTAGAACCCAAAAAAAAGCGTTTTTTCAGCAATGTTTTTGAAAGGGAGTGAAATTATTGCAGAAAACAAAATTTTCAGACAATAATGTGCTATATTTAAGCTTCATAAAAAAATATTGGAATTTCCCAATGTTGTGATGAGTTTTCTGAAGCGGCTGCAGTCTGAATTCGCGATACGGTGCCGGTGATGGAGGTCGTGCGATGCATCTGAAGCAGTCGAAAAAATCTTTTTTTTTTTAATTTTAATGAGTGTCTCTTCTATGTGAACTAAAGAAATAATGAAGAGGTCGGAAAATAAAAAAAAATTTCACAGTTGAAGAAAAATTTCACTTCTTTGAAACAAAATTCGAAGGCAAAATTCATTTCAAGTTTTAAAAAAATTGTTTAAATAATACTTTTGCCCAACTTTTTTAGTTCAAATAGAAGATAATTTAATACTAAAGGCAGATCACGGATTTTTTCTATCGAACCTATATTATTTTTGCTATATCCGGCACCGTTTTCTAAGACTTGCTAAAATGAAAACTCAAGAAAACGTGCTTTAAACTTCTGACCGAGCATTCGAACCTGCTCGACGCTCGGTCACTAAAACTGCTCTAGCTTCTATTTGTCGAATTGGCCACTAAAATTTTGAAAACATATTCTCGGATAGTTTAAAAATAGACATCTTAGCTTAGTCGAGCTGATGGACTTAATAAAGAATCACCTCTGAAATAGTTGACTCCGTTTTCTTGTTTCGGTTTCGGAAATTGCTCTTAAGACCAGTAAAGAATATATGTATCTATTTTATATATTCGTTGAATAAGTATACTAAGATCTTGAGTTAGATTTTACACCTTACTACATGAGTATCAGATAAACTATGACCAGTCAGAGCCGCTATAATTAGCGAAATCTACGAAATCGACAGCCCTTACTTTGCAAAAAGCTGTTTGGATTACCCATCTCCCGTCCAACCGAAGGTGGCGCATGCTCGAAGGATAATTGAAAAATTCAACAGACCGGTAGCCAAAAACCAGTGAAAGTCCGGACTGTACTGAACTCTAGACCGATCTCGAAATGTCGCGGTTATACTTGCCCTCTTATCTCTAAACAGCCACAGATTTGCTCATCAGCTGCTATAAATTACATGGAAAAAGGAGAAGGAAATTACTAATTATTTAAAGCTCTCAGTAAGTAAGTCACATGTTGACTCTGCATTTTTCTAATTAAAATATTAATTAGGAAACCACAAAAATAAAAAAAAATATAAAATATTCGTTTGAAGTGTATTTACGTCATGCATACTCAGAGATTGCAAATTTTTCAAATATCCATCCATAATTCTATAATAAATTTTACTTTATTAGAGAATTCCTGTGTGGTTTAGATTTTTAAAGCTTTTGTATGTATTTTTCAAAAGGTATTTTCTACGACTGAAGAAATCGTCTTTGTTCAAGGCCACTATCAGAAATGGGCGATATACATATATACTTTTTTAACTTCAGCTAATAAGATTTATTGAGTTGACTTTTATTATGTACAACGTCAGTCCCACAGGAAAAGAGACTTTTCTATCCTGGAACAATTTGTTGCTGAGCCCAAACATTTGATATATCATTATCTGGCATACTGTGGTCATTTATAAAGGGTTAGCTATTTTGTGGTTTCAAAAGTATAGGGCTATAATTTGTCAACTGATAAATCAAACATATTTTGTTTTAGTTCAAAGTCGCAATCCGTTCTTCAGCGAATATGAACATTTCTCACTCGGGGAATATGTAAATAAGCGAAATTGCCGAATTTAGATTTCCTAGGCTTCTCAAATAATTGAAGAAAAGCTATTACACCCAAGAAAACAAAGTATCTAGTGCGATGCTTGGTCCGGAGGTATGATTTGACCTTACTTCTTTGAAAAAAAAAAAAAATCAACGGCCAATACGGAACGTTATAGTCGTATGAAAACCGACTTTTTTTTGGCCAGAAATTGAATAACACGACTTGAAAAATATGTGGTTTCAACAGTTGGTGCCATATGCCACTCAACACGAGCGATTATGGCTTTATTGCGATTGGCTGATATCAAGCACTAGTTCCAATCGCTATTTGACCATTCTCATTTTCAAAAAAGTATGGTCGAATTATGCCTCCAGCCCAAAATCTACTCCAAAGAGTGACACGTTGTGGATGCATTTGTTTTTCTTCAATCACTCGTGGGTCCGCAGAATCTTAAAAGCGGCAATTTTGGCGATTGACAAATCGATCAAAATGAAATTGTGCTTCATCGCATACGATAATTTTGCTAAATAATCCATTCAACAGACTCTTTTCGCTGTGCATGGTCTTTAGGCTTCCGTTGTTAGTTTAATTGTATTTAGTAAGTATGAAGGCACAGATCTTTAGTGCGTATACGCTGTAGAGAGCTTCTTGAAATTTGCAATTCTTGTCCGCGACGCCGAATTAAGGTTCCTGTATTGTCACCGACACTCTCACGCACTGTTTCGATATTGGCATTTGAATGACTTGTTTTTGGGCTACCAGTGTGTTTGGTGTCTCCAACGGATCCCATCTCACGGAATTTTTCAACTAATTTCTTAACAGTTGACGCCAAGCTTTCGTTATTTTTTAAAATTCAATAATGAAGACACATTGTTCTACCCCTCCATTTCTACTAAGCCTAAACTGTCAGCTGTCGATTTGTTTTCTCTTTTAGAGTTGCCAACACTTTACTACATAAATAGTGGCATATTTAAATCGTGAATAAGTTTTTCAAAAAAAAAAAATAAATAAAAAAATTGGAGTTCTCATTTTACACGGGACGCACATTGTGTTTGCAAGCTTGCGTCCCAGCTACCACTTGTAGTATTAACAGTGCGTAAATGTGATTGATTTCCACTTGAGCAAGGTAGACGATAAGGGCGCAGAATTCTTTTGTTTCTTATTGGAGCAACAACATTACTACAAAAAACAGCAACAACAAAACTACCAACGTCGAAATGAAACAGTTATAAATGGTAGGAATGTGGGTAAAAATCGTGTATACCAACAAAACCAAAAACAACAAAAGCAACAACAACAGCGCCAAATACGATAATTTTTATGCTTATCGTGTATTTCCCTTCATTATACCAACAATTTGCCAATATAAGAGTAGAAACCAAAAAACAAAAAAAAAATCGACAGGGAGGCTACAGAACCATTCCACCGGGATGTATGTATGTACATACAATCATGCCACAAGGAACTGCCTCCCCAAAAAGGGCAAATAAACATCTGTTGGTATTAGTTTGGGGTATTTTCTGTTTGGCGCCTGCGCATTGGCGTTCGGGCCAAGTCGTTTATACGAGTATGTAGATTACGACAATTTCTATTCGGCTACAAATAGTTGTTGCTTTTGTTTTAACGTGCTATGAAATTGTTTATTGAACTTTTTTCTCCATAATGTATTGTACGTGTGGCATTTCGTGGCGTGAATGCTCCATTTTGTTAAGCGAGTTTGGCGTTTTCGAAGTTCGCACAACAGACAGGTGCAACGCCGAAGTCTCGCGACTGCCGAGAGCATTGTGGGGCGCGAATGAAATGTGAAAATTTTCTAAAATATGATTTATATGTAGTAAAGTTGCCACACATTTTACGGCATGCTGCAATATTTGCCACCACCGGCTATTTGTCTGGTTTAAGGTATGACAATATTGTATAAAAAATTCATCTCCAACTTTTTTTTAGTGGTAAAACAGATTTTATTAGTTTTTACTGACGTTGTTACATGCGTCATTGCATACAATTTCCGTTACTAATCGAACAACAGCAACTATTTATAAGTTCAATAATAATAGTCAGTGCAGAACACGTGCAGGTTGCCGAAGTAGCAGTAGGTTGAATATACTCGTACATATACATAATATAAACAAGCAACACACTTGCCACCTACGTAAGCACGTCAATATGTATGTTCGTACATACGCGCCACATGTCGTAAGCGTACAAAAAAGCCTGCAACTATTTTTGAGACATAAAAAAAGTAATTTTTGTGCGCTAGATTAGGTACATTCATAATTGCGTAGGAATTTTTTTTCTTAAATCACGTAACTTTAAAATCTACAAAATCGATTTTTGACAAAAAAAGAAATAAAATAAAATAAACAAAATTAAATAAAACAAAACCAATTAAAATATAATAAGATAAAATAAAATAAATAACACAAAATAAAATAAATAAAAATAAAATAAAAAAAGATAAAATAAAATAAAATAAAATATAATAAAACAAAATAAAATAAATTAAAACAAAATAAAATAAATAAAATAAAATAAAATAAAATAAAATAAAATAAAATAAAATAAAGTAAAATAAAATAAAATAAAATAAGATAAAATAAAATAAAATAAAATAAAATAAAATAAAATAAAATAAAATAAAATAAAATAAAATAAAATAAACTAAAATAAAATAAAATAAAATAAAATAAAAAAAAAATTAAATAAAATAAAATAAAATAAAATAAAATAAAATAAACTAAAATAAAATAAAATAAAATAAAATAAAATAAAATAAAATAAAATAACATAAAATAAAATAAAATAAAATAAAATAAAATAAAATAAGATAAAATAAAATAAAATAAAATAAAATAAAATAAAATAAAATAAAATAAAATAAAATAAAATAAAATAAAATAAAATAAAATAAAATAAAATAAAATAAAATAAAATAAAATAAAATAAAATAAAATAAAATAAAATAAAATAAAATAAAATAAAATAAAATAAAATAAAATAAAATAAAATAAAATAAAATAAAATAAAATAAAATAAAATAAAATAAAATAAAATAAAATAAAATAAAATAAAATAAAATAAAATAAAATAAAATAAAATAAAATAAAATAAAATAAAATAAAATAAAATAAAATAAAATAAAATAAAATAAAATAAAATAAAATAAAATAATGTAAAGTAAAATAAAATAAAATAAAATAAAATAAAATAAAATAAAATAAAATAAAATAAAATAAAATAAAATGAAATAAAATAAAATAAAATAAAATGAAATAAAATAAAATAAAATAAAATAAAATAAAATGAAATAATATAAAATAAAATAAAATAAAATAAAATAAAATAAAATAAAATAAAATAAAATAAAATAAAATAAAATAAAATAAAATAAAATAAAATAAAATAAAATAAAATAAAATAAAATAAAATAAAATAAAATAAAATAAAATAAAATAAAATAAAAAAAATAAAATAAAATAAAATAAAATAAAATAAAATAAAATAAAATAAAATAAAATAAAGTAAAATAAAATAAAATAAAATAAAATAAAATAAAATAAAATAAAGAAAAATAAATAAAATAAAATAAAATAAAATAAAATTAAATTAAATGAATTAAAATAAATTAAAATAAAATATAATAAAAATAAAATAAAATATTAATACGCCTAAAAACATGTAATAAAAATGTATGCAGCTGAGATAATGTTATATGAGTGTGTACTCCTCTCTCTAGCAGCTGTAGCAGATAATATTATATGAGACTTCATTTGGGTAGTATTAACAGTTTTTTCTTTTTTGTTTTTAAACTTTCACATTTTTAGTTGTATCATTTTTGCTTTTAGTCTTGTGCTACGTACATGTATACATGTTTATATATTTATATACATATATCTAAACGCCTCTCTAACACTTTGTGGTCAGTGAGTATTGTGGTGGGTGTGGTGTTAATTTTTCCTTCTTTTCCGACCTTATCCCTAAAAAAACCAACAGAAATTAATTCCACTTCATAAAAATGTCAGTTGCCGTGTGACGATTTAGTCTATTCCTCATTTCCATTTTTTCACTACTTCATATTTTTTTCGTCCTTTGTAGGTTTTGTTTGTTTTTTTTTTTTGCTGGCTAGTCTGTCTGCTTACGTCAATTGTATTGAAATTGTCATTTTTTACATGTCCGACATCTGGTTGCTGATTTTTGCTGCAAGATTGAATCACAGCGTGACCACCGATCATCCAGCGAAATTAATGGACACAGTAATTCATATATTCATACATATATGCATATATAATATGTATATACATATGAATGAAAGGACACGTGGTCGCTGTAGTCCCATAAATATATTTCACATATATATGGATAAACACATGTATGGGAGTATGTATGCAGTCTAATATAGCTGCATACGTGTAGAGCTCATGAATGTATAAGTAAATATTCAGAACTTTTTGTATCGATTATGCATAATGTGCGTTGGAGATGTTAAATTATTCAGTTGAAGACGGTGGATGATTAATTTATGTTTCTTTAACTTCGAACTTTAATTCAACTTGGACTAACATATTGTAATTTCAATAGATTCGTTATTAAACTAGAAATAATGTGGGTTTTCATTCTACAGAGCTACATCTACATCGGGCTTGGTACCCGCGACGTAGAAACCAGTTAAAACGGAGAAGAAAATTATTGAATGTGCGGTTCCTTAATTGGCAAGATGTCACTGCTCAGGTGGTTTATGTTTTCGCAAGGTTAAGTGAGCTACTGCCGTCCAAGACTTTGAGATGGATGGAACAAGATGGAAAAAGTTTTCTCATTATGATGTGCACTATAGCGGCTATAAAATTGAATGCAAATTTGGTGTCGGGATCGTGGAGGCTTTGTCGCCGAGTCTTTCCATTCACTCTGACGGATGAACGTTTAGCCATAATCATCATCAAAACGAAGAACTTCAACATATCGCTGATTGGCATTACGCCTCGACAAAAGAGAAGGACGATAGACAAAAGAAACCTTTTATAAACATATTTATGTCCGGTTCATCCTCTATAACGAAACGACGCCAATTGGGTTGAAAGTGATTTACTTCGGGGACTGAAATATAGTTGTTTGTAGTTCTAGATTCGAGCTAGATTATCTCCTGATCGAAGACCTTTAATCCGAATAAACAATGTTGTAATAGATGTAAGACATATGTAAAGTTTTCTAGATTTGCCGATGCTCTGTGTACCTAATATCGATTCGGACCATTCGCCTCTGTGCAGCAAAGTACGCCCTTCAATAAATACAAGCATTCGGGATATCGGAAAGCTGCAGTTACAACAGACACATTAAAAAATTGTCTCCTCTTGTATTCCTGCTCTTTGAGAGCACTCCTCAACAGCTGGTTATAGGGAAACTTTGGGATGGCATTTCAAGCTCCTTAAGTACAGTTTGTAATGATACTATTGATGTTGGATAAAGTCAAAAGTTGCGCTGCGATGATAAGAGAGAGATACCGAAAGTTTAAGAAAAAAAGACTAAAGCTAAAATCCATAAGTATGAAGAGCCACCAGCAATGCTCAAAAATTCCAAGAGAAGAACCGATGACCCACAGAAGGCCTCGAAACCGGGCTGGAAGCACCTCTCCATTAAACTGAATAACAGTCAAGCAAACTTGATACCGCAATCGATAAAGATGGAACAGGCGTGAGGTTGTCCGATTATGATAAGGTGCGAATAGCACCTTTCTGAAGTACAAGAAATCGGCAGAAGCCGATGGTTTACCATCTGAATTATTCAAATATGGTGGCGAAGAACTGACGAAGTGCGCGTGTACTCTTCTTTTCAATGCGTGTATGTACTCTGTTCAATCCATTAAAAGGGGAATTATCGTGTGTTAAGTCTCCTCAATATCTCGTATAAAGTCCTGATTATATCACCCTATGCTTAATATCACCCGCATACTTTTAACTCGGTGTGTAGAATGCTCAAAAGCTTTTTAAGCCTGTTTTCTTGCCTAAATGCTTAGCAGCATCAGTAATGTGTGAAGCACACCCCAAAATAACACAAAAAACTGCTTGGAGTACTCCGTCGGCACACCGTTTCGGAAGAGCTAAACCGTTAAATCGATTCGCAACACAACAAGTCGAATAATCGTCCAGCACCATATCCAATACACGGATGGAGCGGATAGGTGCGATTGTGAAAGAAGTCAAGACCAAATATTCCATGTCGGTCAACAAACACTCAGCACACTTTCATCTTGACTCAACCGTCATTGTTGATAGTCACAACTTTAAAGTCGTCTTTCTAGGAACCAGTATCAATACTAGCAACAAAATTAACATTGAAAACCAATAGGTGTTACATTGTATTGAGTAGATAAATAAAAAGTTAATGAACAAAGATGAAACTCCACAGATTGCTATTCTTTCCCGTTCTACTTTGTGGTGTAGGGGGTGAAGGATGACAGTATCCGATGATTATAAGTTTTTGATTTTTACTAGCGATGTTTCAGACAAGAAGACTCTCTATCGCTTACCTCTTTAATAAAGAATAAATTAAGAGACAATAATTACACTGGTTAGGTCACGTCGTCCGTATGAACGAAAATATACCAGTATTAAAAGTTTTCGAAGAGATGAAATGGGTAGGGTCTTGATTTCACTTGGTGTCTCCAATGGGTGCCAAAGAGGAAAATGTAGAATCGACTGGCGCTCTGCAGTTGATCCGGCTTTGATGCAATGCGGTGGATTTGAAGGGATCTATCTGAAAATTCTATGATTAAATTGCCTGGCGGTTAACAGTGCGTAGTGCCCATGCGAAAGCCTACGGTTTGAGCCAAGGTCTGGCTAATATTCAAGATTATAGAAAATTAATTTTTCTTATTGCGGTCGCTCCTCGGCAAGGAGTGTCAAGACCTCCGGGAGAATTTCTGTCAATGAAAGCCCCTCATAAACATCCATCAGACGTTTAGAGGCGGCTTAGCAAGACCCGTAGGTCCCTCTAGTTGTTGAAAAACCATCAGGACGTGTGTAAAAAAAATACTTTTTATGTTCTTAATGTGCAAATGTGGCACTCAATCACATACCCAAATCACTGGACGGGTAAAGAATATATTGTGAAGCGTGACAATTTGCAAAAAAAAAATACTTCATTTCCGTGAATTTTCATATTTTTCCTTGAAAGAAATAAAAAAAATCTGTGTCATATATTGTTTGGGAATAATAAAATCTACAGAAAAACCAACAAAAAAAGTAACAAAGCTAAATCTTATCAAAATAAATTATCTAAAAAAATTAAAATACAATTAAAAATGAAAAGAAAAAATATTTTTTATAACGATTTTCATTGCATATTCTTTTCAAATATTTAATACAATAATAATGCCCATTTGAGTATTTTCACTTATTTTCACAGCTTCTTTGCATGCCCCATTAATTTTGACAATTAATCATTTAATTGCATATATTTATGTATGTACATGCCTATAGTAGATTGTTGTTTAGGAGTCTACTTATATATACAAATGTATGTATATGTGAAAACACAAGCCCTGTTGTGGAAATAATGTGAGGTCAGAGGAGAGTAGTAGTAATAATAATTCCAAAAATGTTTGCCCTACAATTAAGTAAGTCGCCAATAGTTAAGAACAAACATATATGTAGAATATGTTATATATATAACATTTCAAGGCACAGGACAACACAAGCATAAACGCAAGGCTCTAAATGGATTTTCCCAAGAAAATGTTTAGAATCTGTGCATTTTCTCAGGGCAATCGACGTGTGGATTAAATGATTGTGATTTCAATGCAACACACACACATACACATGTATATATGTATGTATGTTCTCATATTAATATGAGAATTTGTTGCCTGCAAACCGCCTGCGGTTTATACAAATGTCCGATTTGCCCCCTCTTGTCTGATTGTATGTGCTACGAGTTTGTGGCAACATGCATCTTAAAGCAACAAAGCACAGTTTGCGACTTTTGTTTGCACAAATAAATGAAGAATGAATGTGTGAATGAATGAATGAATGAATGGATAAATGTATGAATGGCATTCACTTAATCTGACTTCACAGTTTCAGTTTCGGTTTCACTTCATTTAATGCTTCTTTGCCTTCTTTGCATGCGTCATACATGTATGTATAATCTGTGGCATTTGCAACATCCAACACCACACACACACACACACACACACATTGGCATATATGTATGTATGTATATAATCTGTCATTTTCATTTAATTGCATTTAATGCTTCCTTAATAACGAATTTATCAAAACATATTGCCCCAGTGCAAGCCCCTACTTGACTCAACTTCAGTGTTCGAATCAGCGAGTCTAGGCGGAGGCAAAGAAATTTACTAATTTACAACGGATAAATAGGCAAATGACCAGCCGTTAGTGAAAATAATCGTAAATTCAATAACTAATTTGTAGCGGAAATATACATACACACACATACATACACGTATATGTATGTACGTATGTGGCATGCAACCAAACCAAACTTGGAGGGATGTTTATAGTTTTCATTATTAGTGGTTGCTTGATATTTGTTATTATTGTTGTTATTAATTTTGGTCATTTGTAAACAATCAAAACTGTAAGCAGGATACCCGAAATTGTCGTTGTAATAAAAGGTTGACATTTACGTTTTGTTTTTTTTTTCGCGCTGCTTAAAGTGGTGTGTTGTGTTAGGTCAATCCGGCGAGCGTTGAGAATGGTGATGATGACGCTGATGATGAACCTTTGTATTATCTTTGTGGTTATTCATTGTGATCACTTTACATACATATCTACATATATATTTATGAATATTTATTTATTTATTTATTTTTCGATGCAACAAACCACGCCACACTTGGGAACCGCTTGACCTTTGTTGTCTACATGCTGCCGTCCATTGATTTTTACTCGTATCCATTGTCCATGTAGATTAGTTTTAGATTCATACATAAATCCTTATCTATCGCTCATTAAATGTGGCATAATTTTATGTGAATATACAAATGTATATACACATACATATATACATATATAAAGTGGCTGCTGTTTCTCAGCGTATGATACTGGAAATATTTTGTAAATTTAGGAAATTAACATAAATTGGCTTAGGTTTGGTTGCAATTAAATTCGATATTGTCGGTTATTTGTAGATTTGTACATACACATACACCTATGCATAGCAGCAGCTGTTGCCTGGAGCAATTAATATTGGCAATAAATTGTGTTTGCTTTGTCAAGGTTAAGTTTTGGTTAATTCGTTGGGTTTTGGCTAAATATTTGTCTGTATGGCAAAGCAATAAAAAAGTTTCCAAAAGCATACTATGCTAATTTGAGACATATGTACCATACATACACGTACGTACGTAAATTGCATATGCAACGTTGTTGACGTTGTTCAGACGTTTATATATACGAGAGGGTTAACAAATGTTCGGTAAGTTGGTGACTTTCAATTTGTTTTTGTTAATTCTAAAAAAACCAAATCCTTTACAATCACTTTATTAATGTTCCATTCAAACTTTAGAACAATTGGATTAAATGGTGATGACAAACGTAATAGAGCTGAGGATAGGTCAGAAAAAATTCCACTACCAACGCAAACAAAAATTCGCCATGTGATTCTCTTCGGGTTTCGGCGTAATTTACAGTCAATACAAATACTCATTGAATGAAAAATTGCATATGGAATGATTGCACCGTCTTTAAAGACTATTTCTAAGTGGTGCCGAAGATTCAGACCGGACATTTTTCTGTAGAGGACAAGCCCCGAGAAAGATGAGCAAAATCGTACACTGATAACATCACTGTAGCTCTGGTGAAGTCCAAAATTTGACAAAGACCCACGATTGATATAAGAAATTACTCCTAACGAATTAGGCTTGAATGCCATGGTTGTATTGCGAATATTAAGTAATCATCTGGGATACACGAAGAAGCCTGCTCGATGTGTACCACGAATTTTAAATGAGGCCCAAAAAGAGGCTCGAGTGCATTTCGCTCAATTTTTCCTAAACAAATTCGAAAATGGTCAGTCTAAGTCTAGCAACTTTAGTAAAGTCGTTACTGGTGGCGAAGCTTGCTTCTATAAATACGATCCAGAAACAAAACAGCAGTCCATGGTATGGAGCCCAGCAGAGGCAAACCCACCCGTAAAATCTGAGCAACAAAAATCAGCAGCAAAAGTAGTGATGTCAGTTCACTTCACCCGATCTGAAATCGTAGCAGCTATTCCACTGGAAAAGGGTCAGACGGTAACTGCAAAATGATACACTGAAGAATGTTTACCAATAGTTTTCAAAAATTTGTTAGAAAACAGGAAGAAAGAGGATTTGTGGCGCTACTTTTTACAGCATGACGACGCGCCATCCCACATTGCTGAAAGAACGAATAATTTTATCGCGGTCTTTCGAATCGAAGAAATATGTACAACACCATATTCCCCTTATATAGCACCTTGTGATTTCTGGTTATATCCAAAAATTAAAAAGAAAGGTCTTCAATAGCAATGTAGAGATAATTAATGCGGTTAATGCTGAACTTGATAAGCTTAGAAAGCAAGATTTTGAAGACTGTTTTCAGAAGTGGAGCTATAGGCTTAAGAAATGCATTGAAATCGATGGCGATTATGTAGACAAAATAAAAAAGGCAAATTATTACGAATAAATACCAAAAAAAAATTTATTATTTTATCTGATCAACTTACCGAACTTTTGTTACTCCCCTCTTATATACATACATATAATGCGTTGAGTTGATGCGGTAGCTGATTAAAGTGGCCAGCCACTTAGACCTGAAAGCACGTTGTGATACCTTCTCAGATGTACGAACCATTTCGTGTGTCTTATGAAAAATGGGGTACTGCCTATCCCAACCGTTGCTACGTCAGTCAGGCGGTCAAAGAAGAGATATCTAAGGTATATGATGCTTAGGGCTGGACAGTACCAGTGGTAGTGCTCGACAGATCCTTTTTCTTCTTCGTCCCTGCAGCTACGACAAAAATCATTGGAAAAGTTTCGCATTCTGCTACCGTGAAGTCCCATTAAACAGTGTCCAGTTAGTATGCCCGTTGTTGAATTAATGGTGAACCAGTCTAGACCGATTAGATCTCTTTATCTTTTAACTCCGAGCACAGGTCAAAGGTGTTTGGTCACATTACAAGTTCTTCCGCTAAGCCATCTGGTGTTGGCAGTTTTGGTGAAAACCAGCCGAAGTCTGTTGTAGTTAGAGTGGTACATTCTCTTGCTAGCTCATCTGCTATACAGTTGCTTGGGATGTCCCTATGTCTGGGCACCCAGACCAAGGCTATATGAGAGCTAATTTAAAGGTCTTCTGCGTTTCAGCGCCACTTTTGATGTGGTGCAATTACATTGCAGAGATCTGAAGGCAGCTAGGCTATCCGAACAAATACTGATTGATCGGTTGGTAATCAGAGTTCGCAGTAGTAGTCTGGTAGCCTTAAATTAACATTGATTGAGAGCGTTGGTGAGTGAATTCCACAGCCTAACCTTTCAACGACCTAAAGAGCCATCCGGTTATACTACGCATTGGTTCTATTCCTGCCAGAGGACGTCTGATGAGGAGATGTTGTGATCTCCGAAACAGCTGTCACTTCTACCATTTTTCTTTGTTGAGCAATAAAAATATTCAATTCATACAAAACTAATGGGCCTTTCGCTCACTAAAACTTTTAACACTAAGCAAGTTTTCTATATTAAGTCGAGTGCCCTGCAATCCTTCCGAGAGTATTTTGGATATGAAAAGAAATTTTTCCATAAAAATCTATCACCTTCTTAGAAGCGGCTTAGGATAAACTATAGGTTTCTCTATTTAATAAATATCTCACTTCGTAATAAATATTTTATTTATATATAGTAAATTTTCAATAATTTTTCTTTTGATATTATATTACACAATTATCCTTTTTTTATTGACACCGCTTACGCGATTATTGCCAAATCAGCAAAAGCATGTCATTCGTTCCTTTGGAAATATTTACCAAGTGAAGAAACAGGTCGCTCTCGACCTGATTCTTTTCCTCTTCCTCTGATTCCATCGGCGTATACTGAATCGAATACTTTCAAAGCTACCAGAGCAATTCGTTTCGCTTCGTGGGCTTCTTGAACCATGTGTAACATAAGCAGGTAAATGGCAGTCAAAAACTTTCCTCACTTGCATGAACTTCACGCATAACCCCCTCATCCTTCACATACGTGTATCTGGTGTTTACATTTTTGTTCCTTTAAAAACTTCTTGCGAAGAGAAAGCAAAAAAAGAAATGAGAAAACAATTATTATTCTTGTTTTGTTTATTAACATTTTATGCGAAGAAACAAACATTGTACACGATGTGTCCCAAAAATAACCGAACTTTATATTTAAATCATACAACATACAGCGCCATGTATTGAAAATTTGCAACATTAAAAAGATACATTCATCCTCTTTCAAACGCACCTAACTTCATGTAAGTCGGATGACCAAAAGTGTGCTAATGGTTCCAAAAAAAAAAAAAATGGAACAAAGAGCAAATATAAAATTTTGTGGCAAACTTGAAAAAAAAAATTGAAATTGAAGTTTAAAAAATTAAAAAAAAATTGAAAAAAATGAAGCAGCCGTAACCGAGGTACTGAAGAACATTTCTATAAATGACATAAAAAAATCTATGCATGCGCTGGTTTATCGTTCCAAACGTTGTGGTGAGTCCAATGGAACCTATTTTGAATAAATAATAACTTTCAAAGATAATATAATGTGTATTTTACTATTTTATATCCAAAAAGTTCGGTTATTTTTGGGACACACCATGTAATTAACACCAATTAATATCACGAAAATTTTTAATTGTAATTATTTTTAGCTTATTTTATCAGATAAATTTTTTAATAAATATTTTCATTTTTTATAAAGCTTTTTATGGATTTATTTCGTTTTTATGGAAACATTTTCTCATTTTAAATTCATTCAATATTCATTCCGTCGATCATCCCAATGCCAAAAGCTCCAAAAGCGATTTTCATTTTTTAAAACCCATATTTATATGTACATATGTACATGCAAAATGAAACTTTTTCGTCTCTTATCTTTAACAATTAGTTTGTTTTTCATTTATTTTCTTGCTCGTGACAATTTTTCATTCTCTTTGACCTCCATTCGCCAAAAAATATATAGGACCAAGGGCAGTTTGTATATAAATTTGTAAGCTGCACCGTTCAAACTCCACACCAAACCAGTGATTAAGGAAGGAAGTTGTTGTGGCTACTAAGAAGGAATAGCACAAAGGACAGTTGGTAGCCGACTCGATGATGGTCGGCAAAGTGTACTTTAACAAATGGAGCACTGGAGTTGATATTATATAATATATATGTATATAAACGTACTTGCGTGTGTATTATTTTAGATTCATTTGTTTTTATTTGGGGATGAGCAACTTGCCCTGTGGTTTGTGTTGTGTTAGCATTGATTATCTTGGCTTGTGCATCTTGCGCAGAGGGTTTTTTTTTGTTGTTTTTCGTTTTTTGTTTGCCTCCACAAATTTTTGTAAATATATTTTGTTTTTCTGAGGTTGTTTGTGCTTTTTTTCTTATTTTTCTTAGCGAGTGGAGTCTGAGTGTTCATTAAGCAGAGACAAATATGCTGCCGGGTCCAGCCAAAAATTTGTTGGTTAGTCGCCACGTGATAGGTAATTTGTTGCGTTAGCGGAAGCGATGGAGATAACATCGAATTTTGGGAACTTATTTTTATTTCATGCATGTGTTTATGTTTGTATATGTGTGTATGCTTTAATATTGCGCTTTGGCGCTTTGCTTTATGGTTGGCTTCACAGAAAAAAATATGAATTTTCTGCGGTAAAAAATATATTTTTTACATGTTTATATGCATGTATGAGTATATGTATACAAGCAGTATATTTTTGTTTTTATTTTTGTTTTTTTTTTTTTATATATTTAAATTAATTTTTCTATCTCACACACTGAATACCCTGCTTGATTGCTCTCTACCAAACTTAAGAGTAACCTTCCACCCTTAGTCGTTGCATACCTTAAGGCGCTGCTTTTTGTTATTGACCATTACTTTTTTGTTTCAAATATTCCTGCTCAACAAAAAATTTAATAATAAAAAGTAGGCGTTACCGCAATAACTGTTCGATGTTGAGGAAATTTATGTGCCACACATATTCGTATTAATGCAGCATATCCTACATGACAAGATATATTGAAGTAATGAAATGACAGGAATTGTTGGAGAAGGCTGGCTATTCACTTACAAATATTCATACATATGGTTGCATGCATATTTTTTTTACAGAAGTACTGGTCTGAATATTGTCTTAAAAAATCGAATGTAAAGTTAAAAAGCGACTCGTTGTCTTGAGCTCTCTAGTGTTCTGAAGAGTTAATTTTAGTCCTCGAATGAAACAGATGCCAGTCAGGCTAAAATCAGTGTCCGACATCGTGCTAGGGATTTGTCATTTTAGAAAGCAAAAAAAAGCGAAACAAAGACTTAAGTAGTAAACAGTTCGTGTTACCAAGCTCCTCGATAAGGAACGTCAACTACCCAGAGTGTATAGCTGACCTGTTATACAAAGCTCCTCTTGAAAATCAGCCGATCGGTGGTGACTTAGCATAAACTGTAGGTCACTCCATAGAAATTAGAGAAGGATCTCGGCCTAAAATCGCTTCAGGGTCTATATTTATATATAATAACTTGAGAGAATTGCCTGGTTAAATACAGAAAAGTATTTTGAAGAATTCTTATTCACCATCTAGAGAAGATCTTCCCTAGATTACACATCGTTACCAGTAAATGATTTCATTTCTTACATCACAACTTACCCGTAATACCAAACTTGCTTTCAAAAAAAAAAAAAAAAAAAACAACAAAAAAAAATCAACTCTAAATTACTGCAATTTGCTTGCTAAAATAATGAAAAAGGAAACAAATAACAAAAAAATAGAAGAAAGTAAACAAAACGAAACAACAAATAGATGCTACTGATAACGGAATCTCGCAATGCAATGGACAGATAAATTAGAACAAATGTAACCGAGCGAAAGGCGCGGAGTGAGACAGAAAGACAATTTCAAGTGGCGGATTTTTTTCTCTGACGAGGTCGAAATAGGCAACACTGATATTTTGGGGTAGATATGCACATATACATATATTACATTTATGAACATACTCTTATAAACATAACATTAGGGTGAGTCGATTATTGAGCTCATTTCCACTGGTTCTATTTTACTATTTTAGTGTCCTACTTAAAGCATCGCTCAGGCGACTAAGAAGTACCCTAACTATTTGCTTACTATAACATTACCCACTTCCCTTTCAACCGAGGGAGGACCGCGCCTGAACAATGAAAATTCAAAAGATCGATGACCGAAAACCACTGGCTTATAGTAAAGACAGCACCACATCCACAGTTTTCCCAGATATACTACATACGACTAAAGCTCTTTGCTGTTATCCTGCTTCACGTGTCTTTAGTTTAAAGAACATTGCTCTTCTCTTCGCATATTGTAGTAATTTTGTCTTGAGTTGAGTTGAGTTGAAGCGGTTGATGATCACAGCTACCAGCCACCTAGGCATGAAGGCACATTGTGATACCGCTGGGGAGGGCTTCTCACCTTCTCAGATGTACGAACCTTTTCGTGTGCCTTATGGACTGCCTATTCCAACCGTTGCTACGTCAACCAGGCAGTCAAAGATGTGATGTCCTACGTATTTATGACGAATTTCGCTTAGAGCAGCGGTAGAGGTAGTGTTCGACACAATCTTCCTCTTACGACCTACCTTGAAGTCCCATTAAACAGTGTCCAGTTAGTGTGCCCGTTGTTTTATTAAAGGTGAAACAGTTTAAACGAATAGGATCCCTTGATCTTTTAACGTCCAGCACAGGCCAAAGATAACTAATCATATTTCAGGTTCCTTCGCTAAGTCGTCTGGCACCTGTTTCCTACTATGTTTATCAGTTTCGAAAAACAAAATCATACTTTCCTTAGTTGATATCCATCTATTTTTGTAGAGCGATATGAGAAGAAGACAATTTTTTCTAATGCTTTTTTGTAATAAAAAAAGTTTAGTATTAGATTCCCCAAGCAAAATTTATATAATTTTTGCGCTTAAAAAAATAACCACCCTAACATTTTTATCTGTGGATATGAGTGGTTTTTCGACTATGAATTCGCGCGGACAAACTTTGTTGGCGTACCGTTGTTTTTGTCGTTACTTTATTGTTGTTGTTATCTTTTTTTCACATGTTTTTGTTAAGTATGTTGTTTACAACTGCTCTATACGTATCATATGTATTGTACCATTTAGATCTATTAGATATGATTGAATTAAAAACATAAACAACAGGGTCACAACAGTGAGACGCCATCAAAAAGTATTCTCCGGTGTAGAGTTGAACTAGTTTTGAACTGGTATTTAAAGCACAAAATTATACTAGTTCATAATGAGGCCGAAGTAGACCAGTTGCTTGCAGCAGAAAATAGGAAATAAAAAGTTGTCATAAATTATCATTTGAAAATTTGAATTGTATTAGCTAAATTTTGTATATACTCAAGAAATGAGTGGTTTAACTGGCTTTAATGAACTGGTATTTTTCTTGTATGCTGCTGATGTTTGGTTAGACGATTCACCATCGAACCTAAGTAAAGGGGTTTTCAATAAGAAGTGTTATTTTTGAGATTCAATGAAACCTTGCCCTTAAAAGTTCAATGGTCTCGATGCTTTTGCAGCCCGTATCGACGTCTTGTCGAAGTTAAACGTTTTCCAGGTCAATACCATACAATTTCAGCTATAAAAAATCGTTAGCAAAATAAGGTGTAAAGATCACGAGAAATGAACAAATCTGGGTTTTCTTCAATACTTTGGGCCACAACACCTATTCTAAGTTGTTCTTGAGGGTGCACGACCGTGTTGTATTCTTCACATCACCATGTTTCGCTCTTTAAGAGGAGTCTATGGTACACATAATGGTTCAACTACCCAAGCCAGTGGTAAAATTTTAGAGAAACTTGAAATGACTGGATCAGACACAGCCGGTCAAAGATCCGAATGTTATATTTGTTTACGTTCTCTAGAGCTGGGACTTTCTTACGGCACATTATGGCGTAATTTGCAATTGGATTGACATTTATATCCATATAAAGTCCAATTGACCATTCAAAAAATTTCTTCAGTAATGAGGAACATTTCTCGTTTCATTTTCTCACACGGGATATACATATGTAAATAAGAAAAAATATCGCTTTGGGGCTCTAAGAATCCTCAAATAGCTGAAGAGAGGCCGTTACAATAAAAAGAAATTAGCTGCCTGGTGCGCTCTTTGTTCCGGAGGAGTGATTGGACCTTACTCCTTTCAAAACAATAAAGGCGAGACTGTCACTTTCAATTAGGAGCTTTATGGTCCTATGATAACCGATTTTTATGGCCCACTATTGAAGAACACGACATGGACAATATGTGGCTTAAACGAAATGGCGCTACATTCCACACTACACGAGCGAATATGGCTTTATTGCGGGAGAAATTTCCCGACCGAGTAGTCTCTCGTCTTGGCGACGTCGATTGTTCAACCCGAGATCGTGCGATTTGTCACGGCCTGATTTTTTTTGTGGAACTACAAAGAAGATCGGGCTTATGCGGATAAACCTCTAACCCTTGACCACTTGATAACCAATATTTGTCAAGATATGCCTGAGTGACCGCCCGATATGTGCCAAAAAATTCGTGAGGCGGTCCTTTGAGGGATTTAGGGTTGCCACATACAATGCCAATGTTACAGGTACTAGCTTTTCCTGCAGGGACATACGAGTACATACATATGTGGGTAACTCAAAGTACGATTATAGATAAGTGTACATACATATATTTGCTAATGTATATATCTGCCTCTCCGCAGTCTGGTCAGTTTCACTTTAGGTACTTTAGGGTTGGCATACATTTAGAATCATCCTGTGATATAATCGCCTGCTGATAAAATTCGCTAAAAAACAGATTTTCAAGTGTTTGCTTGTTGTTGGTTGGCTGACTGGGTGACTGAATGAATGGGCGACTGGCTTGTGCGCTTCAAGGGGCGAGCAGAGAGGCTGCTTGGTACACAGTAGTAGTAGTAGTACTTCGTTGAGGAATTGCATTTGTATGTACATATACATATATGTATATATGCCAGTGTTTGTTTGAGTTTGCGTATGCCTGTTTGCTAAAGCTTGATTGCCACTCGAGTTTTTTGGCACAGCTTGTGAAGTGCTCAGAGCGTTGTGACATTGTTGCAAGCTGTTTGGAGGGGAAAAGTGTGTGTGGTGCATATAAAAAAATAGCAATAACAGTAATAATGTTGTTTTGATATAGTTTACATGAAAAATATAATACATATATGTATATACTTTACACATATCGATGACATTCAGTAACTTGGTCACCACTTGGGAATCTCACCACTACCACCAGCAGTACAACCACGAGGCTTTGTTGTTGGGCTTGAAGTGCGGTACACTAGCCGCAAGTTGACGCTACTTAAGTAGTTTTTTTTGATTTTGGTCTGCTTTGCATACTCACCCTGCAAAACTCTTCTTTGAAGTTTGCCACATGCAAATGTTCAATTTTTTTTTGTAGTGATTTCCTTTACATGCACGCTGATAAGCTCTCATACATATGTTTGCACGTCGTTCAACGTTGTGTTTGCATACGCTTGTCCATCATTTAAATTTGATGTTATCCGTCGTTGAACAGCTGTGTTGACCGCCATTTATACCTGAGCAGGCCGCTGCCCTCGAACCACCAAAGCGGTTCTATAACTCACTTTCCTTCTCGTTTGATACGCAGTTATATACATACAATATGTATATGTATGTACGAGTATGTGAAATGTATACACCTTTGGTTTAGGGATTATGCTTGTTAACTTGATTGCTACCACACGTTCTTTGGCTCGGTTTCAATTAAATTTCATTTTTGAAAATTTTGCATTTTTATAGCAAAAAAAAAACAAATAAAAATGTTAATCACTTGTTAAGTCGTTGCATTAGTCTTGTAGAGCGTCACTTTAAAGGCGATTACATAACTGTGCGCTGGAAACAGCCACCTCAATACTCCACTCGCGCCGTGTGCTCAGCAAACAACTTTATTACTTACACACACACAAATATATACATACAGACACAAACAGATTTGCAACGACTTTCTGCTCCACTCCCCTTTGAACTCCAACAAAAAACATCAAATTAGGCAGCTAAGTCTGCGGTTACTGTGGTTTCATCACCGCATGGCATTAGCATCGCTGAGTTTACGCTCGGTCCCGTTGTCATCTTAGTTACGTGCAACAGACAAACATAGTGATTAATGTTACCAAAATGCCGAAGTACCACACACACAATGCATACATACACACTTACGTATACTCTTCAACATCAATTCCACAACCCACACGACTCGTCCGTCTGCATATTGTCCCATTCCTTTTATGGGTTTAAGTATTTTGTGGTTTGGGTATGAAAAATTAATTTGATTTGGTGGTTGAAAATAATTATGTCGCATTAATAATCATAATAATAATCATAATGCTAGACTAAAGTAATGCTGCTTTCGGTGGGCGGTGGTGGGAAGTAAAAGTGTGGTGACATATCCACCCTTTAGCTGACGGAAAATGATAATGTGAGGAGTTGTCATTGCGAGCTGTGAGGCAAAGTTATAACTACACTGGGCAGCTGTGAATTTTATTTGAAAATATGGACTTACTTCTGTTTCTTCCGAAAACCTCTTCTGGATATCATATGTACATATGTATATGAAAGGCTGACCCGTGAACCCAATACCGATATATTCAAAAAAATCAAATTTATTTTCAAATTATTCGATTTACAGGAAATTTGGTACCGGAAAATAGGCTTTGCATCAAAATATTCGAACCCTGGGCTTCCGAATGGCAGTACACAATGCTAACGACTCGGATATTGCGTTCGGCATGAACCCATGAGGTATAACATTGGTCTAATAGTAGATGGCTTGAGTGATCTGCAACTCGGGTTCAAAGATAAACACCTGCAAATATTGTATAATAACCGCTATATTTATTCTACAATTTTGCTTCGCTAAAGGCGAAAACGTATGCCCGGCAGCTGGAAAAAATATGCTCCACGGCCAATTGTCGAAAATACCCATAAAAAGATTGAACTTGTCGAGTCTGACCATCATAAGAGCACTGTTTCGATTACCCAGGAGCTAGATATTCCCCAAAAGACAATTTGGAACCATTTAAAAAAGGCTGGATACACAAAGAAGTGATAAAAAGTGGATGACTAATAGTAACGACGGTCGCGGTTAGCCGCCACAAACGGTCACAAAGACAGAATTGATAGCCATACATGTTTTGTTGTGTATTTGCGTGGATGGGTGAAGAATCATCCACTACGAGCTGCTCCTCTATGTCCAAATTCATAATTCCGAGCTGTATTGTTAGCAATTAAACCGTTTGTAGCAAGCAAGCGCCCAGTTTCGCCAACAGGGATGGGAACCGTGTTTGATCAGAAAAACGCCCGACCCCTTACATCAATGGCGACTCGCCAGAATCACCGAGAGCTTGGTTGAGAAGTTCTCATGCATCCACCATTTAGTCCAGATCGCGCAACAAGTGATCATCTGTTCCTACCTATGGCGAATAATATGGCTGGTGAAGAATTTGCCTCAAGAGAAGCCTGTCCAACTCGCACGGCCAGAATAAAAATAGAATGAATAATATACGCTTATACCATAATAAAATAAATAACTCAAACAACAAAGTAAAAATCATATAAAAACCATTTTTAAATTTTATGCGGTCGAAGTCGCGGGCAAAAATTATTTTAACATAACTCTGCTAGCTATGCAAGCTTCAAAACTCCAAAAGCCTTATTTTAATTTAAATGGATAATTTTAAACCATTTTATTTAAATTAAAATTACTATATTTTATTTTATATTCATTAAAATATCTACATTATTACATATTTAAAATATATACATATATACAGATGAAAAAGTAGTACTAAAAATTTCTAAATGTTATAAAGTGTAAAGAAACATATTTCAGCGTTCATAGTTGGGCCTTTATTTTATTTTTTTAATTCGTTTTTCAATTTTTTTATTATTTTCCTTAATTTATATAATTTTCTTTCGCTTCATTTTACTTTTTTATATTTATTTTATATAATTTTTTCAGGACAATGATTCCACTAGATTTTATCTTATTACCTATGTTTTTAATTAATTTTATTCAGGGTCATGCTTTTCTTTACTGCCTTTTTTACTTTATATACTTTTTGTTTTAAATTAATTTAATTTAATTTTATTTTATTTTTTTTATGCAATATTATTTTATTTTAGTTTATTTTATTATATTTTATTTTATTTTATTTTTTATATTATCTTATTTTATTTTATTTTTTATTTTCTTAAATTATTTTCTTAAATTATTTTGTTTTATATTATTTTACTTTGTTTTATTTTATTTTATTTTATTTTATTTTATTTTATCCTATTTTATTTCATTTTATTTTATTTTATTTTATTTTAGTTTATTTTATTTTATTTTTTTATTTTATTTTATTTTATTTTATTATATTTTATTTTATTTTATTTTATTTTATTTTATTTTATTTTATTTTATTTTATTTTAGTTTATTTTATTTTAGTTTATTTTATTTTATTTTATTTTATTTTATTTTATTTTATTTTATCCTATTTTATTTTATTTTATCCTATTTTATTTTATTTTATTTTATTTTATTTTATTTTATTTTATTTTATTTTATTTTATTTTATTTTAGTTTATTTTATTTTATTTTATTTTATTTTATTTTATTTTATTTTATTTTATTTTATTTTATTTTATTTTATTTTATTTTATTTTATTTTATTTTATTTTATTTTATTTTATTTTATTTTATTTTATTTTATTTTATTTTATTTTATCCTATTTTATTTTATTTTATTTTATTTTTTATTTTCTTAAATTATTTTATTTTATATTATTTTGTTTAATTAATTTCTTTTTATTTTATTTTATACAATTTTAGTTTATTTTATTTTAGTTTATTTTATTTTATTTTATTTTATTTTAGTTTATTTTATTTTAGTTTATTTTATTTTATTTTATTTTACTTTAGTTTATTTTATTTTTTTTTTATTGCCGATCTTTTCTGGCAAACTCACGGCAGGAACAAGCTTGCCTATCGTCAGAACTCTTCAAGTCCAGTTCGAATTGGTTTTGTGACTTGTTTGTGTAATAGAAATTAAAAAAAAACAAATGTTTTATTGAAGAGAAATGTGATGAAAGCAAAATAGAGTAAAGAAACTGCAGTTAAACTGGTAGAATAAAACGGTTGACGTTGCGTTTTCTGCAGGCAATGTTGAAAAACAAAAAGTAAATTTGAACTTTCGGTGCTGTTTAGAAATAAAAAAAAGAATACCAGAGTTCAAATGTGTAATAGAATTTTTAAAATATGCGTTTAATTTTGAAGTCTGCTTTATTTCTTTGAACTCCTGCTTGACGACCAGATGTGCCTCCGATTCTTACTCATATTAGAAGCCTCAAAAGCTCTAAATATAAACTCAAACTCTTTCTTTCGATTCTTTTTCTCACACATTTCACTCATATTTAAAGCATCAGTGTAAAGGGAAGCACCACAACCATGTGCCGATTTCCATCAGTGCCACGTGTACTCATCATTTTTTTATACTGTCGGTCTTGTGGGCTATTTTTGAGCAAAAACCTTGCACCAAATCAGCTCACCTCAGCTGGCTATTTGCCTCGTCCTCGTTGTTGTATATAAGTACTATATTAGCGCTCCGGCATGCGGAAGCCTTTTCGAATTTGTTTGATTGCTTTTCCATTGTATTCGATGAAAGTGTACGCATTTTGCAATTTAATTTCCGAACATCTCAACCTACCTCATTTAGCGATCGACTCACCGTCCGTCGTCTGTAAAAAGAAGGCAACAGCAGTCCAGACGCGCAAATTCATACTCCCCAGACTCCAAATATAGACGAACCGACGACCTTAACGGTGTGTTGCGTGGAGAGGAAAGCATAAAAAAATCAACATCAGTGATATCAACAGGCTCGTCAACGAAATGAATGCAAAATTGATTTTACTTTATTTTATTAATACTATTATTATTATTATTGTTATTTTTTATTTCCTTGGAGACCTTGTGTTCGATGACTTCAAAGCGCACAGCATACTCACCACCACCCCTGCTATTGCTGCGTGGTGACATAGCTAAGGGAAATATGTTTTTTTTTTTAAATCGCATTGTCCACAGTAGTGCAAGCGTCCCCGACACCTGCGCTGTTAGGCTTGGTATTCTTATGGCTTCTCCCTCCCCTTTTCTCTCTCAGTGATTTATATCAAAGTCCAAGTTTTGTACTCGAAAGCAAGTTATGCATGTGAGAATTGTGACATAATGATTTGGCACTCATAGGCCTGCCGACGCAACCCACCCGTCCACACGCCCACTTACTCAACTGTTATCCGCTTGGTTTTAGAGTGTCTGGAGCCTTCAAGAGCTTGTGCATTTATGCGGCTGCTGCTGTTTTCGCTTTGATGCCAATCACGGTATGCAAAGGTGGCAATTTATGATGTTTTTTAATTTTATTTAAAATTTTTCCTTTAATTTTACGTTGCATTAATGCATTTTCCAGCAAATGAGCGTACTAATCGGTCATTAAAAGTGAATTATGTTTTTTGTTTATTATATTTGGCGTATTTGTTTACTTAAGTATAGGTATCACGTGTGCTCGCGGTATCGTGTCGCCTTTGTCGTGCAACTGACCATTTAATATTCGCATTTAATGTCATTGTGTCACTTCAAAGGAAGTGGTCAGTTTTTTTTTGGAATGCTTAGCCTTAAATGATCACAGCGAGACACTCACACCCTCCTCCAGAGGTTGGTGGCGTTGTAATTGTTATTATAAGTGGTAAAGTGCTTCGTAAACGTTTGTCCTTTTTCCAAACGTTTTTATAAACATATGCATATTCTAATTGAATATTAAGGCCTGACTTAACAATTTTTTCACAGAGACTGATTTGTGCAACAAGCTGGATGCTTTTTTAAGAGAGCAAGAGAATATCAGTTTTACTTTCTAATTTAATTGGAAATTGCACATATGACTTTGTCTGCTTTGCTTATTGTACTGTGAATGTAGGATTTTAAAGCACGTAATTATGGTCATTATCAAAACATCAAAGGCATGCCATATGAAAGATTATATCCTTATAGATGAGAGCGGAAAAGAGAGCGTAGTGCATATTTCATATTTTGAACACATTTGGAGATAGCATGGAGATTTCCTCTTCCGCTGTTTTCACCATCGGTAATCATATCGAATACTTTATAAGCTGGAATATTTTCATCTATCCAGGTTAGGTTAGGTTGAACTCGCTGCCCTTACGGGCCTCAATAGACGATATTACGTGTTGCCGAACACATTAATACTACCAGGTTGCACTGTTACACTCTTTTTTGTTTCTCTGATGTGTAAATTATTGTTTTTTTTTCGAAAATTAAAGTAATAGTTTTGGCCCCTTGTAGCCTTTCTGCGCCGAGTAAGCGTAGCACAGATTACGTGCTCCACTGTCTCCACATCTTTCTTACATTTCCAGCATCGGAAATACTTAATCAGACCTAAATGAAAAACATGCGACGTCGAAAGACAATGATCCGTTAACAGACCTACCACCAGCCTGGAAACCGGTATCTTCACCGATAGTAAAAACTTTGTAAATTTTGCGTCATAAGTTTTGCAAATAGTCTGCAGCTCTTGTCTGGTTCTCAAAGTTTTTTAGTCTGACGAAGTAAGCTACTTCTTGCATTTGTCATACTTCTTTGATTGGAACTTATAGGTTCACATTTACTTCCTGTTCTAAAAGGAGCCTCTATGGCCAGTTCATCAGCTATCTCGTTGCGTACTCCTTTTTTTTTCAGACTGTGTTATTACCGCCTCTTTAACAACTAGTGAAGCTGCAGTCTCTTAATTCGTTGAGATTAGCCAAGGTTGCCGTGTATCGTTTGCTGCGTCCAAAAGGTCCATACATGTTACGAAAACTCTTTCTTTTGAAAACACCCAAAGCCGACTCATCAGATGTCGACATCGTCCATGCCTCCGCACCATATAGCTGGATGGGAACGATGAGTGATCATGTAGAGTTTGGCCTTTGTTTCTCGAGAGAGACTTTACTTTTCAATTGTCTACACATCCCAAAGCAGCATTTGTGGGTAAGAGTGATTCTGCTCCGGATTTCGAGGATGACTTTGTTGTTGATATTAATACTGGTTCAAAGATAAACGAAATTATCTATGATTTCCAAATTATGATTGTCAAGAGGGACGTGGGCGTTAAGACGAGAATGTGCTCACTGTTTGTTTGATGATAGCAGATATTTCGTCTTGCTCCCGTTCAAGACTTGTGGTCACCCTTATCTGTGCTGCTGGAGAAGTCATCAGCTCCCGCCTATTCAGGTTGGCAATTGCCATTCGATCTTGAGATCTATTGTAAGTATCTTAAATTTTTCGTCAAATTTTCCAGCAGTACACCTCTCGGCCAACCCCGCAAGATCTTCATACAACCGAGTTTAGTCCCCTCACTTTGCTGGCTCCCACATAACCTTTGACTGCTAATGATGTGGGGGTAACCGTCGCTTAATCCTTCTATGTGAAACTTAACTAATTGGCTAGCCAATGACATTTTTTTACGCTAAACGTGTTGTCGGCCGCAATAGACGAATGGTTAGCATTGCGTACTAACTTGAGGAAGGCCAGGGTTGGAGTCTTGGTTCGTCCAATATGCAAAATTACAGAAAATACATAGAATATATAGAATATTTAAATGCTTTTCCCTGTATAAGACTTTCCAACCTTAAAATTTATTTGGTTTCATGAAAAGATATTCTCGGTGCTTTGTTAAAATCCAAGAAAAAATTACTGGTGAAACGGACAAGCAGTTAGGCTAGCTCCCAACGCAACTCCATCTCCAACTCTAAGTAACCAACGAATTGTCAGCCCAAGAATGTCACCGGATGTCAGGGAAATTGCAACAAATAATTTGGAAAATGTGCCATAAGAATGCAAAGCTATAAATTACCGGACCAAAAGAAAAGACAAATAAAAAACAAAAAAGGAACGTGCGCTGGTACTGTTAATATACGGTTAGACTGATGCCTTTTCGCTTAAACCCAAATGCTTTCAAACCAGATTTAGCAAGCTGGGAGTATGCTCGGGGAAGAGCAATATCAATTTTGTCATTGAATATTTTTATTGCCTTTTCGATGTTACATACATATATCCTGTGGTTGTGTGTATGTGTGTGTGCGTATGCGTACAAGTACTTTTCTGTATTTCCCTGCCATTTTTATTTTTACTGCGAAAGCTACGTCAATGCAGCGAAGATGAACGACGGGCGAACGAACGAAGGATGATGACGAGAAGGATGACGGCCCGAATTGAGTGCCGGATGCAATTCCTACAAAATGATAATTTATGATAATGACATTTCCGTTTCATACTCATTGACGCTGGTATTGTACGTCCGCTGCGGAGTGCAGTGCGTTCACACAGCTGCCCCCAAACGCACTGTTCGCATCGCTTAGACTGTTGACGCGTAACAGTGCGTGGCTACTCGACATAACTTCGCCAATTTGTCTCATTTTCAAATTTATACGCGAATTTTACTTGTTCGTTGCGCCAATGAGGCATGCGATTGGCGAAAATATTGGTTGCATAGGCGCGTCTGCAATGAGGCGGGTATTTATTGATAATTTCCGCAGGGCGCAAAATAGTACGGGATGGGTAGAGAAGGCGCACTCGTCCGTGCGCGCAAAACAAAAGCGGAAGTGCTGCCATTTTGTGTATCGATGCATTGTTGTTGTTGTTGTAAAGCATAGTAATATTTGTTGTGCATAATAGAAAGCTGTTGACCGTACAGTCAGACGAACCCACGGAGAGATGCTTCTACGAATGTAGGTATGTGCTACATCATAAATGCTTTTACAAGCCGCGACACAGCCGCCGTCATCAGCTATTGTTGCGCGCCCAATGCATTTGTCTGGCCCGCGCAATTGTTTTCGGTATTTTAGCATTTTATGAGATACGCGGATGTCGGCCATCGAATAGCGCGTTTGACTAACAAAAGCCGTGCAATCGCTTGACATTCAAACAGCCAAACATAGCACCATGAGGACATACGCGCCGCTTTAGTGAAAGCCTAGCGATGCACCCATGTTGTTTGCTGTAGATGTTGTTGTTGTTGTTAGCGCCATATTATGGCGTCAATCTCTAATGACCTTGAAAATTAGTTCCTTTCAAAAGACGCTCAAGCGCGTTTGCCTTTTACATTGCGAATCACTGCTCACATGTAATTGTGCCATTTGAGTATTTGCTCATTGAACTATCAAGCACGTGCCACGCGTTTCGCTTATTTACAGCCGAATGCAACAACAAAAGCATATAGTTGAGAATATTTATTTATTAATTTACAATATATTTATAGTTGGCGAATAGTTGTTATTGTTATTGGTTGCACACGCCCTCGTTTGCTGACAATTAATTATTATCCATTTATTATTTGTATATTTGCAAAATAATTTATGTTAATATTGTATTGTTTGAAAATAACTAATAGCTTCTGGCCTTAATTGCTTATGCCGAACACATTACGGCGACCATATTTGTTGTGCATCCGTTAGATGAGTGGCCGCCGGGCAGCGTTAGTATGGCTTGACAGGCGGCATGTGGATGCTTAGTGGTGACAATCGACAGAACTAAATACACGGATAGGAAATTTTTCGGTTTTCAGCGTTAAATTAGTAATATTAAAGTTACTGATTTAAATAGAAAATTAATATATAATATACTAGTATATATATAATTCTTTTTGTACCCAGAGGAATGATCTAGTGACGGATGCCCAGAATAAATGTATTGAAATTATTGAGGGCACACTTCTGCAGCCTGCTGAATGGTAATGAAAAGAGAACACCAGAAGATGGCGAACCCGATTTTCCAGTCGATGAAGATGGAACAGATATTTCAATGCCCAACCATGAAGAATTGCGAATGGCAATCGCCCGCTGAGGAATAACAAAGCGGCAGGAGCCGATGGTTTACCGGCCGAGCTATTCAAATACGGCGGTGGAGAACTGATAGGTGCTTGCATCAGATCCTTAGCAAAATATGATCGGTTTAAAGCATGTCCCACGATTGCAAACTAAATGTGCTCTGCCCATTCCACCAAAAAAGGGACTCCACAGTCCGCTCCAATTACCATGCGATAAGACTACCAATGTCGGATACAAGGTTCTAACGAGCATGTAATGTGAAAGGCTAAAGCCCACCGTCAACAAACTGATCAAATCTTACTATTATGACTTTAAACCTGGTAAATCCCCCATTGACGAGGTAATCACCATGCGCCATTTCTTGGAAAAAACCCTTGAAAGCCTTCGTCGATTTTAAAGTAAACTGACGTCCCCAATGGGCTGAGGCTGATCGATTTCGCCGGGGCCCAAAATATTGTTGTCTGTACCACAATATTCCAGCACAAAAAAAAATCACTAAGCTACTTGGCTGTCTCCAGATCGTAAAACTCTCAACCCAATCGATCATGTTGTGATTGACGGAAGACATGTATCCAGTGTTTTAAAGGTGCGTACATTCCGAGGTCCTAATATCGACTCGAATCACTATATTGTCGCAGCGAAGATACGTACCTGCCTCTGAGTATCGAAGAACGCCCGTTAACAACGGATTGCAGAGCGGTTTTCTACTCGGAATAAGGGAACTGTGGGACGGCATTTTAAACTCCCTACGTACAGCTGCAAATGAAACTATTGGATTTCGGAAAGGTCGCAAAAACAGCTGGTACAAAGAGGACTGCCTTGTCACGGTGGAGAGAAAGCAGACTGCCTACCTCGCAACCTTGCGCTCGACCACAACACGTGCGGGGTGGGATAGATACCGAGAACTGAAAACTGAAGCATGACGCATCCGCAGACAAAAAAAGAAAGAGGCCGAGATGCGGGAGTATGAAGAGCTGACCAACAAGGGTAACGCTCGAAAATTCTACGAAAAGATACGGCGACTTACGGAAGGTTTCAATACCATAGCAAAGTCTTGTAGGACACAAGGAGGTGAGCCACTGACAGAAAACCAGAGTATACTTGATCTATGGAGGGAACACTTCTCCAGCCTGCTGAATGGCAATGAAGGTGAAACACCTGGAGATGGTGAGCCCGAAACTCCAATTGATGACGACCGGATATTCATCATGCGCCAAATCTTGGAAAAGACTCACGAAAAGAGAATTGACACATACCACCTCTTCGTCGGTTTTTAAGGCAGCCTTCGACAGTACGAAAGGGAGCTGCCTTTATGCCGCGAGGTCTGAATTTGGTATCCCCGCAAAAACTTATACGACTGTGTAAACTGACCTTAAGCAGCACTAAAAGCTCCGTCAGGATCGGTAAGAACCTCTCCGACTCGTTCAATACCAAACGAGGCCTCAGACAAGGTGATTCCTTACCGGTTGACTTCTTTAATTTATTATTGAAAAAATAGTACGAGCTGCAGAGCTAAATAGAGAAGGTACAATCTTTCATAAGAGTGTACAGCTGCTGGCGTACGCCAACGATATTGACATTATTGGCCTTAACAACCGCGCCGTGAATTCTACTTTCTCCAGACTTGATAAAGAAGCGAAGCAAATGGGTCTGGTAGTGAATGAGAGCAAAACGAAATATCTCCTGTCATCACACAAACAGTCATCGCATTCGCAACTCGGCTCCCACGTCACTGTTGACAGTCATAACTTCGAGGTCGTAGATAATTTCGTCTATCTAGGGACCAGCATTAAAACCAACAACAATGTCAGACTGCCGCAGAAGCGTGGACGATGTCAACATCTGATGAGTCGGCTCTAGGAGTCTTCGAGAGAAAAGTTTTGCGAACGATTTATAGTCCTTTGCGCATTGCAACGGCGAATACCGCAGACGATGGAAGGATGAGCTGTACGAGCTATACGATGATAATGACGGAGTTCAGCGAATTAAGAGACAGTGGCTACGCTGGCTAGGTCATGTCGTCCGAATGGATGAAAGCACTCCAGCTTTGAAAGTATTTGATGCAGTACCCGCTGGTGGAAGCAGAGGAAGAGGAAGACCTCCACTCTGTTGGAAGCATCAAGTGGAGAGGGACCTGAGTTCACTTGGCATTTCCAACTGGCAGCGAAAAGAAGAGAAGAATGGCGCTCCTATATTGATTCGGCTATAATCGCGTAAGCGGTGCAAACGCCAATAAAGGAGAAGAAGAAGCTCAAAGTGTTAAGGAAAACCCAGGTTTGTCCATTCTTTGTCGTTATTTAGGATGGGGCATTCCACAAACGTCATTACACCGTATTTTGCATAAAGACTTGGGTCTTAAGGTTTATAAAGTTCAGTTAACACAAGAACTCAAACCGACCGATCATTAACAACGTCGGGTGTTTGCTGATTGTGTCTTTGAAATGCATGCAAATGATCTGGAATTTCATCGAAAAATCTATCTGACGGATGAGGCCCATTTCCACCTCGATGGCTACGGCAATTAGCAAAGCTGGAATTCTTGAGCATACAGCAGCCACTTTACGATTTGATGATGGAAAATTTCATTGAAAGGGATACGGTCCTGTAAGCGTAGCCGTGGCCACCGTTTGGCTGATATTGTTTTCGGTTGTTTATGGCATGATTTCCCCTTATTATTGAAAAACGCTGAACTTATCGCGTGCGATGATTCTCACAAACTCCAGCATCGCTGACATTTCAAATCTAGTGATTAACAAACTGGGTTTCCGTTCATAGGAACATTTTCGGCAAGAAAAAAGCTGACAAACTGGCCTCTATTGACTTATCCGAAGCGAAGTTAATCCCATCCCTATTATGAATGATCAATAGAGAACTTCATATACAAATTTAAACAAACAGCTCAGAACAAATGGAAGCCCATATCCAACAATAAAAATAACGAAGCAGATCTGACTTAAGTATGACAGAACAAGAGCTAAAGACATATTATAGGTATATCTGTATCTTTCAATATTGTAGAATACCGAACAATAACCCCATTTCTTCCTTGAGGGACACTCTCTCTAAGCTATACAGGGTCCGCCATCTAACTTTTTTTTTTGAACTAGTGGTTATTTTGAGTGTGGTAACACTGATGTTACATCTGATTTGACAGAAAGTTAGTTTTATCCTTCCGCTGAACGAAAATGGTTGTGTATACGATTGAGGAACGCGTTAAAATAGTGCAGTTTTACTTTGAAATTTGAAGAAAAGCCAATGCATCCTCAGAGATCCTGGTGCGGATTTTGGGCCGGCGGCATCATTGGCCCATTTTTCTTCGGTCAATGGCGAACGCTACCGTGCCATGTTAACGGATTGGTTCTTTTCCGGAAATCGAAGAGGAGGACTTGGAGAACATTTGGTTCCAGCAAGACGGCGCTCCGTGCCACACAGCCAACGTTACGATCGATCTTGTGCACACTGTTTTAAAAAAAAAAAGTTACGTTGCGGACCCTGTATACTTCTTGGATGATCCGGGTGCCTTTCCAAGAGTAATCTAGAGTTTATCAGTCTGATTTAGCGTTTTAGTATTTTCTATCGGTTTCAGGGAATTTTTTTCGAGTTCCTCCTGCGAAAACTAGATTTTAAGACCCTATTTAAGATTCGAACCTTTAAAGACTTTTTATTTGAAATGTTATTTTAATCTTAATTTCCTCTCGTTGAAGCCTTAACGAACATAACACTCTAGTCGCTGCACAGTTTTAACTATATTACCTTTCATTATAAAATTGCCTTAATTGGATTAAGTGATTTGAAATAATATTTTAATTAAGAAAAGTTTGTTTTTGTACATGGAATTTTTTTCTCTCTGAATTCTTCAATTTACCAGCAAAATTCTTAATAATCTCATGCTACTGCTGCTGCACAAATTCGTAATTAAATGTTTTACGAAAATCGCGCGTCCGGAAAACTTGCCACAACTCATGCAAAAGGCCGCAACAGGAACATGCAACAAGAAAACGCCTGCAAGAATAAGGAAAATTACATGCATCGAAGGAGAAAAAACATAAATAAATAGCTTAGGCAAACAGTAAAGGCTAAGAAATTTTGAATGAGAGGAAGCGAAAGAGAGGGAGAATTCCTAAAGAAAGGAGTGAAAAGTTAAAGAAAGTAGATTTGTGCAACACGAACTCAATGCAATTTTTTGCTTGTTAGCATTCAGAATATTTAGCTATTATTTCGGCTGCATTAATGTGCTGCACACAACACGCGGCCGCTAACCAGCATCACGAAAGCAAAGCGGAAGAGCAGGCGACTGCAAGCAGTGTAAGAACCTGAAGAAGCGGCGCGCCAACTATTCTACCACCTGCAGGTGACCGTCGTGTGGTTGGTTGGCTGCTACTTATCAGCTTTTAATAAGTTTTTAAAAAGCATAAAATTTCTTTTTAGTTAGTGCTAACAAAAGTTCTAAAGCGTTACGCGCGCACTAGCCACAGCCAGCACAATTAAAAAAAAAATAACAATAAAAACAAGTTAGCAAGAAAATGCAAAACGTTATGCCGCGTTAGAAGTTTTTAAAAAATCAAAATGCGCTGCAGTAAATGTCAAAAGCGTTAAAGGTGCGCGTAGACAAATTTTTAGTTTTTTTTTGCCTTGTCCATTATATTTTTCTAGCGCGCGGTAACGCGCTTGGCGAATTATGTCCAATTTGCACGGACTGCTGCTATGTAAGCTAAGTTATATTATTTAAGAGACTCTTTTGTAGCGCGACGCGTTAATTTGCATAAGTTTACGCTTTGTCCGCACCACCGCGCGTTACTACCTATAAGCCGCGCATTTTAACTTTAGTGTACTTTTGTATAAGCGCACCCGCACCATATAAAGGCATAAAGTGAGTAGCGCCATTTTGCATTCGGAACTTTGCAAAGCAAGGCGCAGAGTTTCGGTGACGCCATTATATAGAAAATGAATTCATAATTAGATGACACCATCGGCGCGTAAATAATTTCCATCTTAACCAAAAGCGCGCGCACATACACAAAGATACACACGCGCAGTCTAAGACGCGCTCTCTCTAACATAAGTTGGTCGCACTGATTGGTTAGCTGTGGTAAGCGCGCTGTGCTGCAGTGGAGCTATGCTTATTTCTTAAAAAAAAAGAAACTTAAGCGCGCCACCGAGCGCTTCTTTCTAACACACTTATATTCTCTTTAACTTGCCGCGCGCTACCCTTTTCATTTTATATAATATTTTCGCGGGACGCGCTTCAGCATTGACTTGTGTTTGCTGTTTTTTTAATATATTTTTTTTTTTTCGTTAATTTTGCTTGCCTTTGCCGTGCGTCGCCAATCTCAAACTTCTAGTTTCTAGTTTTGAATTTTTGTAGGAAATCTTGACAAACTTTTCCTTGGTAGCGCGCACACGATGGTTGAAAAGTTAGCCGGCAACTTAGCGCCAACCACCATCATCGCATGCTTATCTTCGACCGCGCAGCAGCGCGCTTGTTCTACTTGGCGCACTGTTAGCACTTTGCTGTTCTTTGGTTTGTTTGCTCTTACCTATACATACATATATTTCGTACTTTTCCTTTGTTGTGTTTGTTGCTACTTTTTTGCAATTGCTTGTGTGTGTGTGTGTGTGTGTGTGTGTGTGTGTACGTACTTTTGCTTCTTTATCGCACATTTACCAAGTGGCAAAGTTTTCTCGTTATAAGTTTCAGCAGCGTTGCCTACCTATGTGTATGTATGCGTGGGCGCTTTTTCTAGTTTGCAAAAACTTTTCGATATTCTTGGCGCGTTTCTTTTTGTTGGCTATTGTTATTGTTGTATTCGAAAACTTTCCGCGCCATATATATACGTATATATATATATCTGTGTAGCGCGCACTGCCCTCAGTCACTTTCAGCCTTCAGTGAAAACATCACAAGCGGCGCGCTTGGAACTACATCCCACGTCAGTCGTAGTCGCTGCTACTTTGCGCCAATCTTTCCAAAACATCTTTGCATTATTTTTGCTTTTATGAAAAATGTATAATTACTGTTGCTGTTGTTGTTATTGATGGCATTATCATATTTGCTACCGCAGCAGCCGCGCCACCTTTACAACAACTGTTACTTAAAGCGTCGAATTCGAATTTGTTGCAGTAGCTTCTGACGTTTCGTTGCTTGTGCATAATAAACGTCGCGGAAAAAGTTCATTTCTTAAGCAAAAAGTTACCGTAAAAGTTTGGCGCTGCGTTTGTTCTCATCTTCGCTGCTAGCAGCGCACTCCTTCCGGTTGTTGTACCATTATTTTTGTATAACTTTGGATACTCCTTTCCCTACTTTCACTCTTTTCCTTCTTCATTCGGCTACCTTTCCGGCTTTATTTTCCTAAGGCGCGTTGTAAAAAACGCTAAGAACTCCAACTTCAGAGTGTACTTTAAATGCTTGTAAATGAGCGCATCAGCAAAAAAAAGTATTTTCGATGTGAAGAACTTCAATCTGTTCGACCGCGGCTACCATTAAAATCAACAATTGTGGTGCTAAAACTGACACGGCGAACACAGAACATTATATTGTCAGTTTGAAAATGCAATGCGTTAATAATATTTCCGAGATGGGCGAATATTAGTTATGAAAACCGTAGTATGAGTACTTCCCACTGGAAGATACTAGTTGAGATTGGTAAGTGTAAAGAAAATGAGATTTACACAGAGATTAAGATGGTTTGTTCCTCTGTTAAAAAAACATCTATTCCACTTACATCTAGAGCGTATGCTACACTAGAAAAATGTATAAAAATCTACGCTTGGAAGAATATAGTTTAGTATATCGTTGTGTCCAAACCGTTCTTGGTTCCAACAACCCCACTTCATAAGCGTAATAGGAGAAGGTGGTGTAACTATGCGAATGAAGATGTCTATAAATAGACGATCCCACAGTATGTCCTTTAATACCGTGGGATAACCTTCCCAATATCGCAAATAAGGTCCAATCAAGCGTATTCTGTGACAGATTAAAGCCCACCGTCAACAAACTGATTGGACCTAATCAGTGCGGCCTTAGACCTGATCCTCTTCCAAACGAAGTTTCAAACAAGGTGTAACCTCTGCTGGAGACTGATATTCACACCATTAGACTGCCAGGACCGCATTATTGTTTTCCCTTACATAGTTGTTTAAACTACAATACCTATAATGAGAGTATTCTTCACATGGTTAGAACTTCCACGATCATAAATATGGAATGTAGAGCTTAAAAACGCTATAAGGATCTTCGGTGTTGATGACCGAAACAGTTTTTTAGCGCTCAAATAGTTATAGTTGTGGCTTACATAGCCTACCATTGCCCCTCTTTACAGAGAGCAATATTGGTTGGTATAGAAAATAGGTATACTTTAACTATGAAGTGCTCATCTTGGGGTTTCTTTTCGAGGTCTTGTACCGCTAAAACAATTTTCTAACGAAAAACATAAAAGCGTTAAACAGCCTTTTTCCTCGGTAGTAGAGTATTTATTTCGTTTTTAAGCGGACCTTAGTGTCGAATTCTTTCCTCAAAAATTATGATACAGAGCTCTTCATGAAAGACCAAATTCTTCTGGTTGTTAGAGAGTAGTTAAATAGTTGGTTCGAATGACTCTCAACGCTGTCGAAACTATTTGCAACTCCCTCCGAATTTAGATCTTCAAGAATTGCTCAAGAATTACTACGGTAACAAAGCAAAGGCTTGCAGTAATTCGGTCCGGTCTCCTCTCCGCTAGAAATTTGTTCCTTGTCGCACTTATTTTGTCCTGAAAAATAGGACAGAATTTTTAGTATACGTGTAAGTATTGCAGTCGAACTAGAAAAATTTCGTTACTCTGTAGCTTTGTGTTATTACAAGATCGATGTAGATCGATTTCAACTACTACTCTACTTAAGTTGGCCTTTTTTCTGGTATCTATATACTTATGTTAGAGTTTACCCGACTCTGTGGAGGCCAGGCTACTTTGTGATTTTACTTTGGAACATGTTATATTCAACTGGCTTCTCCCGTGGCCAGATTTTTCTTAAGTCTACTCCTACTACCTTAAGAAACTCTTTGGTTATTGCGAATCATACTTTGACGGGAAACTATATTCTCTTGAATTCCAAGGGATATTTAAAGATAATTTTATGGGAATCCTAGGAATATATGCAGTTGAAAACGATATGTTAGTATAGTTGCTTCGATTGCACTTTGATGCAATACTTTCACCTGTAATCGGGTAGCTTGCATAACTTTGCTAGGTTTATTAGAAGCCTTTAGTGTATTAAAAACTTTACGGAATAATGAACGGCATCGTCGGTGTTTATCACTGAGTCAACACATTTGTAGTGATATTCAGCCTCTTGGAATGATTTTAAAAGTATTTACTTTATAATTGAGGCTTGCCCTTTTTTGGTATACAGATGACATGCTCGCATAACCACTCTATCATGAATATTAATTATGCGTGGGTAAATAAAATCTATAACCACTCCTACAGTCGAAAAAAAAATTTCCTAATGCTATAGGTACAATTATATTGTTATCCAGTTCCCAGCTTGCTTGCAATAGAGTAACTTCTCCAAATCGTGGCAGTAATTTCGGACGATGACCACTAAGGCGATATCAGAAAAATTTTGTCTGTTCCACCAGGAGCACCCGAAAATATATATCTCCTAACCCTGCTTCTATACTTGAAAATATTTTGAAATAAACATGTCCTTGTTCATTTGTTAGAGAGGTTCACTACTTGGCTAAGGAGTTCATATCTTACTGTCATCAATGGCATTTCAGGCCACCTTGTATCTCTACTCAAATTAAAATTAGTTACAATCCCTTCTTTTATTTTACTGCATACCTCACTTCCTACCAGCACCTCTAGGCACTCGCAGCTATGCGTTATATACATACATACATATTTTTATTTGTTTTCCTTTGAAATATTTCTCCAATATTCTGACTCAAATGCGACGTGATCGAGGTTGCTTGGCGTCTCAAAAAGAAATCCCAAATTACTTTGTTGTTGTTGCCTTTGATGAAAATATTTAAATACACGTATGTATGTATATGAGTATCACCTCAAACGAGTGTGCAGTTTATTGTATTAGCATTCAACGCGTGCGCACAATTTTTATTGGAATTATTTATTATTTATGGCGAATAAGGAGGCCTCGCGTGCTCGCACGTTTACCAATTCAAGTGTTGGCCATTTGTGGCTTGCCGTAGTATGATGTGCCGTTGCTGCTGTTGTTGTTATTGGATTTGCTGCTGCTGTGCTGATTCATGATTTCACACATCATCGCCATCACTATCACCAACACTATTATCATCATCATAATTATTATACGTCTCGTCATCCATTGGCGTACTCATTGTCATTTTCGGGGAGAAATTTATTATTGATCGGCTGATACATGTTGTTTGTGGTTGTAGTTGTTGACATGAATTGCATGCAATCAGTTGCAGGTGAAGTACTCTGCAGTTGGTCCAATAAAATGTCCAGTAGCGCCATTTCGGCATTAATTTTGCGCATAATTTTTCGTGGAACACATAAATTACTTTTATACGTACAAAAATTTTACGATTAATTGTTGGTGACAACCAGTGATGAGGTGTGAATCCAAAAAGAGCAATGATATGACGAATTTTTTTCGGAGAGGTGACCGTTCAGTTTGTATGCAAAGATGGATGTGGAGCTTAGGTCTGTGTGCTTCACAGACGGTAAATTATGATTAGTTGGGAAAAAGGGGCTTTTCTAGGACAGACCCGACACAACATCATGCATTACTGACAACCTCGCCGTTTATCCCATACCCCTCTTGGGGCTGGTTAGAACATTGGCTCTTACACATTACTGGATGTTGAAATATTTTTTATTAGCATGAAAATGCGTTATACAGACTAGAGCTCAAAATTTTGTTCGAACATTCATGAGTTGCTCGTTGCATTTTAGCAACGAGTGCACGCAAACTCGTTCATTGCTTATTGCTCGAATACTTTCGTGCACGAGCTGGACATATTCGAGCATTTTTGGGCATTATATCGTAAATAAAAAATTTGACTTTCTTAACAGAACTCCTTTTTATAATTTTAATTTTATTTATGCAAAGTGTTAAACTCATTGGAATACTGAAGAAATTTTCGCAAGCAAAATTGAAATTTGAAAAATGTCTAACTTTCATTTGAGCAGTTGAGCAACGAACGAGTATCGAGCTGTCCACAGTGCTCGATGCCCGGGTATCTGGAGCTCTAATACAGACGAGTAAAACTCTAATATTTGTTTTTGAGTTGAATGGAGTAGAATCAATATGGCTGCTGTTTAGTTACTAACACACTTAGTCCAAAATTACATTGTGATAGCACTATGAGGCTCCTGTCTACACTTTCTCAAATGTTCGAACCATTTCATTTGTCTTATAGTTAAAAGCAACGAGATTGCCAATTTTTGCTGAAGTTATCTTAGCGAGACAGTCGAAAAGTGTTTCCCAAGAAACTTGTGTCGAGCAGATGTCAAGGCTGGACAGTGACGGCGGTAGAGTTCAATAGACTCTTCACCTTCTCCTTTCCTCCAGCTGCGGCAAAAATCATTATTAGCCCGTGAAGTTCCATTAAACAGTGGCCTGTTCTTAAGTCTTTCGTTGTGTCATTGGAAAACCCATCTAGAATGATAAGATGTTTTGATTTATTCGCTTCCAACTTTGGTCATAACTGTCGGGTTACGTTGCACTTGGTCTCATTCAGCCATCTTAAGTCTGCTCTTTGACAAAGGTTAGTTTAAGCATATACTTTGCTATCGCAATAGGTAAACTTGCATCGTGTGCATGTTTTATTGTGGATAGAACGGTTCCTTCTCTCGATAGTTTGTCTGCCAAGAAAATGCCTGGGTTAATACTGTATCCGGGTACGCAGATCACAGCAGTGTTCAAATTTCTTCCACATGTTATAACCACTTTTTATGGGTTCTGCTACACTGAAGAGATCTGATGACAACTTGACTGTCGTAGTATATTGTAACCGATTTTCCTGCTGCCATAGATTTAAGCAGCCACTCGGCGGCGTCTGGTAGTCTCACCCGCATATTTATTGACAGCATCGGAGAGTGCATTCCACAGCCCACTTTTTGATCGAGCTTTTAGCCGTCTGTAAAGATGGCTAAGGCTCCCTGATCGCGAGTGTTAATTTCTGTTTGGACTCCTCGTGGAAAAAGATTGCCGAAGCACATACTGGAGGTGGTGTAGTCTAGCTCCAGCGGCACTTTTGCAAGAGATATACTGTTTTTCCTTCAAGGTTGAGTTGCATTCAATCTAATTGCGTTGCAGCTCGCTTATAATTTGTCGTACAAGTTAAGAAGCAGGATATTGAGGAGAGTTAGCAGTGCTTATGAGGGAGTTTATGGCAGTTCTGCTGTTATCAGGATAGCAGCCGACCGTTTAACTCTCTCTAATTTGTTTCTGAATGTAATTTTCTCGCCAGAGTATGTAGTGGCAGTCTAACTACTACTGTCTTATTCCAGTACACAATGTTCGGTCTTAGGCCTCGTCTTTTTCCTATCGCCGTTTTGCAAACGTAAAGTGCAGTTCCTTGAGCTTTTTGCCGTGTTCCGGATCCAATGGAGTTTGACATCTAAAATTATCGAGAAATATTAGACAACGGTAGAGAGGATGATCTCCACGCCCTTTAGTATAGTAGGCTTAGAAGGAGGACGATTTGCATCTCTTTGTAAGTAATGCCCAATTGCCTACCAAGAACAGAGGATTTTGAAGCAGATCACTTAAACTTTTTAGGTGTTTACCTACTGCTGTTAGGTCAATGGTGTCAGCTTATGAATACCACCACACTGCCACCTGTGCTGTTCCATTTCCATTGTGAGGTGGTTGGAGGGGTGTGTGCCGCGCAGCTTAATAAATCCCGTTCGCGTTCAAAAAGCATTGGTGTTCTGAGGATAAGATATTTCATTTCAAATGTACACAAACATATGCCAAAGTATTATATACTAGTACGTATGTATGTATGTGTTTGCACTTCCAAAGTCATGTACGAAGTGTCTTACCTATCACTTGGTGCTCCAAATGACCGACTAATTAACTTTTAATGTAAATTAATGATTTTATGGTATTTTTATATTTTTTTCTATTATTTTTCTCTTCCTCTTCTTTTTTTTTGTCGGTTGGTAAACAACAACAACTTGACAAGTTGACGATTTAATATATCAGCCGTCAACAGTCAGCAAAGTAAATTATTAAAGTATGACTTTTACCGGGTATACAAACATACATACATACATCCATATTCCCTTACGTTGAAAGTCAAGCATTTAACTACGTAGAATTGAGAATTGTGTGTAAAACTCATTTGCACGCGGTATCACGTTCGATTGACACTTGCCGGTCGTTATCTGTGTGCTCGAGAAACCAATGAAAAATGAGTCAAATGAATGATACATTTACGCTGATGCTCGAGAAACCAATGAAAAATGAGTCAAATGAATGATACATTTACGCTGATTTGGCTGATTTGTACAGCCCGTCGCCGAGCCTTGGTTATGGTCGTGAAGTGAGCCGCAAGTTGTTTGTCGGCTAGCCAACTCTCGTTGACCTCGACTGTCAACCAGCGCGTAGCAACAATCATTAGTTGGCGGCCTAACCAAAAAGTCCAATTTTTTGGTTTTGTTTTTCTTTGCCGCATTGCTTACATACATACATACATATGTATCTATTTTTTCGTCAAGTCCGCCTTTGGAATTCTTGTGGTTGTGGTTTACCGTCTCACACAAGAGGCAAAGTGAAAATTGATGAGCTTTTCGTTGGAATGACAGCTTGGAATGAGCTTGATATGAGCTGACAAAAATATTTGTTGCAAAGAGGCTTGCAGTAAGAGGCTGATTGAAAAATAAAATACCTGAAGATGTGTTGTCAGAATAGAAACACATCTTCATAGAATATAAGGAATTATGTTGGAAAAAATCAAGACGCAAAACCACCAATTGGAGGAAGAGCTCGGCCGAAAATCGCTTCAACGGTTACAAAGAGCTAATTATATATATTATATAAAGAAATATGTACCTTGTAAGTACTATAAAAATATCAGTTCCTTTCCTGAGTTAGCGTAGTCATTAGAACATCAGTCCTTTCATCTCTTCGCCTTCCCCATGTGAAGCCAGGTCTTTCTCCCCTCCATCCTTTCAATAGAGTGGAAGTCTTCCTTATGCATCTACTGTCACCGATAGACACCTCGTCGAAAACTTTCTAGGTTGGACTGTCTCTGCCATTACGAGCGACATGACCTAGCCAGCGCAGCTGTTATTTATAAATTCGCTCAAACTATGCCAAGGCTTTGTATTTCTCATAAGCTCATCGATCCATCGCCTGCGATATACCTCATATACCATGCGCATAAACCGCTCAAACTTTCTCTAAAAACTTCTAAGGCTTATAGGATAGGATACTTGTCCTCGTTCACTACCAGACTTCTTCGATTCGCTTTTTTCTCTAATCTGGAAACTTTTACCGCAAGGCATGAATAGTTTCTTCGTACTGGCCCAAATAATTGAGTGTTAAGCCCTGCTTTGCCTGCAGTCACTGAACTTAGTTCTTCCTCTAAATTTAATTTTTTTTTAGATCGCCTGTACAAGTGCTCAAAGTTCTGAGGGTGTTCGTAAGTAGCGTCATCACGAACCTATTCGTTCGCTTTTTATTTGCTTTCTACATTTGTGATTCCAGAAATATAAATGACTAAACATAATTCCATATTATAATTTTTTAGGGCCTTTGTTGAGGTAGTTGCATCCGTTCTAGAGGTGTAAGGGTCGCTAACCATACCATGTGGTAGTTAGTATGTATCTCAAGATACTATTTTTTTAAAGCCGAGGGCCTCATTTTAGCGCAATGTCTCTTCTGTAACAACTTCCAATTTTACTTGTTTAGGCATAAAAAACTATCTTCAGCTGGAGAAGATTGTTTATGAATGTGACCTATAGTAGCCGGTTTTTTATTAAGTTTGTACTCTTACTCTCTGAGAGCACGCAACAAAAACTCAATATGAGGGAACAGTTTAATGACTTTTCAACCTCCCAACTTACCGCCGCTAGAGAAACATTTGGTTTTTGTTGGTCCAACTAGAGTTCTGAAAAAATATTGTACTGGCCGCCTTGCATTATTGTGATCGACCACAAGGCTGTGAAGTAGATAGATATCGTGAGACGTACCATAATTTATTTAAAGCGATAACACTGTTAAAAATGAATTAAGTATTTCAAACAAAAAAAAAACAATAAAATTAATTGATCGTTATGATCATTAGTACAAAACAACTAATATAAAAAATCTTCAAAAAAATATTTCCAAGATTCAGAGAACAACAAATGGCAAGAAAAATTTTGTGTGTAGTTGGACACGTCTGATGCTTCTTGCCATTTGCAACAAGATTTCAAACTCCGTCGTAGGTACCCATTATCTTAAGGCATATTTTGTCTCGCCTCATGTTTTAAGTTCTACTCCTTTTTTCTAATTTTAATTTAGTTATTTTTATTTGCAAATAAATAAAATCAGATATCAGAATTATGCTATTGCTAAGAGTCCAAATGAACGAAACTCACAACAGCGCTCTTCATCGCAGAAAGCAGATAATATTAAATGAAAACTGGTTGGATTGCCACTTTCCACTACAGATCGATTGTTTCGAGGGACGAAAGCAGCCATATTATTGTTTATTATTAAAGCTAGCCTAATAAAAGCGTCTTTTATTCAGAAGATTTATTCCCGAAGGGATAGTTTTGCTGTTCTAACAAAGAAAACGATGTTTTTGCTTTGCAAAATTGACTTTATTTAAACTTCATCCAGAGCAACATTCTCGTAATCACTCCAGCACAGTTCTAACATTTCAAACCACTTTTTTAGAGTGACTTATCTCTTTACTTCAATAGTGATGAGTTTCAGCGATAACCTCCTCATTCGAATGGTGAACATTGTTGTGGGATCTGTTGAGACGTTGAGAGCTAGATTAGACTGTAGGTGAGGGAATAAGTTCATTGGTTTGACTAACTTGTAAGCCGTGCGTTTTTTCTTGGAATCTCGCCCTTCAAACGCGCCAATTGCACTATATAATATTTATAGTTGATAGTATTTCCCTTCTCAACATAAAACAACAACTTCATCATTCATTCTTGTAGATTTTTTGATGATTTTTGTTATCATTTTGAATCAGCTTCTGAGCTTCTAGGGTGGAGTCTTTACACTACTTTGAAGCCAAATAATAAAACTTACTATGTGCTTATCCCGCAACTGTTCTTTCAAAGTTATCAATGATTTTCTAGAGTCAGTGAAACGTTTATCGAAAACATTTAGGAATTCACCCTGTTTTTCCATCTGTGTTTTAATCTAGTACATGTGAAAATCATGAAAACGTGGGAGACTACGAAGTTGTGGAATTATTATTTGTCTACCGCTGGGAAGAGATGTAGTCATTTTAGCGCTATGGTCCCGGTGTTTTCGTAGCTTCTCCAAGCATTTTTTGCATTTACAAGCATTAACTTTGGAGAATTGTAATTAAAAATATCTGTAAATTCACTTGAAAGAACACTTTACTCTGCTTAACTCAAAATACAACATTACTCCAGTAGTCGGCCACCTAAGCCAACTGACAACAGCGATATTTGTTCCAGAAAGATACTAACTTGCCTTGACACTTTCTCAGAACTTTTCTATGGCCCTTAGGAATTGGACCAGGGATTTTATTTATCTTTTGATTTACTTGAACTTATATACGACTTTTTAGAAAAAAAAACGTATAATTGTTCATTTTGCTCGATATTTTTTGTATAGTCATTTTCGTGAAAGAATTTGAGCAGCGAAGAACTTACCCCATTTACAAACCCTGCAACTACCATCAATATGCGTGTCAACCTGCAAAATGATCCATCAGCCGATGTACTTTCACGTCAGCTACTTGAAATGGAGAATGGCAAAACGGATATTGATTGGATTTCCGGACGGCTTACATTACCCGATAACTTTTGTAATTTAGTGGCATCAAAAGAAAGAATTAATTTACGGACTATTCCCAAATACCCAAATCATCGGTGGCTGAGTGAGCGATTTATCCTCGCTGCAACAAACGAAGATGTCTACGATCACTGCGTCACTTATAAGATAATACACATCGTTGTTGAAACAGATAAGGCAGTCAACTAATGTCAATGAAATGTTTTGGTACTTTAGTCTTGGCGGGGTTCCCACCGCACGAATTAACTTTGAAACTCCGTGTGCCCATTATAAAGCTTTCGTAATATTAATTACCCGAAACTCTGCAACGACACACGATTTGCAGTAAAAAAATTACAGATAAACGTAAGCAACAATTCTTACTGGATTTTTCAAAGGGAAGGTATCCTCATTCCTCGAGTCTCCATCATTCCGTCCGAGAGTATCGGAATCGAATGTAAACGACTATAGTTACCTATAAACAAAGCTCAGCGTAAGTTTTTAGAACTGAGTGGTCCACATTTACGAGGGGGTTAACAAAAGTTCGGTAAGTTGACTAAAAAAAAATTCTTTCTTTATTTATTCGTAATCTTTGTCCTTTTTTATCTTCTCTACATAATCGTCATTGATTTCAATGCAATTCTTAAGCCTATAGATCCACTTCTGAAAACAGTCTTCAAAATTTTGCTTTTAAGCTTATCTAGTTCAGCATTAACCCCATTAATTATCACAAGGTGCTATATCCGAGAAATATGGTGCTGGACGTATTTATTCGATCCTAAATATCGCAATAAAATTACTCGTTATTTAGGCAGTGTGGGATGGCGCGTTGTCACGATGAAAAACGTCCGCCGCAATTCCCCTTTCTTTCTGTTTTCTAACACATTTATGACAATTTTTGGTAAGCACTCTTCGGTGTTTCATTTTGCAGTTACCGTCTGATCCTTTTCCAGTGGACCAGCAGCTACGATTTTAGATCGGGTGAAGTTAAATTACATCATTACTTTTGCTGCTGATTTTTGTTGTTTAGATTGGGTGGGTCTGCTCCTGTTGGGCTCCATTGGTTTCTGGATCGTACGAATAGAAACAAATATTCGTCACCAGTAACGACTTCACTAAAGTATCTAAACTGACCTTTTTCGAATTTGTTTAGGAAAAATTTAGTAAAATGCACTCGAGACTCTTTTTGGGTCTCATTTAACATCGAGCAGATTTCTTCGTGTATCCCAGATGATTACTTAATATTCACGACACAGCCACGGCATTCATGCCCAATTCATTAGCAATCATTTCTTGTGTCAATCAAGGATTTCGTCAATTTTAGATTTCACCAGAGCTTCATTGACTATGGGGAATTTTGGTCGACCTTCTCGGGGTTCGTCCTCTACGGAAAAATGTCCGGTCTGGAATCTTCGGAACCATTTAGGAATAGTTTTTGAAGACGGTGCAATCGTTCCACTGAACGGACGGTGCATTCACTTAATATTTGTATTTGTTGTACATTACGCCGAAACCCGAACAGAATCACATGGCGAATTTCTGTTTGCGTTGGTGGTAGAATTTTGCTTGACCTATCCTCAGCTATCTTGCGTTTTCTCGTCTCCATTTTAGCCGATCCTTCTAAAATTTGAAAGGAAGACTAATAAGCAAAAGATTTGGTATTTTTAGATTTAACAAAAACAATGTGAAAGTCACCAACTGACCGAACTTTTGTTAATCCCCTCGTAGATACGGATTGCTTCGCCCATGGATAATTGTATGTTAGGGTTGGCAGACAAGGTAACCTTTCCATTTGCGTTGCCGATGGTAAAACCAAATATGTTTTATTTCTAAAAGTATTTAGTATATAAAATTATGATGAAAAATATCCAATGCTTCATTTTACATACATTAAGTGAGTATTTGTCACAGCCAAGCGTTGTAGGGTACAGCTAATACTTATAAATACATTTTATCTCAGTTCGTAGTTCTCGAATCGTTCAAATGTTCTCTAAGGAGAGAAGCAATTTATTTTACTAATATTATATTTGCCAAGCTTAACTACCGTGCGATGCTTAAACGACTAATAAATTTGTAATGCGAATTACACTCAAATAATCTAATTAAATTAATTTTGCATTTATCTCATTAAATATTACTTTTTACACTTAAAAAATTATTTAGCTTAACGTAAAACGCTAATTAGCTAAAAATTAATCGAGAAATATGTTTTCCTTGAAAACAGATTCATACCTATGTACATATAGCCGCAGAAATTACGAACTAATTCAAAAAAAAAGAAAAAAAAATTGCTAACTTTGTGGCACTTGAAATTAATAAACCATAACAACACCATCAACAACAACAACACCACTCAAAAACTAACTCAATAAATTTCTAGCGCCTCAGGCCACACTTCATATTGCGTACATACGTTGCATGCAACGTGCAACGTAACATTTTCGTGAGCTAATTAAATTTTTGAAGTGCCGACACAAGTGCATGGGGGCGCTGCGGTGCGGCGTGCTGTTTGGATGGTAGAAGAGTTATGAAAATGTGGTTGTACATACATACATACATACAAATGGTTAAATAGAAATTTATATGAATTTATACGCTTGAGGCATTCGTTAAATTTACAAGGTTACTATTTAGTTGCATACCACATACTTCTGTGTTCAAGGCGTGTCATGCCACATATTATATACACGTATGTATGCAAGTATATGAACATATACACAGATATACCAGCAGTCTCTGCCACATTGACTAATTCCGCTTGAGTGCGTGTGTGAGACGACGATGAGCGTGGGCAAACTCACACATAAGTGGCATGTGGCATGTTGCAAGGCCTGCGGTTGCAGGAAGTTACAGTATACTATACTTTTTTGTTTGCTGAAATTTTGAAAATTTTCTACAATTTTAATTGCAAAGTCAAATTGCAAGTGAAATTTTTGTGATTTTTTTTGTTTAAATTTTAGCAAATAAACAAAGGGAAAAAATAAAAAAAAAGTTGAGATATCAACCACAAATTTACGAGCAAAAAGAGAGTAGTTGAATTTAATGAAAATATACGCCAAGGACATTCATGAAAATCCAAAATTCCATTTAAAATTCTCTTCTACTATTTTCATCTCTCAACATTCAGTCCTCAATTTAACACGTGCTTCTCTAATTCTATTCATCCTCTATTTACTGCCATCTCTTAATATCATCTCATCTTCCTCTAAACTACGCTGTCTGCACGTTTTACCTGTCTGGGTACTTTTTTTCTGAATTACTTGTTTGTCTAATTAATGCTTAGTGCAACCATCATTTTAGCTAATTTATATGCTTGCAACATAAACATGTGTGCTGCTCACATCACACTCACCCTCACATCCATAAAATAAAAAAACTCTACACTTTTTGATATCACCTGCAGTGTTGCCATTTTAGATTTTTTTCCAGCTGGAATAAGCACTTCCTTTCGACGCTTAGCTTGGAAAATATAAATTTGGCTCTGGATTTTTTTAGGGTTTTTCAAAAAAATTTTTTCTGCTGGTTTAGATTTAAGAAAATGCTCAGAACAAATTGGCCTAAATACAGGAAATACTTTCGCATCCAGACGCAAGTGGAAATTGAAATATATGAAATGCATTTAGAGCACTATAAAATTTATTCAACTGTTTGCTCTCAATAGCGGTTACTGTAGCAACACCAAAATCAAGAGAGAATCTCCTAAGACAAAACAAACCACCAATAACTTAATTGAAAAAGTAGACTAAGCCAAGAATGACAGAATAAACGATCCCCATCATATAAAATGAAACAAAAAGTTGATGAGAAAAAACTGAGGAGAGCTTTGAAATATGAAGAAGAGGTGCACCTAAAAAGATTTATCTCTAATTGCAGTCGAATTTTTCTCAAAGAAATTCACTATGGAAGGCCGAAAAGAAATTTAATCCGCTAAGGCAGAAAACCAGTACTTGTGCCTGTTCTGGAAAAAACATAATGCTTTGCAAATCATCTTAGCGGAGTATTTCAATCCAAAGCAGCAATTAATAATTTTACGAGTTCATCTTTGTCTTTCTATGTCTCTAGGACTACTTCCGTCGTGAGTATGACCTCACCTGAGAACAAAAATCATAACAAAAACTTTTGATGTAAAAAAATCGCCTGGATACAGCCACATAACAGCCCCAATGGTAACAGAGCTATCAACTATAGCTTTCATATTATGGTCTCAACTCTTTAATGACATTTTTGAGATTGGATATTTTCCGAGTGCATGGAAAAAGTCGCAGATTATAATGATTGCCAAACCCGAAAAAGACGCAACGCTGTCGTCAACATATCGGTTAATTAGCATCTTGCCCGTTCTTTCCAAACTTTTTTAAAAATATCTCCCAACCGAATACGAAACTGCACCAAATTATCAATTTGGGTTTGACAAAAAAATGCTACAAGTCCATCCCACAACAAATGGGATCAGGAAGGCAATTGAGTTAAAAGAGTATAAAATACGTGTATTTCTTTATATGGCTCAAGAATTCGATCAAGTAGGGCATGAAATACCTCCATCAAATATTACAGTTAATACAAGGTAATTTACCCAGAGGAGTATCCCATTATGGCTGGTGTTTCTCAAGACAGCATTTTGGGACCTTTACTGTGTGGCTTATTTCCTGCAAAGATTCCAAGTTGGAATTCCAAAGCCTCAAATACACTTGAAAATCATTTAAAATCTTCACATCCACCTAGATAGGCAGCTGAACTGGAATAACATATTTCTTGTAAAGTACAGCACCTCAAACTTGAAACTGCCATTTGGTAAATGTTCAGACTTATGCTTCGATCATAAAGTCTTCTCATATGTATGGAATGGGCTCTGCCTACACAACTACAACAGTAGCCGTAAACTATAGCGATTCTAATCAAAAACAGGTACTCCATGACATATGATCAGAGAGTAGAGATCTTGAAATACCAATGCTAAACACAGAAGTGACACATACAAGTCGAATCTTTCATCCTACCTGGCATGCCGAAAACGTCTTCAAAGAAGGGACCTGCCAGTCTTTCAAATACAAAGCGGATGTGTTCTGTGTCATTTAGCTGGATCTATGAAAATGTTCTGACAACATTGGTCACCTGCCGTTTGTTCACTCCGTACCCTTGGAAGAAAAACTATCAAGGCTCATAAAGGAGGACCTTTAATTGCATATAACGACCTCTAAATCTAAGTGGATTTCAAAGAGGGTAGAAGTCCAGTAGGAGATATATTAAATATAGTATACAAAGAACTCAAACGGCCAGGGTAATTGCGGCATAGTTAAGATCTGCTTGCTAAAACATACATGTACAGCGATCTTGATTAAAAAGGAAAGTTCTTGGACAGCTGTGTCTGTCTGTCCGTGCAACGAATAACATAAGTAAAAACTGTGGTACCTCATAGATATTCGATAGACGTGTTCTTTTTGGCCTAGGGTGGATGGGTGTTAGATGTAAGAGCGTTTTCGTTGTTCTTACATAAAAATATAAAAGATTTTGGGAAAAGTACATGGCAACATCTACTTTTGGGGAGGAAAATAAATACATATAACTCATTGAGTTGAACTCAATTATCCTCTGACAAATAGTGCCTTCCGTTTGGCAATCGATCCAGTAAATAAGATACGAAAGACGCTGTACAATAAAATTTATGAGATGGATTAAGGTATCACAGAAGGCCTTAAAGGTCGGAAAGATCGGCTATCATATCTCGAATTAAATTAAATTCCATTTCTCTCATTAAAGGATCAACATGTCTATGTAGGACGTAAGGGTCCAACTAATACAGTGGTCGATTTCATGGGCTCATTGGGATAAATTTTTCAATTTTTTTAAAAGAATTGTAAAACCAACCGTAAATTCGTTTCTGACTCTATTACATTCGTGCTTGCTACGTGAGAAGTCGGCAATAAAATCCCGCAAACACGCGGTAAACAGAGCTTTAAGGTTATTCCGTGGAAAAACGTTGACCTCTTAGAATATTTTTGCCTATGAGAATAACAAATAGTCGTTCCAAGACAGGACGACTCATCAAATCAATGTTTTTAGTGCTTAAAAATGCAGTTGTTAAGAATGATCCGTCTACGGAGGTTGGTTTTCCAGATTTCTTAAAAGACAACTGGCAAGCAAATGGTTGTGTACCACTCCTAATTTTTTTTCAAGTGGTACGGCTACGACGACTCCGGCTGTTCTAAAAAAATAGGTAATCGTTTGCTTAGAAGTGCACTCTGCGCGAACAAATTTTGTTGGATTCGGCTCATCTTTGAACAACCGTACAGACGAGTGCTATTTACTTTCGTACGCTTCCCTAAGCTTAAAATCCACGATTCATCACCTAAGAAGATATCATAAACGTGTTTCGAAGCACCGCAACCGTATTTTTTTATCGTTTTTCTCGAGCAATCGACAAGTGCCTCGCTTCAAACGATTGGTAAATTGTGTGGGATCCAATAGGGATTTTTTTACAGTCGTGTGTAATCCCAAAATATAAAAGGCTAACTTATTGGAAATCAGACAATGGCAAAAAGGGAATTAGACGACGATTAACGATTTCTCAGAAGCAAGCCAAATAGGCATGAGGGTTTTGATAAGAAATGGGGCAAATGATCCACAAACAAAATCAGGTGGTAGTAGATCTTGAAATGATGGGAACACTGTAGGAAAACTTTCCAAAGATGCCTTGTCATAAGGGATTCAATTTACTTTTGAAATGTTTAGAAAATTTGCTAGATAAGGCAAAAGAACTAACATTCAAGTGCGCCTGGTATTATCTTCCTTCGTCAGTTCAAAAAATGTTAGTCCACGCCCCTGATGCATGCTAGTCAGTGTAACTTAATTGTAATTAGAGCGTTCTTTTACGAGCTGGTGAGTCAAGGAATAAGGACGTGAAGATTTACCGACTGCATCGCACATGAAAGAACTAACGGTTTGCTACAAATCACACCAAGTTAAACCGAGTATTTTTGAGATTAGGTGGCGACGAATAGCGCAGACGATGGAACGAAGAGATGGAGGAGATAAACAAGTTAGGATAGATAGCATGAATGAAAGCAAACCTGTTTTGAAAGTATACGATGCAGAACCAGAACTCGCGGGTGCAAGCAGAAGTAGAAAAATATATATATTCCGTTGGCGGAGAAGAACCCGGTTTCAGATAATATCCCCATTAGTGTCGAACAGTGAAGGGAAGAACCGATTGCCGTGCTTTTGTTAGCTCGGTTGTAACAATATAAGCGTAGTTTACGCCAATTATGTAAAAGAATAAAGTTAGGTGATATTCTTTATAATTTTCTTCGTTTCGCTATGGAGATTCAGACACTTACATTTACAGAGTAATAAATATCTTTCTACAAAGATCTGACCACCCTGAATCTTCTTCCTGATATCTCTCTAAGCTTTTAATGGACCACCAAAAGCAACAAAAGTTAGCATTTTCAGCAGAGCTCCGAGGCATAAGATCTTAATAATACTGAAAAGTCGTCTTTCCAAACAAGAGCTTGCGTAGTTCCAGTCTTCTTGAAAAATCTCTAATATTGTATTATATGGTATATACCTATTCCGGGGTCAACCTGCAACACCCAAGAATTACACTTCGTTGCCACTGGTTACTGCCACCTACACAGCATTCGCTTAAGAGCCGTATTAAGCTGCCGGCCAGGTAACGTAGAACATCCACTCGCCAATTAGGGAAATTCTGTGCTATTTCTAATTTGGAAATTCAGCACATTTCTCTTCTTCTTATTACCAACTAGCTGCTGTGGCGCCTAGCATTAACATAGGATGACTGCCTAAGGCGCTACCCCATGTACAGACGTACGAGCAGCTGCGGCCATGACGCGCCAGTACGCTTAGTGAATGGGACGTTGAGCGGCCATGATAACCGTCACCACACCACGGCACGTGTGCGAGTGTGGCAGCCATGTGGCATGTGGTAGGCTGCCGAGCGAGGTGCCATGACATGTTGTGGGGAGAAGGTAAGATGAGCTGTGCTTATTTTGATTTTTTTTTTTGTTTGCGCGTGGGCCACCAATAACAACAGAAACCTACCAAGCTACCACACACTTCCACAAGCCACACATACATACATGTATTTATGTACATAGTTGCCCGCTCTAAAAATAAAAATTTACTTACTTACTTATACTTATTGTTGTTATATTTGTTGTTGTTGTTGCACTGAGTGTTTAGCTTATTTTCTGCCGAATTAGTTAAGCGCCTGAAAAGGTGGCTGGGTGTCCAACAGCAGCCATCAACAACCAAAGTATGTATGTATAGAGCAATGAGGCCATCGCCCACGCCATTCCATGCTACCAGCGCCATGTTGCCGAGACGAGCGGACGCAAGAAGCAAAGAAAAAAATAACAAAAAAATAAAAAAAAAATTTACTGAAGCCAGAGCAACAAGAGCTGTGCGGCGCGGCACGAACCGAAGAAGATGATGAGAATTTTCCATTAGCAAAATGGAGGCTATTCCTGATTTAATGAGCCATGCACTAATGGATTTCATGTTGTTCGAGTTGCTGCTGATGCTGCTCCTGTTGCTGCTATTAGTGTTGTTTTTGTTGTTATTGTATGCCATATTTGCACGAGCAAGTATTTGTCTTTGTTGCTAGCGATGCAGCAGCTCTACTGCGTGGCTGCCACGTTAAATCGGCTCAACGATTATCCGAGATGATGCCGTTGAGAATGTTGATGTAGAGGTGTAGAGCCTGCCGGTGATGTTGCTGCTGTTGGCAATGTTGTTGGTGACTTTTAAATACTACCACACACCAATTTGCATGCATATTCATCAACTCATCACTCTTGATGGATTTCTCTGTTTGTGTGTGCTGTGTGTGTGAAGAAATAATGTACGCTCAGTTGGATGCGGATAATTGCTGTTGCTGCTCGTATTAGCAACGAAAAAAATATTAAATGTACATGTATGTGTGCATATGTGTATGAGAACAACAGATTTAGCGCTTGATTAGAGGGGTGGGTGAGTTAGCAGCGTTAAAACTGACACGAGTACCATCAATGCTTAACGGTTTAGGAGTGGAAAATTATGCACATACATATTTTGGATCAAGTAAAAAGTAATCCATTATTTTTGCAATAGAGAAGAGAATAAACGTTATATTTATTCTAAAATTTTTCTCCGCTAAAGACGAAAACGCTTGTCAAGCTGCTAAAAATGTAAATAATGTTTACGGTCCTGATACTGTAACAGTCAAAATGCTCCATTTTGGTTTCGTCGAATTCGTTCCGTTAATTTTGATGTAAGACATGCTCTTGGTAAAGCCATTCGTCGAAAATGCCGATCAAATAATGGAAACCCTCTGGTCTGACCGTCATACGAGCACTGTTTTAATTGAGTTTGGAACCATTTGAATATTACTGGGTACACATAGAAGCTCGATGTAAGGGTGCCATAAAAGTTAACGAGAAAAATCCTCGCGGACCGAGTTTCTATCTTCGAATCGCTGCTGAAGTATCAAAATCGAGCTAGTTCCAAGAGTATAGTGACTGGTGGTGAAAAGTGGATCAATTAAAACAACGACAATGGAAAATGGTTACGGTCGAGGAGCAGTGAGCCCGTGCAAACAGTCTCTAAGCTAAGACTGAACGACCAGAAGGTTTTTTTTCTGTGTTTTTGGTGACATGGGCAAGGAATCATTTATAATGATCTTCTTTCCTTCCACCAAACTCTTCATTCGGATCTATATTACCAAAAGTTGGACCGTATGAAGGAATCAATCGCCAAGAAGCGATCAGCTTTCGCCAACGGGTGAATTATTATGTTTCATCAGGACAATGTCACGCCACACATCGATAGTGACTCGTCAGAAGCTCTGAGAGCTTGGTTGAGAGATTCTTATGCATCCACATTATAGCCCGGATCTCGCAACAAGTGATTACCATCTGTTTCTGTCTGTGGCGCATGATTTGGCTGATTGGTCTCATAAGAAAATCAATTGTTCCAAATTTTTGCCGATAAGGACGAGAGTTTCTGTGATAGAGGCGTAATGACATTTCCCTCAAATTCTCTAGAGGTTATAGAGCAAAATGGAGCATATGATGGACTATTTTTTACTGTACTTAGTGTGTTGCTGCCTTGGAGCAATCCCATTGCTTAAGTTTTCGGACTCGTTTCAAGTTATGCCTATATTATCTTTATGCTGACTTTATTTTGTGTTTGAACTATTAAACTGCTTTAATAATACTGTTGTTAAATTGTTAATGTTTTCATCCAGGGCTTCATTACCCTTTTCATTGAAGTTTGAGACCCGTCAAGTTAAGCCCAGCCCATAACCTAGCTGCGTGAGGAGGTTTGGTATTATAATTTTATTAATTTTATAGACGTGTGAGTTTCAATAAGACAATCATTAAATTTTTAGAAGTGTGTTCTGGCAAAGTAGTGATTCGAACTTAAATCTCACGTTTCGCAATAAAATATCCAACACCTGATAACAGTTACCAAATTTTAAATTTGAATCTAGTAAATTACGATTTTAATTTGATTTACGTGTTTTAATTAGATAAAATAATATAATTAAAATGAATCTATTATTAACATTATTGTGAAGCTCATTTGTTCTTCCGCAGTTGTTCCATAAATGGTTTATCACCCTTATCATTGATTTTAAAGGCCTAAAGACAGCATTATGAAATACTCTGCCGTATTCCGTTTTACGCTGAGCATCGGACATTTCAAACATATTATACTATATTATAGTTAGCCCGCGACATCGTCCCCATGTAGTTTTCAGATGGTTATATTAAGGTTATTAGGTTTTTTTTTATTATTAATATTAATGTAACTTATAAAAAAATATATATAATAATGTTACTCATATTACGCAAAACCGAACTATCGAATCGGTCCGGCGCCCACTTCAAAGAAAAAAAATTGTTGCTAATGGTAATTTGGGAGCAAAACTGCTGCTAGACCAACTTTTATGTAAATTAAACGATGAATACAAATTTTTCGAATAGAATACAATAGATTTTTCACTTTCTGGAAAGCTTTTCTTATCGGGTGCATACCTCATACGTTTAACACATCGTCCAAGTTTCGGGTCTCTAGGATCTGTGGTTTATGCTCAGGGTTGATCTGTCAGTCATTATGAACAAAGCCTATACATATTTTTATGTGGAATCGGTTTTCAAAACTTGATGATTTTATATTTAAAATTAAATGAAGTTGAAATGGATTGTGTAGAATGCAGAACACCAAAATATAAAATTGAAGTATTTTAATTCTGCTTTCTTTTGAAAGTGAGATGAATAACAAGCCTCTTTCGGAATTGGTCTCTTCGACGGCTGTTACTTGATTTGTATTCAATTTGGTTTGCCATTTTTGTGACGTCGCCATTATTGAGACGTCGTTACATCCTCAAAGAGTCACTGTTTTGTGTGCTTTAGGTCAGAGTGAATCATGTATCCATATTTCTTCAAAAATGAAGTCGGCCATAATATTGCGCATAATGTGGAATGCTATAGAGTCATATTTAATAACTTTTTCGTGTCTGAATCAGAGAATGTTGATGTGGACGACCATTGGTTCCAACAAAACGCCGCTCCATGCCATTTAGCCAACTAAACAATCAATTTACTAAAGGAAACTTTTACAAACTTGGCATAGCGGGGTTGTATCATGACTTGTAAGATAGTGCCATTTAACACCGATAGACTATTCTTTGTGAGGTTATTTGAAGTCGCTTGCCTACACATATAAGCTCGAGACGTTTGACACCTTGGAATAGAATATTCGGGGCGTTATAGCTAACATACAGGCCCAGTTTCTTCAAAAAATGGTCGCAAATTTGGTCTCTCGGTCTTTAACCAAACCAGCGAGCCATATTTAAGAAAACATCCTTTATATACTATAATATTAGGTAGATACAAAGCAAACAAACCTCTCCTTGCTTAAAGTCGGACGAACACAAGGGTTTTGGTGGCAAAAAAGCCAGAAGAGGTCTAAATTACTTTTGCAGACTTTTTTATAAGTACTTGTTGGAAATAACAATGTTCTCAATTTTTTATTCTCTTTCACATTTTTGACTTTTTTTTTTAAATTCTAACAAAGCTTTGTAGAGTTTTTTCGTACCTTTTAGTTATAACCCTAAGTTTAATTTTTTTTTAATAAATTAATAAATTAATGAAAAGATAAATATTTCAATCTCGTTTGCAATTTTGTAAAAGTTGCTTAGCAATCATTTTGAAAGATGTTTTTATATTCGTTTTTTGTTCTCACTGGTAACGGCGATGACTGTGGTGACGAAGTACAATATATGAACCGACGAAGTGGATGACTTTGGAGACTCTAGAGATTCAGTAGAATTGCTTGGACAATCTGGACCACAACAGAGGTCAGCAGCTCTGACTTATCTTATCCCTACTTCTCTTAAATCTCGGGCTATAGCATCTGAATAGTGAGAGCCATACCATTGTTGCCCACAGCGGCTAGGTTGAACAATCATTTTCACAATTCTATCAATATCTGCTGGGTCCTCCCTTCCATGTAAATGAAATTTTTCTTATTATAAATGTTGAAGAGTTTTTAAATATTTGCCGACAGTTTATTGACGAGGAAAGTTTAGGTATGTCAAAATATACTCTCCACTTTCGATAAATGTATGGAACCAACCAGTACGACTACATATTTGATTTCACAGATTTTATTTCGACGCGAACCACATTTTGTTGCAAAAACATCACTTAGATGTAAGTCCGACCAAGTTATAAGGAAATGAGCTATATAAAACCGAGTTTACGGAGAACAGTTAATTTGTAACGCTGAATTTCTAGGTCATTAAGAACACATGATGTAACTGGTTGGCAGGGTAGGGCATTTTTTGAGATTTTGTGTAGAGAAATACTCAACTCCCGGACTATAAGGTGGAAGAATCTCCTTAGAAAGCTCTTAAAGCTTCTGGTGAGTCGCTATCGATGTGTGTGTTCTGTGGTTGTCCTCTTGAAAGTCAATTCCCCTCCTGTCGGCCAAAGTTGGACCCTTCTGGACGATTGCTTCATTCAGACGGTCCAATTCCTGACAGTACGGGTGTGAATTAAAATTTTTGCAATAGGGAAGCAGCTCACAAGGAGTCAAGGAGTCAGTCAATCCTACAAAACGCACTACCAAACCTTCCTAGCCATCAATCTTGGCTTGGAGACCGTTTGTGCCAGCTCACGACCCTTTTCATTTCACGTTGCTGTAAGTGATTCACTTTTCATTAGAAGTCACCATCTACTTCAGAAATGATTCAGATTTTGTGACGATTCAACAGCGATTCGCAGATCGAAATTCAGTCTATGAGGCATACATCGAGCTTATTTGCGTATGCAGCCTTTTGCAAGTGGTTCCAAACTATTTTTGTTCATTTCTTAGCTTCTGGGCAATCGAAACAACGCTCGCTCGAGGACAAGACGAAATAATTCCTGTCATCAAACAAACAGTCATCGCATTCGGAACTTGGCATGCTGGTGAAACAGAGGAAGAGGAAGACCTCCACTCCGTTGGAAGGATCAGGTGAAGGGTGACCTGGTTCCACTTGGTAGCTCTAACTCGCGCCAAACAGCGAAAAGAAAGGATACATGGCGCACTAATATTGATTCGGCTATAGTCGCGTAAGCGGTGTCAGAGCAAGTAAAGAAGAAGAAGAATAAATTGATCACGTATATCAGCACAAATCTTAATCGCCGGATACTGGACTGCCAAAAGCAGCATTTTTTTATAATTACATTCTAAAGGAGTCTAAAATGGCGCAAACTGGAGAGGTTTGATTTGAAAGGGTTGAGGAAAAGTAATTTTCATAAATTATTTATCTACAACGAGAACAGTGCACTGGTCTCTCACTCAGAAATAATACAAAGCGTTTAAGTGTATCCACCAAAAGCAGAACGTTTGAGTAGTATATATTATATGAATGTATGTATGTACATGAACACGTATGTAAATATAAATTTCTTACTTTCCCACATCCATTAGCGGCATATTGATGTTATCATTATTTATGCCTGCTCCCCCCCTCCACCGATCACAAGCTCAGCAAAGCAACAGAGTTGATTATTTTTTATGACATGCTCAAGTCATTTAATGATGATGAAAAGTAACCGAGAAGAATAAGAAGAAGAATTTATTTTTTAGCACAAAATTTACCTCAAGTGAAAAATGACTTTGCATTCAACGGTTGCGTATTGTCATCAGCGGCACTCCAACATATCGTTGTCTACATACACATACATACATATACGAGTATAGCATAAAGCATGGCTTGGCATATGTGGCGATTACTACACGCACATACACACACACACATACATACAGACATACAAATGGTTAATTTTACACAAAACTTGTTGTTGCTTTTAAGCTTTTTGTTGGCCACTGAAAGCATTCTCTTTTGTATTCCGATTTTTTTTCTTTTTTTTTGTGACGCGCTGACTCATTTACAAATTGTCATTTTTCCTTCACACACACACACACATCCTTTAACTAAAATCAGCCAGCGAACGGGAAGAAGAATAATGCGACAAACAATTATATTTATTTTAACACCTTTTTTTCAAACTCGTTGAGGTGTTGACGTGTGGAATAACGGTGCGTATGTATGTATGTATATGTATGCATCACGCCTCAACATTGAGTGGGCACTAACTCATATTTGTCATACGCCATTTTGTTGCATGACTAAAATGTAACATGCCACATACAAGTATACGCACACACGCACACATACATACCATACATACAGGCGGTAAACGCTCATCCACTTAGCATAGCGTCCGCATAAAGGAAGCCATTAAATGTACAACACATTCCTTTGGATTTACTCGTATTTATCATTCACATGCGCAGATGCAGATACTCGAGCAAGAGATTGCTATTTAGGAATGCGCACATAAGTGGTGGTTAGTCTTGCTTAAGAGGTTCCTTATATGTATATTATATATTTATGTCCTCTTGAGTGAGTGTATTTGTATGTAATTGCGTATGCTTTTTTAATCATTTTTATTTTTACATTCCAGCCACAAATAAGCAATTGTCCAGAGACACAAAATGAAGGATGACCCGAGCAAAAACTTCAAGAAGTCGTTCCAGGACCTGTGAAATATATAGTCTAACGTAAGAAACCTTCGAGGATTTGGTTTCGATATTAACGTAAGGAGAAATTTATAAGGTAGCAAGCGTCCTTTCATGCCGAAGCATCCTTTTCTTCTTCACTGGCGGAGAAACCACTTACGCGATTATAGCCGACTCAATAACTGCTCTCCACTTATGTTCGCTGTTTGCCGCCAAGAACAGCAGGGTCCTTCTCCACCTGTTCTTTCTTCGTATTCCTCTGCTTTCTCTGTGGGTGTCGTATCGAACACTTTCAAAAATGAAGTATTCTTATACCTTCAAACCACATGACTCAGCCAGCGTAGCCGCTGTTTCTTGATTCGTTGAATTATGCCAATGTCGCCGTATATCTCGTACATCTTATCATTCCATCGGCTGCGGTATTCACCGTTCCCAACTCGCAAGGGACCATACATCTTAAATCTATTCTCTTGAAAACTCCTAACGCCGACTCATAAGATGTCGACATCGTCCATGCCTCCGCACCATATAGCAAGACGGGAACGATAAGCGGCTTGTGGAGTTTGGTTTTCCTTCGCCCAGAGAGGACTTTACATTTCAATTGCCTACTCAGTCCAAAGTAGCATCTGTTGGCAATAGTTATTCACGAAATTATCTACGACTTCAAAGTTAAGACTGTCAACAGTGATGTGGGAGCCGAGTCGCGAATGCCATGATTGTTTGTTTGATGACAGAAGATATCTCGTCTTCCCCTCGTCCACTAGCAAACCCATACCCTGCACTTCCTTATCCTTATCCTTTGCGCTTGTTGAGGCCTATAATATATATTTCATTGGCATACGTCAGCAGTTATACACTGATGTAAAAGATGTTACCTTGTCTACTTAGCTTTGTAGCTCTTATTCATTTCTCCTGCAGTAAGTTAGAGAAGTCGCACGATAAGAAGTTACCTTGTTTGAAACCGCCTTTTGTACCGAACGGCTCGGGGAACTTCTTTCCGATTATGAAGGAGTTTTAATTGTTTCTTAACGCTAGTTTAGACAGCCGTATTAGTTTTGCGGGGCAGCTCCTATTCGTATTGTCGACTGCTGAATATCTGGTCAATGGTTAATCATTCCAATCAGTTTGTTGGCGGTGGGATTTTGTACTTCACACAACATGGTCGATTTATTGCGGAGGCTTATCCCACAGTAATTGGCGCAGACTCTCGCTCTTCTTTATGGATTGGACAGAGCACACTTAGGTTCCAATCGTGGGACATGCTCTCATTTCACTGTATTTTGCAAAAAAAAAGAAGCTGATGCTTGCACCTTATCAGTTCTTCATTTACGGCTCTGCCGGCAGTTCTACGCCCCGCCGCTTTGTTGTCTTTCAAGCGGACGAGTTCTATTTAAACTTCTTCTTAATTAGGCAATGAAACATCTTTCCATTATCATCGATTAGTATTTCGGGTTCACCATCTCCGGGAGTAGCACTTTCACTGCCATTCAGCAGGCTGGAGAAGTGTTCCCTCAATAAATTCAGTGTATTCTGGGAATCAGGTCTTCATATTCACTCTTCTCCGACTCTCTCTTTTTCTCTGCATAAGCGTCTTGCTTCACTCTGTTATTCTCGTTATCCATCCCACCCCGAACATGTAGTGGTCGATCGTGCAATGTTGCAAGTTAGGCAGCCTGCTTTCTCTCCACTTCGGTCTGTACGTGGGGACTTTAGAACGATTTGGAATGTCTTCAGTGGACACTTTAACTAAAAAACTTTCTCCCTTTTAGCCCTAACCAAAGGCTCCATATGGAGTAATTAACGATTGAGTTGGAATTGACTACAATATTAATATTGTATATCTCTTTTTGGCGGCCGCGGTAGCCGAGTGGTTAGCATTGCGTCCTGCCAATCGGAAGACTCGGGTTCATATCCCGGTGCCACCAACATCCAAAAGTTATGGAAAATTAATTTAAATAAAAAATTAAATTAAATTTTCTAATTGCGGTCGCCCCACGGCAGGGAATGTCCATCCCTCCGAGTGTATTTCAGACATGAAATAAAGCTCCTCGTCAAAAAACCGTCAGCCGTTCGGAGGCGGCTTAGTATAAACTGTAGGTCCCTCCATTTATTGGAAAAACATCAAGACGCAAAACCACAAATTGGAGGAGGAGCTCGGCCGAAAAATCGCTTCAGCGGTTACAAAATGCCAATTATATATAAATATCTCTTTGATGGCCTCAAAAAGTGAGTGGTTGGCATTGTATACTCACAATCAGAATCCATCGGTCGTACGGATACGGCTCCTCCAAGACGCATACCAAATATTGAAAGAGGAGCTATGACGCAAATCGCTTCAGCGGATACAAAGTGGATACAAAGAAAAAGTGTTATTGTCCACCTGCATGTATGCGCTGTTCTTGAAGGAACTAAGTGCCCCCACTTTAACTGATATCGTCGATATCTAACGGAAGGCCGAAGAGAAAGAGAGGTTAAACTTGTAGGCTTCTATATATTTTAGCCAGTATTACTCAGGTCATAAGGGACAGTCAGGGCGGGGCTCTGACAGAATTGTAGCTTCTACATCTACGTCCCACTTGTCCCGGCTTCGAAATCAGCGCAAAGAAGTTTATGACCGCCCGACTGATTGCCTTGAAAGTTGCGCGCAAAGTTTCTCTGTCTTTTTCTCAGGTGCTCGCGGCTAGCGGTATGAGGATTTTGTTGCAACTCTCTCTGTACCAACGGAGCTCTCTCTGTACCTACGAAGCTCTCTCTATTTTGGTAATAATCGGACTCGTAGACGGAGCGAAGGAGTGCAGGCTATATAATGCTAGTTTTATTTACTTTTTGTTATTAACCATCGATATTTTGTCGTACCGACTTTAATATTCAGTTCGAGCCGGTACTCCTTCGTACAGCTTATGAAGAAGGTAGCCGTAAATTCTGCTGGTTGTAATTATGTTGTCCAATGAAGAAGTGAGAAAGGTCAGAGAGATAGCAGTTTATCTTAGAATAAAGGTTGTCAATATCCATGGTAGAAATGCAGCTGAGTGATCGGCTGATGAGATCAAGAATACATCCTCATCACATCACCTGAGTTGATTCAGATTAGGTAAATTTAGTACATGGGTTGTCTCCTAATTGGTTTTACTTTGTCACAGTATATTTCGTACAGCTCATTATTCCATCAACCGTGGTTTTCCTTTTCTCAAGAATTCCATAACATTTAAAAAAAAATTTCTCTCAAAACATTATATTAAACAAGGCAAAGGATTGTCCCATGTTGTTTGCAACGTCCTACGGTAAGAAATAATTCCAAAGATCCCAAGGATTCGGATATAGCGAATTTTAAGCCGAGTGGTCAATTCTTTGCTTACGGATCTTATCCAAGGCTTGCCATATGATGAATATTTGATTGATAACATTCTTTAGGCAGGCTGAGACGAATGCGCACCTTGACAAACTAGGACCCCCGAGCGTAAGAATGCCCAAAATAGTTTGTTTACCACAAAATCTGCTCGACCGCTTATGATATTTTCGTTCCGGATATATTTCGTCAGTTTCTAGAATGCAAAAGGAGATCGATCAGAATCGACTCATTTGATAAGATGAGGCTTGAGATGGAAGTTTCGGCTTTCAAACACATCTTCTTTGCACACTCTAGCGTTATAATGACCGAACACTATTTTATTATAGGGGCTGAGGCATCGCTCACTGTATATACTCGTACGTATGCATATTTTCAAATTAATTGCGTCATTAATGGGGATAATTAGAAATCCTTTGTGCCAAACCAATCAAATTGGGTACGCACTTTTTAGAGAAACCAAAAAAAAAAATTATTACAATAAAATCACAAAAAAATATTTCAGCGGGTGATTTGCGTTTTCAATCGAGACAAAAAAGGCAAAAGTGAATAATGAGAACGAAATGGAAAAGAATCGGTAGGAGATGGTTTAAGCGCTGCGGGATTAGCGAGCGCCAAAGGTAAACAACTTAATCAGACACAACAGGAAGTGCCAAAAATACATATACTTATTCGAGATATAAAAGTATGAATTTACATATACATAAATATGTAGGTATGTCTGTATGTATGTATGTAATGAAAGGAAACCAACAAAATGTGGTGAGACTGCCGCGACGCATAATGGGAATTAAAACAATTTTAACAAAAAATAAGACTGAGGAGAAATGGGAAAATTTTGGTATTAAAAAATTTTAAGAAAAAAGAAAAATAAAATGAAAATGAGAGGAAAATGGGGGAAAAATTAAAATAAAAGCAATTGCTATGCCTTTGGGATCTATTTGGTCTATCCTAAAAAAAAAAACAGTTCATGCAAAGGCAGCTGAAGAAGCTGTGACGCGAATGAAAATAAAAACAAAATTGAAAAATTAAAAAAAAAAACAAACCAAATAAGCGAAAATAAAATAAAATGAAATAAAATAAACAAACAAACGCCTCATTACATGCGAAATTAAGTTTAAATGTTTGCTTAATGTGTTTAAACGCCAGGATACATACCATATATACATACACATGTACATACTTATATACTATTCAATTTATGTGTGCATGTGTTTGTGTGTATGAGTGAGTTTATGAGCCGTTGGCGATATCGAGCTGCGCCTTCGTTGGCAAACGGAAAAGTTTGCTTTTATGCGTATATAAATGTGTGTGTGTGTGTGTGTGTGTATGTATGTGCCCCTTGCAGCTATGTAGGTATTTACAGCCGCCCTCCTTCTGTGTGGTGATTGTCCTTGCTGTCGTTCTCCTGAGCCACTGACGAATGTCAAACGGCGGCTGTTATGTTGTCATGGTAGTTGATGACTGACGGTTAATGAAATTCAGGCAAAAAAAAACAAAAAAACAAAAAAAAACAGACTTTCTTCTTAAACGGGATGATGAAAAAAGTAATAACAACAATAACACCAACTCAGTTGAGCGACGTGTGCGTTCACAATACAATGACCATCATAAAATGTAATTTCATTTTGATGCCTAAGGCTTCTGTTGCGCCGGCAAATGCTGCCACAACCACAACCACAACCACAACCACAGTCACAACATCTTCCGAGGCAGGAAATAAGCTGAAGGGAAGAAGTAGGGCATACTGTGGTCATTTGTAGGGCTTCCAGTAGCATTCCGCTGTACCTTTACTTCTATGTATGTATTGTAAATTCAGCTATCGTCTCAAAAGAAATGGTTATGCGTCCTTTGGACTTGTAAGTTTTTTCAGCAGAGTGTGTGCGGGGATAGCTGATTTTGGTTTATGCTAGAAATTTGTTTAAAAATAACCAAAATTCTACTTGATGACTATAGTCGCTCAGAAACTTTATGAGAAACACCAAGTGGAACCAGGCCCAGAATTATTTTTCTTCCTTTACCTCTACCAGCGGGTACTGCATCTAATACTTTTATAGCTGAAATGCTTTCATCTATTCAGACGACATGACCTAGCCTGCGTAGCCGCTGCCTCTACATTCAGTAAACTAAATCAATTAAGGAACTCCGATCCTTGCGGAGCTTTTGGTACTGGTTCAAGTCAGTTTACACTACCGTATAAGTTTTGCGAGGATACCGAACTCAGTCATAGCTTCATCGAGGGCAGCTTTAAAATCAAATAAAAAGGTGATGCGTATTTCCAAGATTAGGCACATGGTGAATACCTGGTCAATGGTGGATTTACCAAGACTAAAGACTTACTGATAAGGTCCAGTCAGTTTGTTGACGGTGGGCTTTAGACTTTCACACAATACGCTTGATAATAGTCTCCTTGTGGTACCGCGTTGTGGATCAAATTATTCACTTTTCAGATGCCAAGTCTCTTAGAAATTGTATTATCTTATTTACCCGGACGTCGGTTATCCCAAAAATCATTTTGAAGGGTACCTCTTAGACCACCGCAATGCAGTTGCATAAAAGATCAGGCAGTGACTTATAAAGACGCGTACTTCCTCCTTCATTCTTTCTATCCTTTTCAGCTATCGCTTTTAGGTTTACCTGAGGAACCTTCACTGTTAAGATCAAGATTCTTCTCGTTGTCGGGTTGACGGTATAATGTGCCCTCCAGGCTCTGTCAGATCTCTCCCCACCCCTCGCTCCACTAGCCTGTTTACGTTGCCAACGGTCCATTAGCGTTTTTTGAGCCAAGGTACAAGCTATAGGGGACGCGATTTGCTTCAAATTTTCTGGCGTCTCAGTGTTAATAAATGATACTTCCCGGAGAATACTGGCTTTGAACTGAGCTATGATCTGCGGCTTGTCGGTTTAAACTTTGATCTTCAAATACCCCTACGAAAAGAAGTCCGACGTCGTCAGATCGGGTGAGCGCGGCTGCCAGTCAAAATCGCCGTTTTTCGATATGCTGCGTCGGTCGAACATTGTGTGGAGTAGCGTCATTGAATCGCGGATAGTATATACTGTGGCTTCATTCTGTTGGAACCAGAAGTGGTTTTGTAGCGCGCGCCATTGAACGCAACGGCGTTGGTAGTCTCCTTCTCGAAAAAATGCAGCCCGATGATTGGCCAATATGCGGCACCAAACGGTCACTTCTTGATAATGGAGAAGCTCCTTGAATGTCTAACAAGGCTTTCCGTTGGCCACAAATATGCAGTTTTGCTTATTAACCGTGCCATACAATTCGAAATACCATAAGCTTCATCGCTCATAATGAGTTTCAACCGAAACTCACCATCCATGGAACATGTTTTCGACAAATTGAGCGTACATAAAACGTTGGGTCTTGTCTATATTTAAGTTTCAAATATCGTAACAGATGGCTCATATTGTATCTATTCCACATGCCATCTTCCCATGGCTTTTTGTAGATCCTGCGACGACTTGTTTATTTGGAAGATGTTATTTTGTATACCATCCTCTCTATTGAAATTCGGCTGACTCTCAACATATTCCACTCCTCCGTAGAGCCTTGGGGCATTTGCTTTCAGTATTGACCGAAAGTACCTCCGGTGTTATATATCTAAAACGACACCCTCCCACAGGCCGTGAAATGTTTTAGCGACTTGCTCTGGTCTCTATTCAATCTCACGAAGTTTTCATGCAGCACAGTTTACTCCAATGCTCTCCAGCACTTCTGAGCGTCTTCAACGTTGTAGGTTATTCTCAATCGATGTTGCTACGAAGCCGCATGTCTTCGCTTTGATCATTTAGCGGTTCCTGCTATTTCGCTTTGAGAATACAATTGTCTTTTGAGCATGAAAGCTACTCACATTGCGAAAGTAAACCAAAAAAGAAGCATGGCGATTTTGCCAATTTTTCTCGCGTGGAAAAAAGAAATTTTCCAACCAACCGAATTCAAAACTCCGCACATGCTTCTTTTAAAGAATTCAGAATTCGCCCACCCAAAGTTGATATGGACAGTGCTTGTGGTGGAGAAAAGTATGTGAAAACTGATTTTCTAGGACCAGCAAATAATTTTGTATACAAACGTCCAGAACGGGGATAGCCACACGCTGATGATAAGAATTCATTCGGTTTGCGGTAAACCAACTCACACCAACCAATCCTCCCACCACCGCCTGCGCCGTCACACTATGACATGCCAGGCGAACATGAGTTGCGCATTTTCACTGCCCACAGTGACAGCGCAAAAAAGACAAAAATTTAATAAAAATTTTCTTACAAATGTCAGGCGGATAAATAATAAGAATGGAAAGTGGGTGGAAGGAAGAAGAAAAAAAAGGACCAAATATACATTCCAAACATATGTATGTACGTGTATGTATGTTTGTATATAATGTGGCAGATTATAATCTGCTAACGTGGTTTGCCACACGCAAATGCAAACATGCACATACACACACATTCTAACATTACTATATATATTTATTTGGCACTGCGGCGACAGTTTTTGATGCCACTGATGCCTCTTCTGGCATTTTTATTTGACAATCGCACGCCACGAGCAGGATTAGTGGCGACCGTTGGAGCTGGTTGAGCGGTTGAATGGACTGAATTGCTGCATGTGGCACATTTAATGGAATCGCTAACTAAAATTAAAATCTGAAATTTCAAATTTTAAAAATTATTTATTTTTTATTTCACTGTTTTTTTTTTTTTTATTGTAACGTATAAACAATAAATTTAAATAAAGGAAGGAAATGTCGAAAAAGTCAGCAGCCCATGGCAGTGTTGAGTTGCAGCAACGTTGTAGCTCAATTAAAAAATAATTTCTCAATTTTGAATTGCCAACAACCGTCGGCCAAAATGGCAGTGGCGCTAGTGGCATGTAAATATATATATATTTGTATGTATAGTGTCCGTGTCGCAATGTTGCATGCAACACAGCAGCAGCAAGCAAGCAAGCAATTCATTTCTCTTTTTTATGCAATTTTTATACTCGGCTGTGCCGTGCACACAGAGTATATTGATTTTGTTCAACGAACGGTTGGTTTCATAGAAAACCTAGTCTCTATTGGCAAAAAATTGAGACAATCGATTTTCGCAGGCCTATCTTAACGCCAATTATTCACCAGCCAAATTATTGACCATAGGCAGAAACAGATGGTAGGTAATCTCTTGATGCGAGGTCCGGACTATAAGGTCTCGGAGCTTCTGGCGAGTCACAATCAATGTGTGGGACCTAGCTTTGTCCTGATGAAACTTAATTTGCCTCCTGTTGGCCAAAGCTGGACGCTTCTGGGTGATTGGTTCCTTCAGACGGTCCAATTGCTGACAGTTCAGGTCAGCAGGCCAGCCAGGCCGTAGAAGAGGAGCTTATAGTGGATGTTTCCTTGACAATCCCACCAAACACACAGCAAAACATGCCTGGCCGTCAATTCTGGCTTGGCGCCGGCTCACTGTCCTACGGCCACGTCCGATTTCATTTGGGGTTGCTGTTAGTGATACACTTTTAATTACCAGCCAGAAATGTGTGGGTTTTATTACGATACAGCAACAATTCGTAGGGGGAAATTCGGTCCATGAGGGTTTTTCTCATTAATTTATGTGTCACCCTTAAATAGAGCTTCTTTGTGTATCCATCATTTTTCAAACTTTTTTTTGTGCAATGTTTATTTCCTGGGCAATGGAAACAGTACTCGCAGACCAAGCCAGACTCGTCAATTTCTAAAATTCAAAACACAAATGGAATTAGCCATGTTTTTCTCTCCATCCGGTAGGTCCGACTGTTCGTTCGTCCGTCCGCGTACACGGTAACTCAAGTTCGAAGTGAGGTATTTTGATGAAACTTGGTTCCCTGTATCGAAAATCCCTTTAACTCAGGAGCAAAATGTGTGTAAATTAAATAAACATTTATTAGAGAGGGTAGAAACAAAAACCTCAGGAGATCGTGGATCCGACCAATTTTCGGTCAAAGAGTATATCTCAGAAACGTCTATTCACAATTCGCTAAATTTTGATCCTTACAATTTCCACTGTCTAGTATGTAGAAGAATTAAATATGGTAATAATTGGTATTTCGCCCATATAACAGCCTTTTCACTTTCCACCTCCCGATTGACTTAAGATGGAGTATTTAGGGCAGACTTTGACCAAATATCTCTGAGTTGTAGGGTTGCAAGTATATTCCCACAGTAGGGTATGCCTGTCATAAGAGTCGCCTAACAGTCGCGTCTTTTGATCGGAACTACCCAGATCCGGCCAATGACTGTAACTCCCGCAACATTCCCCAAAAACTACTTGTGGTTAATTTTTGTGGCTACAGCAACAACAACAACTTTTACTGGTGGCTGATGTGCTTTTAAAAATAGTTGACATAGATTTGGTAATGCAGACTTCGTACTGCGTAATAACAAGTTGTTTGTAGAAGACTTTGTGACTTTTCGGCTCTTAAGATCTTCTCTCTTAGTAGGTGTACCCAAGTATCATATGTATATCCTGTCTAAAATTCAAATTTTCGTTTGGAGAATTAATATAAAAAATATTAAAATATTTCTCGGATCAGAGAAGAATTGTGTTTACCACGTTCCACAGATTACACTCGGCTATCCACTGTTTTCTGTAAGTCATCTTTACATACACTGCGCCGCAGATCTCTTTCCGGCATCAAGAATTTATAGATTCTTGAAAAGCTCTTGATAGTAAGTTCTTCAAAGTATTGGCTTGGGCATAATTAAAAAGCTCTCAGCTCTTTACTTTTTGAAATCAACACGAACTCCGATTTTACGACATCTTGCGACCCCTCATATGGACCTTGGGAATTATTCAACTCAGACTCGGCTATACGTATCTATAACGGCAACAAACTATGCTGTTATTAGATATGTATGACCTTGTAAAGAAAAGTAAAGGGATGAACTCTTAAGGTCTATAAAGTAGCAATTTTAAAAGCTCTTTAGGAGACCAGAAAGTATTATATCTTCATAATTAGCATCAAATAAAGTAATACGAAGCTAAGTACTTTAGAGGGCCCCTCCTTCAATACGAAGTGCCATAAATTCCGGGTTGAGCTGAGCTAAAGTCTTACTGAGATGAATACCAAAGTTGAAAATATAAAATGAAATAATCAGACTCACGGTAGCCGCATTAGACGGGTGGTTAGCAGTACGTACTACCACACGGAAGGTCATGGGTTCGTATTCTGACAAGACCAACAGCCTATAGCATGGTATGGCAATCTCTCCGAGTGTGTTTCTGATATGAAATTAAAAGCTCTTCATGGAAAACCATCAGACGTTCGAAGGCATTTCTCCATTTGTTGGAAGGACATTAAGACTCACACCACAAATTGACGGAGGAGTTCGGCCGAAAATCATTTCAGCAGTTACAAAGCGCCAATTAAATATGTGTGTATATATGTATTCAGAATCGCGTTCAAATCTCTAATCTACTCTTTCAACCTTTTCAGCCATTCCTCTCCCCCTCATAATAATCAGGGTAGTCAGCTATAAGTCGAGAAACTCGGAGGCACACTCTGCTTTCATGTGAGATGCTTTCTACTCCCAACCTCCTTAGTGTAAAAGTTCTTACCAATAGTTTTCAACCCGATCGCCTTCGCTCCATTTCCAAGAGCTTCTTCATTTTATTATATAACATTCAACCTCGCCCGAACTTAGTGCCTGCTTACTTACATATATTGCGCTGGTTACCTTTTTTAGGTGGAGTCACTTTCAACCGCGCGGTGCAGCAATCAGGCAAGCAGCCAGGCCACATATTCGACCTTTTTTGCATTTCACATGGTCATAAATTAAAATTTTAATAACAGCGAGGACATTCGAACAAAACCAGGACATGCCCAATACGTGTTTGTTTGTAAGCACATATGTACCATATATATTTAAGAACGCGTGTACGAGTGTGTGTGTGTGTGCGATTGCTTTATTATAAATGTATGAGCATCGCATATGCATTGATACATATGTGGATGTGTATGTGTGCACTTGGGTCCATTCGAGCGTATGTTTGCATGTGAGTGTGTGTGTGTGTGTGCGAGTGTTTGCTCGCCCCGAGCGATGGCAATAAATCGCAAACAGCAAATAAATCAGCGCGCATAAATTCCAACGCGTTCGACTTTATTTACGACGATGCAGCAGCAGCAGCAGCAACCCCAAAAAGGACAGAGTGAAAAAATGGCAGCGGTAGAGTTTTTAAACATAAAAAAGTACACGAAGAGTATGAAAATTTTAAAGCATCAGCCAACTAGTCAACGGCACCCCAAAAAAAGGGATGCAACAGTGAGACGATGTAGCATATGGCGGGACACACCTAAGTGAACACTCACATCTGAACTCACACATCCGCAGATAAGCACCTAAGAAACTATTAAAGGTGCTCACGACCCCCAAAGAAGTAGAAGAAGAAGCTCATTCAGAAGGTATGTATGTATGTATAAATATGCATATTAAAGGACGTCTTCTGAAGGACATTATTGTTGTGTACCGTAAGGATCAGGAAATATCTTATGGTAATTTGAGTTGTGTGTATTTATGAATGAATTATTAGTTGTTAGCGTTGGAAATTTATTATTTATATGCTTGTTATGTATCCTTATGTGTGTTTGTACAAATGTGTAATCGCTTGCAGGACTTTTTTTATTAATTTGCCAAATGCAGCGAATGTAATTTGATTATAGGTACATTCATATTTTATGGGAAAATGCAGAAAGATTGAAAAGACATTAAAATGGAAGAGGAAAAAAGCTTTTTTTTCTTATTTTAATTCAACAAATTGCCTCAAATCCAATATTTTAACCGTTTGTAAACTTTTTAAAATAAAATTAAATAAAAAAAAAAATGATATAAAGGACTGATCCTGTACTGTTGCCAGATCTTCCATGGGGTGTGCCGCAAAGTGTAGGGTAAGGAATAGCTCCTTAGATATATAAGGGAGATGAGTAATAAAACAACACCCGCGCACAGTTTTTCCCGCCCATATAAGATGTGGCCAAAAGTAGAGTTATGGATGGATTTTAATGAAAAATTGTAAAGCTGATAATTTGAGAATTATCTAGCATTTCATCATGGAAAGTACGCCTGAACAACGTTTATAAATCGTTCAACTTTATTACGAAAATTCACGTTCTGTAAAGAATGTGTCTCACGCGCTTAGTTCAACGTATGGTCAACATAATTGGCCTACTGAGCGTACTAATCGCCACGCCATCACCCATCTTGACACCCAGCAATCATCATTGAATACAATTCTACCGAATAGGCCACGCCCAGCTCGCAGTGAAGACGATAGAGCGGCAGTAGCTGAGAGTGTACACGAAGACCGTGGAGAGTCGATTCGGCGCCGTTCACAGCACTTTGGACTAAAGTCTGGAACGACAAGAACTAAAGGCCTGGTCCTTTCTAAGCGATATCGCTCTATGGGCTCTAGAAAAGTTCCAAGAAGGGCTTTTTTTGAGCTAAATTTTGTTCATGTAAGCAAAATTTCTACAGAGCAGAAGAGCAACCTGAAGAGATGCAAGAGCTGCTATTTCATCCAGAAAAATATGTCGGCTCGCGCCAGGATAACCGACTATTTGATGCCTGAAATTGACGCTGGTGAACTCGGAGATAATTGGTTTCAACAAGTCGGCGGCACTTCCCACACATCGCATCAATCAATAAATTTATTGAGAGAACACTTCGAGTAACAGGTAATTTCACGTTTTGTGCCGGTCGATTGGCTACCAAGATCGTGTGATATCACACAGTTAGACTTTTCCTGTGGGGGTAAGTCTAAAGTCTATGCGGACAATACCGCCTCGACTCAGGCTTTGCAGCAAAACATCACGCATGTCATTCATCAGTTACCAGTCGAAATGCTCGGACGAGTCATCGAAGATTGGACTCAACCGATGAACCATCTGACACGTAGCCGTGGCCAACATCTGAAAGAGATAATCTTCAAAAAATAAATGCCAAAGAATGTTCTTACGAATGATAATAAATATATCCCATTAAATTTAAATTTTCTGTGCTTTTTTTCTTAAAAAAAGTAGAGAGCCTCGAAATACATATATATAATATAGGGAACATGGTTTTCTATTTAGAAGTACTAAGTACAAAGTCTTAGTGAATAGTAATCCACTATTTTTGTAGTAGATGGCTTGCGATGATACATGATTTCTGACCGTCATGCGGGCACTGCTTCTATTGCCCAAGAGCTAAACATTGTACAAAACACAGTTTGGAACCACTTGAAAAAATCTGGATACACAAATAAGCTCGTTGTATGGATATCACATTAGTTAACGAGAGAAATGGACCGAGTTTCCAACTGCGAGTCGCTGCTAAATCGTAACAAAATCGACCCATTACTAAAACGCATGGTGACTGGTGTTGAAAAGAGGATCACTTACAGCAACGTCAAACAAAAACGGCAGTGAACCGACAAAAACGGTCACCAAACCACTATTGACGTCCAGAAAGTTTTTTTGTTGTTGTTGTGGACTTGGAAAAAAATCATCCACTACAAGCTGCCACCCACGGTCAAACTCTTAATTCAGATCTATACTGCCAGCAGGTGGACCATCTGATGGAAGCAATTGCCCAGTAGCGTCCAGCTTTAGCCAGCAGGGATGAGAATACTGTTTCATCTGGACAACACCAGACCAAATACATCTATAGTGATTCGGCAGAAGCTTCGATTGGCAGATTGGTTTCTTGATTGATTCTTATGCCTCCACCTTATAGTCCGGACCTCGCAACAAGTCTTTATTATCTGTTGCTGTGTATGGTGAATGTTTTGACTGGTAAAGAATTAATAAGTAAGGCCTAGGCCTAATATATATGCAATTTGAATTGGTGCTCTATAACCGCTGAACCGTCAAAGCTTCTCTAAAACGTTGGGTATATCTTAATGGTTTTAAACAAATTCAGAGATCTGCAGAATTTTTTAATCATGTTATCAGGAATTTTTTACTTCATGTCAGAAATGCTATCGGTGGGGTTGACTGGGGCGACTACAATTAGAAAAATTTGTTTCTACAATTTTGGGTATTGATCTAGTCAGGTTTCGAACCCATGACTTTTCTCACGGTAGCACGTACCGGTGACCTTTCGGCTATTGTAGTCGTAGCATTTATAATATTTATAAAAATTATATAGCCCAATCATACCTAAGTGCTTAAGAATTCACCTATCTGCGGCAAGGCATGCCTGTCGTAAGAGGTTCTCAAAATCACGCGACATTCAGATCTTTATACCGGAACGATCCGATGTTACAGTCCCAGTTGACATCCATAATTTCTGCCGAAAAAACTTAGGAGTACTCAGGCTCTAATAGCTCATTATTGTAAAGCCTTTCTCTTAAGTGTAGTTCAAGACAAATTCATAATTTTCCGAAAGGCATTTGGGAACTGGTAAGCCCCGTAGAATACCCGCAATTGAACTCCTTACCTCCCTGAAAAAACAGCAGATCTTGGAAGCTCAGCTCGGTCTCCGAACTACATTCGAATATTTAACCATGAACTTAATCTGCCTCTAATAAAAGCCAACGCCGCCTGTAACGATTAAAAATCGACAAGAAAACGGATTAAAAAATACAAGAAATAATCAAAGGCAAATGACAAACGATGAACAGTAGGCAAGAAGCATGCCCCACCAACCGATTCTCCCGAACACATTAACTTCCAAATGCATGATTGAAGTGTGAACTAAATATTGGCAGCGACAGTTGGAGAGGCGCCGGCGCTGGAGCCAGGACGTAGAAGGAAATCTGTGAAGGGGAAAGTTTAACACAGCTAGAAAAAGAGGTGGCAATGTTGTTTGTTTGTTTGTTTCTTTGTTGATTTGTTGAACCGAGTGCGCTTTTGTCACTTCAGCAAAAGCGGGAGCTTATAACACTGCTACTACAGTCGTCGGCGGTTGTTAGATATATATTTGCTGACTATGTTAACTGATGCAATGACAATGCGCACAACAACAACGACATTTCATCAACAGTTATTGCAATATACATATTTACATATATGTGTACATACATACAAACATACAATGTGTTGCATGTGGCGCGGCTAATCCGCAACTAAACAACACGTTGTAGATTGGTAGCAGCAAATAATAGAGGAACAACAACAAAAACAACAACAGCAGCAACAACAACAGCACAAGTAGTGGCATTATTAATACAACAACACATATTGGTGTTAATATTACGCTCGAAGTGAGGAAGTGGCATCGGTAACAGCGACAGTTGTGGCGGCAGCAGTTCCGTTAACAATTGTCCTTTTGACATGGTATTATCCTTTATGCGCTTCATTTTCATTTCCAAGTGCTGATGCTGATGCTGCCACGAGTACTATTGAACGCCAACAGATTAAACTTAAATATCCTATATCGAGTGTCCCCCGCTGGGCGCCAGCGTCCTTTTCAAAAGCCTCACCAAGCCGGAAGCTGTGCCTCTATACAATATTAATAAGTCTGCCATATGTGAGAATTCGCTGGCTCAGGATGTGCAAAGCGGTGTGTGTGTGTGTGTGAGTGTGTGCTAAAGATTATATGAATATCCTTTGGCAATAACGGAGCTCATCGCTTGTGTTGATGGGTGTGTGTGTGTTTATGTGTGTTCAAAAGCGGCAGTTTTCATTAGCACGGCAATAAGTTTAATAATATCCTTGCGAATTACAGCCCATTTCGAGACAAGCCACTGTGGGATTTTAAAAGCTTTAGCGAGAAGGCGTGTCGCGTGGAAGTCGCAAAAGTGTATGGTACAGTTATTAATTTGCTTTTTACGCCCAATCATATTAATGCTGTCTATCACACGGCAAACAAGGAGCTCTAAGAATTTTCTTGTGCTGGAAACTGATGCCAGACACAACTATTTTTCGGGCTCCGGCGAAGTTGATCAGCCTCAGCCCTTTTCGAGATGTTTCATAATGAAAGTTGAATTTTCCGACTATTGGGCTGAATATACCTTGGCCAGCCTGGCATTAAAGCCTATAAAAACTATTTTGGAAATGCGATGGGTACAGAGGCGTGTTCGAGGAGCTCATAGAAAGCTTTGTTGGTTACATCGTTCCTCTCTTCCATCCCAAATCAGTGATATGCAGAAGAACTTCGTTCTGGAGCCACAAAACCTCTCTCCCACGACAAACCCAACATCAAATTCGCACTATTTTATATGACCTTTGTAGTGGAACAAAGTGGAACAAAGAACTATATTCTTCCATGCTTGTCACGTCCATCGCACTTCTTGAATGACGATGATGTCAGCCTTACTTTTTCCAAGAACATTAACCAGCTGGGCAACAATAACTTACCCATTAAAGAGCCGGAAATTCCAAGTGCATGCTTTTAAATCGTAGTCGTAAAACTGTATGTAAATTTTTTATGTGGTGGGTCCTACATGCAATCACGTAGGGCTCGCATCAACACTTTAGCTCGTCTTCAAACAGATGTTTGTAGCCTACTCAGCACCAGAAGTCGTGGGTTGCTTGAGCTATTCAACAATAAGCCATCATAAATAAACCAAGATGCTCGAATGATCTGATTTAGAGACTGTCAGAAAGAGTCTTACACAGAACCCACAAGACTCTCAGTATTTTGTTGTCTTTGGAATTTGCTATGCATTTTGAGAGATTTTACCGATCCATTGTCCACGTCAATTGGATAATGGTCTAAAAGTCGCTGTATGACTGAACCTGATCTTTTGAACAAAATTTTGATAACCGTCTTATTAGCATGGTCTAACAGCGAAATCGCCACACTTGAGGAATAGAAAATTCATTCGAGATCCATGAAACATCATTGCATGACCATAAAGTTTTTGACGGTTACTGGTTTAAACCAGACGGTGCGCCATGCCACACTACAAAGCAAACTGCATATTCAGTTTCTCTCGACGCCTGATCTCAAAAGAGACTTGCCACCCAGATCTCCAGATTTGACCACCCTGACATTTTTGTGGAATCATTTGAAAAGCAAAGTGTATGCCAGCAACCCTCGGACCATTGACGAGTACAAGGCAAACATAAGTGTCAAAATCAAAGCCACACCGGCCTAGATTTCGATATGATCCGGTACTCAGTAATTATCCGCAGCAAAATCAGGGAAGTATATCGAGGGAAACTGTAAGGCGGATGATCTTGCTAGACAAGGTATGACCAAGCATATTATTTCCGATAACGAATGCATTGGTATGCCTGGTAGAACGACACGCGGAAAGTCTAGGCATGATGCTGCAAGGCGAATCAGGAGGAGGAAATGATAACCCATCATGGATCTAATGAGGTTCATTAGAGAATCAAAATGGTTGAACAATGAATCTTAATGATCAAGTTTTTGTGACATCACAATGGTTCTTAGTCAGGCCTAATTGAAATCAATACCATAGATCGTTAACCACCACATCTTGATCTAACCTAGTTAGTTAGTCTACCTAATCAAGCGCACGTAGGCCCAATCACTCATTGTGAAACTTTAAGGAGATTTCATTCACCTTTCTAAGTGCTCAAACCACTTGCTGTGTTTTTCGAAATTTAGGATATTAATGATGCCGTCCGACACAAGCTCTGCAAGCTTGTGAAAGAAATTTCCAAGAAAACGATAACGAAGCATACTGAGAGCCAGTGGCAGAGGTCATATTCCATCGATTCCTCCTCATATGTAGCTGCAGCAAAAGTCGAAGAATCAACGAGAACCAACCCATCCTTCTACCATGAGTCCTAATAAGGCCGTGTCTAGTTATTAAGACGGTTGTTATATGGAGTTTGGATGGAGCAGAAACCTAGTTCTGTTTATCTCAGTTAAAGATTAGATTTGTCTTGTCACATTGTACGTGAAGGCTAGTCATAGCAGATGCTTTGCCGAGGATTGCGGGTGTGCGGGTATGCCCACGTCACATTCAGAATTTATCAAACAGCTTCGCAAACAGTCAAGAGTTTGCTTAAGATTTCTCTGCGTTTTATTGCCACACTTGAGGTGGTATGATTACATTGAAGAGACTTAATGGCAGTCTAGCTGTAAAAATATATTATAATATCGTACTAATAGCGGGCAACCATGAAACGCTTTCCGTTCCACTTGGGATTTTTTTTTTTGAGAAAATGTTGTCGAAACAAAAGACGGAAGTGGTGTAGTCCACCTCTTCCGAAAATGATGCAGAGTTTAGTATTTGGGTGTGGGCTATGGAATTCCTCCATGGTCGAATTTCATTTAGTTTTATGGAGTCCCAATATTGAAAAAAAAACATTTGAACGCATGAAACTGGTGTCCGTTCTCAACAAGGTATCGAGAAGAAGCATGGAGGACTGGACATACATATTGTACTTATATCTACCATATAATAGACAATTCATAGCGGCTTAAGTGATAGGTAGAGCTTCTCGATTTGAGTGATGTGTTTTAATGATTTCCATTTCGTTCATAGGTATACAGGGTTTTCCAATAAGGATCTGACCCCATCCAGAAATTTTTCCCTTGATAGATCGATGATTTCGTTGCTTGTATGGCACGTAGCGCCGTCTTGTTGAAAGTAAACGTTGTCCAGATCAATGCCATCCAATCCCGGTCATAAATGATCGTTAATCATCTCATTCACCGTAGCTGTTGCTCCAGCCTCATTTTCGAAAAAGTAAGGTCCAATGATCCCGCCGGACTGTAAACCACACCAAAGAGTTACACATTACGGATGACGAGGCTGTTCAAAAATAAATCTTGTGTTTTACGAATTCCAGATTCCGGATCACTTTCCTGCATTTCAAGAACCCAATCAGCAAAGACACTATGTTGTTGATGATCGGCCGGCTTGAGTTCTTATGTTAACTGAACTTTATAAGCCTTAAGACTCAAGTCTTTGTACAAAATACGTTATAATGACATTTTTGGAATGCCCAATTAAAAAGAGCGATGAGGAATGGACAAACCTGGGTTTTCTGCGACATTTTTGGGCCACAGCAGTAATATTCTTAGTTTTTCTTTAGTAACGTGCACGTGTTTTATGTTTCACCTCACTGTGCGGCCAGCTCCAAAACATTTTACAAACCGTCCTGCTACAGATCTCCCAGCTGTGAGGAATGTGCCCAGACTACCAGAGTTAGCATGATAATCTAAAGTTCATATGATCAATATCATTTTTGTGGATTTAAGCTAGCATGCTCTCTTTAATAATTAATTTATGAATTCCTCTGAGATATACTTTATCCTTATCAGGTTCTTGAGAATATTGCATTATACGAATTTAATATCCTTCCTTCAGATACTTCCGAAAAAAAAAATATTAATTTTGCCATAGTTTTATTGTATCTAAGAATCGCTTTTTATCGTTTCCATGCAAATAAATCATATAAATATGTCCTTAGCCTCATTGTTCTTTTTTCTCTCTCATCTCTCCTCCGTTTCACAAGACGACAATATTAATTTATGACGCAAATCCTTCGAAACTAAATCTGCTAATGGCAAACGAGCAGTATGAATTTGTAGGTACGGTCGTATGTAGGGAGGAAAATTCACAAATCTCGAAGCCAACTATGTACGTGTATGTGCATATTTCTTGCAGCTACCAGCAGAGTTCGCTTGCTTCATATGTGGCATGCCACAACAGCACGGCAAGTATCCTGTTCACGCTAGTGTTTTCCGCGCATTTATCTTGGTTTTCTCGATGATTTACTGTTGACATATATGTACATACATATATGCATCTGCATACGTACGGTTATGTGTGTAATGGTTTTTAAACATCTTCCACACCTCGTGGCACCTCCTCTTATCTTCTTTTTTCTTAATATCCTCTGCCCCTCTCCTCCTTGCTAGCATTTGTACTACCCATTATGCTATTGTTAAAGTGCTTGTTTCGCTTCCTTTCGTCTTTTTCCTCTTCTTTTTCTTCTTCTGCTTCCCTCTGCCTTCCTCTGCTCATCGATGTGCGATGGATGGATGATCTATGGGCGATAAATTATCGCATAACCCAAAAAATACATAAATAAATTATCCTCTCAACGCAGCACATAGCGCTGCCTAATAACATGCAGAAAAAAGTGCAACAACAACAACAACAACACTTAAAATCGACTGTTAGTCGTTTTAAATCGTGCTAGTGGCAGCGTAGTTGCTATTGTTGTAATATCTAGCTTCATAGTAGCGTGTGAAAGCAATAAAATATTGTCTATATCCTTCTAATTTGTGTTCGCAGCTCGGCTTGTTGGCTGTGTTGTTGTTGTTATTGTTCAAACTGTTATCGCTGGCATTGTTATTGTTATTTTAATTACTGTTGCAACATTGAGTGGCGCAACTAATTTAACTACAACTCGCACTTCTCGTTTGTTGTCACCTTGTTACACAACTTTTTTATATTTTTTGCCCCGCGTTACCCTCAGCTCGTGGTAGACCTTTCACCCTTTACTCGTATATACACCGCAACAAACATGCGGTTTTCTTAGATGACAATCTGAATTCATTCAAGATATTTAAATATGAGTGCCCCTGTCAAAGATGGTTAGGCAATTTGGAGAGAGTCAGCCGTGATTTGGAGATCTCATGGTGAATGGAGCTGTGCTCTTTTCAATGGGAGGCGACTAGTGCTGTCCGACGATTCCTGGTTTCCCTTTGAAGATTTTAAAGCTCCTATATGCTCATTACTTTGTACAATATGAACTAGTTGTTCGCGGTAGGGAATTTTCTGATTTTTGTGGTGACAAATCAGAGCTGAACTTTCAAGTTCTTCGCCAAGACGACAGTAGAATTTCTAGTTAATTACTTTGAATACACTCAAAGAATGTTTGAAAAGTGTAGCGGAGCTCAATTCGGATGGGAGATCGAGTGGAATATTTATGCTGAAATTCCTTGGCCAGTGAGCAAGTGTTATGTTGGCAAAGTGTTATTCTTTTCATAAATGTTTTAAGAGACTTGCTATCAGAACAAAATATTCTTTCCGTACCTCACACTTCAAATTTGAGATTGTGGGTCATAAATCCGTCCAAAACGCATCTAACAACGTGAAATTCGGTGTTCTCCTAACTTAACTTTAAATGAAAATGTTCAATACCAATTTCATCATCCAAATTATGATATGTTCATGAAAGTTAAAAAGATTACGGCATGATCGAAGGCAGCACTGCTCTGTTTGAGAAGAGAATAATACAATGTCCTCTCGCGATCGAGTTTCGGAGTGAGGACAGTCCAGTATGGCGTTGGGTTTCGGACAACCTTCTGTTCCATTCTTCGTTTACTCTTCAGAAACTACTCTCGATTGTCCATGCGGGACAGGGTTAACGCTAGGTTCGTCTGAAGAATATACCAGTGGTGTATATAAATTCATAATCTATCATATAGTTGTCATTGAGAAAAAGCATCGAAGTGGTTATATTTACTAGGTGGTGTAAACCGCCGCCTTTTAAGCCACCTAAACTAAACAGCGTTGAGTTCACCCTCTCTATTGAAAACCAACTGGAACCGAAACATGACACAGAGGTCAATAAGTGTACTTTATGCTTGCAAAACGGCGATAGGAAAAAGACGGGGTCTAAAACCGAATATCGTGTATTGGATTTATACTGCAGTAGTTAGACCAATCCTACTCTACGGCGTCAACGTATGGCAAGACAATTACTTTCAGGAGCCAACTAGAGAGTTAAATGGTTGGCTAATATCCCGATAATAAGACAACACTGCTGACTCTTCTAAACTTCTTTCCTCTTGACTTATACGAGATGTAACGCAATTAGATTGAATGCAACTCAACCTAGGAAAAATTGCAGTATAGGATATACTAAAATATTATCTCTTGCAGAAGTAGCGAGGGAGTTGGACTACACCATTTCCAGTACGTGCTTCGACAATCTTTTCTCCACGATAATTCCTAACAGAAATGGATGGGAACACAGACAATTGCGATCAGAGAGTCATAGCCATCTTTACAGACGGTTCAAAGTGGACTGTGGATTCCATTCTCCAATGCTCTCAAAAATATAAGCATGAGACTTCTAGACCACTGCAGCATCTTCCAAGCAGAACTCTTTGCAATCATGGAAGCCGCCGAGTGGCTGCTCAAACCTACGTCAGCAGGACAATCGGTTACGATATGTTCCGACAGTCAGGCTGCCATCTCTACAATCTTTACAATGAAACAAATGTGGCAATATGAACAAAGTCTCGACTAAGTAAAACACTGCCGTGGCCTGGGTATCCGGATACAGTGACAACCCAGGCAACTAACGAGGAAAGGAACTCTTCTATCCACTAGAAAACCAACCTGGCTTTTGCCAAAAAAGCAGACTCAAGATGGCTGAATGAGATCACGTGTAACGTGACCAGACAGATACGGCATAACAACACGCCATTGTTCAATGGAGTTTCTAGGATTTGAGAGGTAAAAACTGCATCTAATGATAAACCTTTGTGTCGGAGTGTACCTCTCAAAAGGGATCTGCCCGCTGTTTGTCAATACCAGACCACACACGGCCAACGCAATGTCGATACTTAAATATGTCCCACGTAAACTTTACCCAGAATTTTCACTCAGAGGGGTACAATTTCTAAAAAACCTGTTTGAGTCCTTTGACCATACATACATTTTTTCAGGCGTCAGCTCGATAATGACCTTTTATATTTAATTTATGATAATAATCCCACAGACTGGTGACGATCCGGACTGGCCTGAATACTAGACCAATCGCAGAAGATCGCGGAATCAGGGCATTCATTTCGTTCATCGGTTCTTCAGAACTCTGCGCCCTTATACATATATGTATACATATTTATAAATGGCACTTTGTAACCGCTGAAGCGATTTTCGGCAGAGCTCCTCTTCTAATTTGTGGTTTTGCGTCTTGATGTTTTTTTCAACAAATGGAGGGACTTACAGTTTATACTAGGCCGCCTCCGAACGGCTAATGGTATTTTTACGAGGAGCCTTTATTTCATATCCGGTATACACTCGGAGGGGTTGACATACCCTGCCGAGGGGCGACTGCAATTAGAAAATTTAGCTTAATTTTTTATTTATATTAATAATCTATAACTTTTTGGACAGGATATGAACCTGAGCCTACTAAAGGACAATACGCAATGCTAACCACTCGGCTACCGCGGCCGCCCTGCGCATATACGTGTATATAGGATGGGGAAAAAATGGGCTGATTCAACAAGAAAGAGAGACCTATGAAGATGGCCGCCGCCCGGGGCACCCAGTGACAGTTGTTACCGAAGAAAATGTTCAAAAAGTCGAAACATTAGTACTAGCTGATCAAAGAATTAAATTGAGGCAGATAGCAGAAGGATTACAGATTAGCAAACAACGAGCTGGAGAGATTTTGCACGAACATTTGAATATGGATAAAATTAGTGCGAGTTGAGACCGCGAATACTTACGCCGTTCAATAAACAGCGACGTTTAGAGAGTTGTAAAAATTTTTTGGAATTGTGCCAAGATGATTTGGAGAAATTTTGCAACCACATTTTAACAGTTGCTGAAACTTGGATTCTTCAGTATGATCCCGAGTCCAAACAGGAATGGATGCAGTGGATAAAAAAGTAGAAAGGCCGCCAAACAAATTCAAAGTGGAAAAGTCGGTGTCGAAGATTATGACTACCATTTTCTGGAATATCGAGGGAATATTATTAATTGATTACTTGCGTAAGGGAAATACAATGAATGGCCATTTTTACGTTAATTTGTTGAGTCAAGCGCATGAAGAGAGAGCGCGCGGAGTAATGTTTCTGCAAGACAATGCACGCGTTCACACCTCTCGTGTTGCGAGGGATGCCCTAAAATCTATTGGATTTAGAGTGATTGACCATCCACCCTACAGTCCGGACCTTTTCAAATTAAAGAAAGCAGTTACGGGAACGAAGATTTTCAGATAACAGTGAGATGAAAGTGGTCGTAGTAAACCATTTTGAAGAGAAACCTAAAGAATATATTTTCAGTGGTATAAAGGCATTATATTCACGATGTGCAGAGTGTATTTCACTTAAGGTAGACTATACTGGAAAATAAAATATATAAAACAATACATTTGTTTCTTATCAGCCTCGTAAGTATGCCATAAAAATTTTTCGTTGATTATTAGAAAGTAAATTAAATAATTGTGCGCTGTGCCCGGGGTCGCACAAGGGTTAAAATCTGTCGATTTAGGAGATTAATTCAAAAATCAAATTTCAAGGTACAAGTAAATTTGGTACCAAACGAAAGGAGATAAAATTTTCCATCACTGGCTGCACAAATATTTAGCAAAAAATGCACAGTTTTCTCGCAATATTCTCAGAAAATTGCAATTTTTTTTCTTTTTGTATGCACACATTGATATACGTAATTTTTTTCAATTTTTTGAAGTAACTTATTTTTTTAACATTGAAAATCTAGCAAAAACTTCTGGAGCCTTCTTGTTCAAGTAATTTAGTAAATACAAATATTTGGATATTAAAAAAAATTTAATTTTGTCTATGGTTAATGGATAAGTATGCAACGCATTAACAGAAACAACATCTACACAAAAATGTCTTTTATGTGGAGCTAGCTCGACATCTTTGTAACCTATCGGACAATTATCAGAAGAAGCTGAGGAAGCTTGAAACAAAGATTTTTAGACCTTTAAAGAACATTTTTCTCGCAAATGCAGCAGAAAAAAGCAAATAAAGACATACATGTATTTAACAAACTTTTAATCAGTTCTAACCCTGAGTTCTAAAGATGATTATGATCATGAATATGATTATGGTGGTGAAGAAGCAGTATATATACAATATTTTAAATAAAATTCGAATCTTAAATAAATAAAAATTGTTCAAAACTGATGTTCACCATTTTTTTTTTATGATTTAAAAAAAAATTATTAAAATTATTCACATGACTCTAATTGCATCATTTTTTATTTCTGTTTGATTAATTAACTAAAAAAATAACTTTTTCTTAACTAGAAGGCTTGTGGAAAGTGATTTCCATTTTGAGCACCATTTACCCCACTGTGCGTCGGCTCGACGTCTAAAGTGTTTACTTGATCATATTCATAGTAAGACAAATTAAGAAAAGCCAGCACAGCGATTTCGCATTTAAAACTAAGATATAGTATTATTGATCCAGTAAGTGATTATTAAATTATTAGAATATATTTACATTAGTTTAAGAAATTATTTAACAAGGGTAAGTATTTTTTTTCCTTATCGTGTGACTTTTTTAATTTAATGCTGGAGAAAATAATACGAGCTGCAGAGCTAAATAGAGAAGGTACAATCTTCTACAAGAGTATACAGCTGCTGGCGTACGCCGATGATATCGACATTATTGGCCTCAACAACCGCGCCGTGAGTTCTGCTTTCTCCAGACTTGATAAAGAAGCGCAACGAATGGGTCTGGTAGTGAATGAGGGCAAGACGAAATATCTCCTGTCATCAAACAAACAGTCATCGCATGACTGTTGACAGTCATAACTTCGAGGTCATAGCTAATTTCGTCTATCTAGGAACCAGCATTAATACCAACAACAAAGGCAGCCTTGAAATCCAACGCAGAATCACTCTTGCCAACAGGTGCTACTTTGGACTGAGTAGGCAATTGAAAAGTAAAGTCCTCTCTCGACGAACGAAAACCAAACTCTACAAGTCGCTCATTATACCGGTCCTACTATATGGCGCAGAAGCGTGGACGTTATCAATATCTGATGAGTCGGCTCTAGGAGTCTTCGAGAGGAAAGTTCTGCGAACGATTTATGGTCATTTGCGCATTGGCAACGGCGAATACCGCAGACGATGGAACGATGAGCTGTACGAGCTATACGACGATATTGACATAGTTCAGCGAATGAAGAGACAGCGGCTACGCTGGCTAGGCCATGTCGTCCGAATGGATGAAAACACTCCAGCTTTGAAAGTATTTGATGCAGTACCCGCTGGTGGAAGCAGAGGAAGAGGAAGACCTCCACTCCGTTGGAAAGATCAAGTGGAGAGTGACCTGGGTGCACTTGGCATTTCCAACTGGCGCCAAACAGCGAAAAGAAGAGACGAATGGCGCGCTGTAATTGATTCGGCTATAATCGCGTAAGCGGTGCCAACGCCAATAAAGAAGAAGAAGAAGTAATTTTTTTTTTAATTTTTTGGCGGTTTCATCTTTTTTTAAAAGCTTTCATTATTTTTTGATTTAATGTGGGACGAGATATGCGGCATTATACGTTGGAGTCAATTAATCAACCCCCGCTTTCAGTTAAAATGATCAAATTTGGAGCACTCTGCAAAAATTTGTGTCTCGGCGAATTGAGAACCCTTTTTTTCGTTGACTTGAGTTAATTTGAAGACTATACTTATACTTTTATTTAATAATTATGGGTTTGAGTAGCTAAAATCTTAAAGGATGGTGGCAATATCTTACTTTCAACTCCACTTTCACGGTTATATATATCAGACTGTCTGTATTCTCGCATATAGTTTCAACACTTTTTCATTCTAATGGGCTATAAAATTTTGAACGAGGATTTCTCAGCATGAGAGCTACAACTTCATACAACCGACTATACACTATGCGATATGTGAGTGAATATGAAGTGGAAAGCCCGCGGTTAATGGTGAAACTCGGATTTTAGACAGAGCCCGAACAGTAGTGGGAAATCAATGCACCTGACTAAAACCGCTACTTGAATTTATTTTAATGTGTTGGCATAGGCAGTGCAGGTTTTCGAAGTTATTAGAAAGAGATTGGACTCTCTATAAATAAATGTGGATATAAATATATGTGGAATTGGTATTTGTACACATAGTGTGGCATATGGTATGTCGGCGAGTAGAAAAATTATTTAATATTACACTCGTACGATTATAGTCGCAAGCGGTTGGGCGCTGAGCTTAAAAGGTATGTAATGAAGCTGCTTGCATAGTTATAAGTATATACATATATTATATATAGGGCGGAAGATGTGTGTTAACCTTATAATATAAGTTGGTTTTGGGGTTGCGACAACTCACTAATCCGACTGGGTATTAGAAGTTACCCACAAAATGTGAATTTAATTTAGTTATGTGGCAAAGAAACAGCAAAAACAATAACAACATAATAATATCATGATTTCGAGTTTACTGTCTCGGTTGTCGTCTCGATAGCCGCATAACTGAAGAAGGAGTTGAGCTCACCGGCACGCAGACTGATCTGGTCTGGTCTGCTCTGGTGTGAGTAGTTGCGGCCTTAGACAAGCTAAAGCGACGCGAACTCTTTTGTGCAACAAAACTTTGATGTTCACGAACCAAAAAGTTGACTTTGTTGAAATAAAGTTTTGAGTTTAATTTTTAGGTTTTTTCTTATATTTTTCCAAGGCTCCGGTTTTTATGAGTTGACACTTAATTCAAATGAGTTTTCGTCGCATGCATATACATATATACTTGCAAATAAATAAATAGCAATAAATACAGGCAACTAATACAACAACAACAACAATATGTTAACAATGAAATAAATTCATTTCGTTCATTCATTGTTTCGCGGCAAGCCGATTGTTGACTGCCAGCGCAGGTTGGGAGAGGCAAGGAGCGTATTATTTTGTGCCGCAAGGCTCATATTATTTATTGGCAACACAGCAGCACTGAAAAGGTGGTGACTGCCACATCGACGCGGCGTAGGCGTGAGACGTAGAGGATAATCCAACTTTGATTAAGTAATTTCCCGTCATAATGCGCTGGTGACGAAATCCCAAACTGATTGCACCAGAAGAGGGTGGCTCTGGCTGGCTGGCTGGCTGGCATTCAAACTAAAGTGAACAGGTGGAAGGAATAAATGAATAAACATGAAGACAGATATGAAGGATGTGTGCGCTGCATATGAAGGGATGCTGATTATACCTAGTGTTGAAGCGGCAATGGGTCGTAAGCACAGGAGTATGAATAAAGCCAGAAGAAGCTAAGGTAAAGCATAGAGCTTACAACATATACAATCATGAAAAAATGGTGGCAATTGTTCGGCCATTCGCTGTGTGGGGTGAGGTAATGATGATGTGGGGTGGTGTGTAAAGTTGACGAAAAGCCGGGGTCAAATAATTTAATGAGTATATGACAGCAAGCTAAACGAGGTTTATGGTTTTAAGTTAGAGTAAAGAAAAATAAAGGTATTTAATACCGTAAAGGGAATCTGCAAATGTCTGTCACCAAATTGGTGTAATGCTGTTAACAATTTTCATTTATTTATTGTTGTTGTTGTTGTTATTCCTGTAGCGATTGTTGTTGCATGTAATTAAAATAATTACAACTCAATTTCAACAATTTTTTCCCGTACTCGTAAATTAATTGCAGCAGATGCACACAATCAGCGCTTGTCACACACATACCAGGACATAAAGGGGTTTCCAATAAGAGGTGTTACTTTTGAATAGCCTACTAATCCGGTAAAGGTCACTTATGAAGCTGTCATTTTTTGACATTTGACAAGTAAAAACTACGCCAGTAATAAAAATGGTGAAAGACGGTTCGTAAAACTAAAACCTTTTCGGTCGTCGTGAAGCACCATGTTGGACCGCAATAGAAAAATTCGTGAAAAAATGGAGCTGTTGGAAAAAGTTAGTGATGTGAAGAGTAAAACACATTCACTATGCTCACGAACAACCTAGAAAATTGCTGCTGTAACTCAAAGTCTTGAAAAAAACCCGGATTTGTTCATTCCTCGTTGTTTCCTTGGTTCCTTCCAATGCATGAAAATGAACCAGAATATCATCGAAAAATAGGTTTGACTGATGAGACCCGTTTGGACTACGTCAGTAAGTAAAATTCTCTCTGATCTGGGGCTCGGAAAACTCAAGATTTATTGTTGAAAAGCCTTTCCACCCTCAACATGTTTGGTGCGGTTTATGGTCCGACGTGGTCATTAGACCTGACTTTTTTTGAAGAGGAGGCTGGAGCAACAGTTGCGATGACTGGTTTGTGCTATCGAGAGATAATTAATGTTTTTTTTTTGTTGACGGAATTGTATGATATTGCTCTGGACAAGGTCGACATTCAACAAGACGGTGTTACGTGCCACACAAGCGACAAAACTATCGATTTTTTAAGGGAAAAATTTCCGTACCATGTTATCTTTCTAGGAGGTGAACGCAATGGGCCACCGAGATCGAGTGATTTAACCGCTTGAGACTCCTTCATTTGGGGTCACGTGAAAAATAGGATCTACGATAATAGGCCAAAGCCGATTCAAGACCTCAAAGGTAGAATTCGTGAAGCTATGGAGGGCATACAGCAACCACTTTGCGTTTTGGTGATGGAAAATCTCATAAAAAGGATACGGTCGTGTAAGCTGATATCGTTTTCCATTATTAATGACATATCTTACTCCTTACATTGAAATAAACACCCGATCATTTATCTCAAAAAATTTAATTTTTCTTTGCATATCAAAATAACACCTCTTATTGGATAACCCTGTATTTGCATATACGAACGCACTCACATCTACATATGTACACTTTGTTGCACTTGTTAACTGTTATAACACGACACACACACAGTCGCTTTTGGTACGCTTAATTGATGCGGCATGACGTGGTATAACTCAGTTACATGTTGCTGGTTCGCTTAATTTGTTGCATAAATAAAGAGTAGCCGTATTTTTGCCACTTTTTCCATTTGTCGCCTACTTTTTATTAAAAAAACAAAAATGTGTGTTTTCATTTTTATATATTTTTCAATTTAATTTTTTTTGTTAATATGTATTTCATTTGCTTTTTTCTCGCATGTGCAACATACAAAACTCCTGCAACTCATTAAAATTATGGAAAAATAATAATAATTATTCGCGGCGTAAATTTTAAATCAAATAAATTGCAATCAACATATAATGTAAAAGAGACTTATATATATGTACATACGAATGTGTTAAAAATAAAAATTGTGTGTGAATATGTTTTGGTTGGTTTCAACGAAGGTTCGTTTTATTAGTGAGAGAATTTCGTACCTAACAGTGGGTGAACTCACCGTACAAAGTACAGACATAGCTTTTACAATATTCTAGAGCCGTAGCATCGTAAGCTTAAGAAGTTTCTCCAGTCCACTGAATAGGCTACTATGTGAGAAATATAAACAAAACTTTAAGGGACTATAAGAAAGCCCTAGGAAAGGCAAAAATAAGCTCTTTAAGAGTGTTTTGCAGCAATGTGTTGACAACATCAGAAGAGAGTAGGCTCAGGAAAGTACTCTTAAGTACCCTCGTTCAATACAGATGCTTGCAAAGACCAGACGGAACGTGGACAATATTTCCGAAAGAAACCCACGACCTTTTCATATATACCCAGTTCTCTGATGCATCCAAATGTAGTTCATTGGTACCAACAGGTAGTGAATCAGTGCCCATAATGTAAGATCTCTTAACAATAATCAAGATCAAGTGGGAAATTAATACGCTTTTTTCTCTTATTTGCAGGTTAGTAAGATCTGAGACTGTTGGCGCTTAGGTATATTAGCAGAGGAACCCCACAACGTGGAGTCCTCTCGCCTATTCTATGGGTCTTCGAAGCAACTGTTGAGGAAGGGGCTGCTAGGTCATAGCGTATGCTATCACTTAACGTGTGGATTATGCAGTTCTCTTCGAACCTTGTATGGGTGCCTGTGCACTGTAAAATACTGGGCAATAGGATACGGACGAGCCTGCAAGCAAGGGCACTTTCCTTCCACTTTCACCATCATAGTGGAGTTTGGGCATGCCACTCTTCACTTGTTAGCTCAATATAGGAGAGTTGTTCATTAAAGATGATAACTCAAGATGGAGAATTCTTAATGCGCGTAATGTAGCCAGGAGCAAAAAAGAAAGGAGATACCTACAGTTGAAAGTCTTCTTACAGGGCATATTCTATTGGGCAGGCTCGCAGAGAGGTTGGGTGAACTTCTACAGAAATGGTAGACAAGAAGACGGACCTTAAGGCACTTCTTTTGCGATTGCCCCGCAGTTGTTCTCTAAGGGCAGCAACTATTTGAGACTTGAGCGAAACAGCCGAGGCTAAGGTACGCCGACTCCACAGTTTTTCAAACTCCACACATCAGTTTTAATAGCGTGTGGGGGTCATTAGCATCCTTGTAGAGCCTTAGAGAGCTCATGCCCGGCAACCACATCAACCAACCAGCCAACCAAGTAGGCTACAGTTACACGAGTGCACTGGTTATTTGAGAAACGGATAACTTCCCTAGCTGGTAGCTGTACTGCTTAATACTAAGTAAAACAAGTCAATAGATAGCACACAATTGAAATGTCCTCCTCTATACTTTTAAATACCTAGACGTCGAGGCAGCCATGAAGAACTCTACTTTTTCAGGCTCCGAGAGATAATATCCCAAGCATTCACCTCCATTCGAATAGGAGACAGAATTTTGATAATATCTACCTGGGAACTGATTTGAATGTTTAGGAATATATATTACATCCAACAGAGTACAAACGACCGACGCTGTCACTCTGACACTGTTGCTTACTGGTTATCAGGTCAAGTGTGGATATGGTGGCATGCTGATTGGGCCTGGGTATCTTGACGGCCCATGTGATGAGCTTTTCACCATATCTCCTTCTCAGTACTGAGGCGGAAAATAGGTTTTTCTTCAAATATTCTTAAGCTTTTTGGCATTATCCGTCATCACCAAACAAAAGGAGTATGCCTTCTGCACGGCAGTGAAAGACCACACTCGACCAATGCCAGGAAGGAACTGCTCGCCTTAAATCCCTTAAATGGGATGTCCTACACCATGCCGTGCATTCACCTAATCTAGAGCGCGATAAAGAAAAGGGTTTTCAACCCAGCCTTCGATGACTACCCAACTTGTAAGTGATGAAATTTACATCGAGATATCCCTTCTCAGTCGTAGCCAGCTCTTCGTCTACAAGCACCTAGGTTTCGGGTTCTCATCACGGTAAAATAATGCAGAGGTATACAAGAGACTGTTATAGTTCCATTCCTATCTCCTATAAGGGTAAACAACTGCTGGCGTATGGCTTTGATGTTGATATCATTGGACTGTACCATATAAGGAAGCATATGTGTCTGATATTTGCTGTTGACAATCATAACTTGTAAGTCTTAGATAATTTCGTCTATCTTGGAACCGGTATTAATACCAACAACAAAGCCAACGCTGAAATTTAACGCAGAATGACTCTTGCGGACAGGTTCTACTTTGGACTGAGCAGTTAATTGAAAAGTAAAGTCCTCTCTCGGTGTTAGGAGTTTTCGAGAAAAGGTTTTGCGTAAGATGTACGGTCCTCAGCGAGTTGGGAACGGTAAATACCGCAGACGGTGGAACGATGAACTGTTTGAGATATACAGCCACAATAAGATAGTTGAGCGAATCAAGAAACAGCGCGGAGGCTTTGAAAGTATTCTATACAGTAATTGCAGGTGGAAGCAAAGGAAAAGGAAGACCTCCAACGCCGTTGGAAAGACCAAGTAGAGATGGATCTGGCGGCACAGGGAATTTCCAACTGTCGTCAAACAACAAAAAGAAGAAAGGAATGCCGCACTGTTGTCAACTCAGCTATAATTGCCTAAGCGATGTCTACAGCAGTAAAGCATAAAAAAGAGATACCACAAATCCTTTCTTAAGGATTTAGACAAGGCTGATTGAATTTTTTCGTCACATAAAAAATCAAAGAAAAAATCGAACTTGTTTTGGTCCCTACTCAATAGATATATTTATGTACGTATGTCTGCAAGCTCATATTCGGCAGGTCATTGGTAGAGATGTACACCAGAAAGGTTTTCACACCCACACTTTCTGTTTGTCTGTATATATGTTTGTACATAGTATATGCCACATGCCTCATTAAGCTGGCCATTAATTATTGAAAAAACAATTTCATTTCAAGGATATGTTGTTGTTGTTGTTGTTGCTGCTGTTGCTGCTGGCTTTGCAGCTGCCGCCATTTGCCTCACCAAATGAATGTAAATATTTGTTTAATTTTGTTGCTGTTGTTGTTGATGTTGTTGTTGTTGCACGCTTGTTTGTAATGTGGTAAAAGTAATTTCATGAGCACTCCGAGTGAGTGAAATCTTGCGCAAACACATGCAACCTCCCACACATACACATCTGAACGCACATACGTATACGTACAAAATAAATGCATTTCACAAAAAAAAAAAGTGTTGCAAGTATGTCCTGCATGCTGCCAGTTGTAATTTGCAAACAACCAAAAGCAGTGTTGATATTCATTAAAAAAAAAGCGAGAAATCCACCTGCCATGCCACAAATACTCTATTATTCATATGTTGCACATGTGGCATGCCACCAACCTGATGATGAAAAGTCTATTTGTTGATCAAAAAACGTTTAAGCATCATCAGGCAACCATTAAAAATGAATAGATACACCGAAGCGCCCATCCCGCCGCTTAAGCGAAAGTTCTGCTGCTTGGCAGCTGCTACACTCTGGGCATGTCATTTGGCGCGCTCAATTTGTCAGCGCATTTACCTTCACCCTACTTGGCTTTTCTTGCCGCCCAACAATCTTTGCTGCAAATCTCCATTGCATTGCCTTTCAAGTCATTTTATATAGGTATCTTCGCTTTTCGGCCATTTTGTTCGAGCGTCAGTGAGTTCTTTTGCAACGGTTGGCTAGTCGCCACATTTGCTGCGCGTAAACACTTATAATTAATTGCAACACACGTCGGGTTGGCACTTCGTAGATATCTACTGTCTCTTAGTGCAGTCCAATCACCAGCCGCCAGCCGCCAGCCGGCTCAGTCAACAACCGTCAGTTTTCAACCACATCGATAGCCTTCGAGGGTTGTTAGCTCAATGAAATTATTATTTTTTCTCAAAAGTCTTACTAAAGTCAATAGAATGGAATTATAAGGCTGGAAGTTACTGAGTATCGGTTGTCTTTGAGAGCTAAAGGAAGACTAAATACTTATGCTTGCCTTATGGTACCTATATCTATATGTACTCGTATGTATGTGCGCTGGTATCCGTTTGACGACCTCCGAACGGAAAGATGGGTGACTTAAAAGGATTGTCGAGGACTTGGGATACCCTAAAAATGTTTATAGTTGGGCATCGTTAATGAACCGACATAAAATGGCATGCTCATTATGGTAGAGGAGAGATAGCCTGGATGGAACACTTACTCATTCAAAACCATACGAATATCTCCAACAGATCCAGTGAAATATGAGCTAGTTTTGGTTCTTAAGCCGGATCAATGTAAATTTTACATAGATCTCTTTGGCATGACGGTTGGTTGGCTGAAGTGGTTGCAGGGCATCGGCTCAATTAGGCGACCAAACGGGCCCATTGTGATACCACTGAGGATCCTATTGACCCCACCCGTGATACCACTGAGGATCCTATTGACCCCCACCCGCAAAGCAATGTATGGAGTTTGCAAACCTGAACAGTCGACGTATCTTAGCAACGGCTATTTCGCTCTAGTCTTCAACAGTTGCCGCCCCTAGAGACTTAAATCTACTAGTCCAAAATGATGCATAGGCAGTGCCTTACGAACGCAGATTCGCCTTCTAGTCTGCAACTTCTGCAGAAGTCGTTAGATGGCACGACCAACCTCTCTGCGTGCCCGCCTTATAAAATATGTTCTGTAAGAAGACCTGCAACTACAGATATATACTTTCTTTATAGCTCGATAAGGTGACGTGACCGTCTTCTGTTACATTCTGTCCCTATTTTCGTACGCATTGAGAATTCTCCACCTTGATTTATCATCTTTAGTGAATAACTCTCGTATATTGAGCTTACAAGTGGAGAGCGGCATGCCGACACTCTTCCTTGATGGCGAAAGTGAAAGGGAAGCGCCGTTCCTTGCAAGCAAGAGAAGGTAGAGAACTGATTTCAACAGATGGATATATCCTTTATATATAAATCTTTTTGATGCTTACTAGCTCCATACAATAATTGACTGAGGACTCTATACAGACTCGAAGAGTATTGAGTACAAACAACTCATACTTATAGCTTATAGTTAGGAGGAAGCGTTCTTATGTTCTCCAAACGAAAAGGTTTTAAGGACGTAATTAGGCTTATTGGGATTGTAACGTGTTCAGTTACGTGAATGATTGAATACCCTGAAGTTATACTGAATGAGACGGCCCGAGGCCGGGTAGAAGCATCAAGATGACTTCCGAGGTCGGGTACGAGCATCGAGATTACTTATACAACAAGTTGAAAGAATTGTTCCCGACGATCCTCGACTAAAGAAGAAACCGCTCGCAGAAATTATTGGCGTATTCGAGGCATTTTTAAAATCCTGCACGTTAATCTTGGTTTGACTAAGGTCAGCCCAAAATGGGTGCTGAGAATGCTCACGCCTGTCCAAAAACCACAGCGGATAGAGTGTCCACTAGCATTTTTGGACCTTTATAATGAAGAAAAGGTTGGTATATTGAATCCAATTGTTAGAGGAGACGAAACTTGGGTTCATCGATATGAACTTGAGTCGAAACAAGTCTCCACGCAGTGGCATTATTTGTTTTTAAGTTGTCACAGTCAGTTGGGAAACTCATTGCTAGGATCTTTTGGGTGTCGGAAAGAATATTATTAATCGATTATAATGAAAAAGATGTTTCTATATCTGGAAAATGGTACGCTTCAATATAAGAGCGATTTAACAGAAAATTTAAGAAAAAAGACAAGAGAAATTGACATAAGGTCTGTTGCTTTTGACCGTCCTCAAGAACCACGTATCATTGGTTGCCCTGCATAAGGTAGGCTTCGATATCTCAAACAATCCACACTACTTCCCAAACCTGGGTTCGAGTGATTATGATCTGTTAGCTGTGGGGTAAACAATTTATCACCGATGATGAAGTCAAGGAGGCAGTTGCGACATATTTTAAAGAGAGCACAGTTCTTTATTAATTGAATATATATGTCCTGTCGGAGAACATATTTATAAAAAGGAAAAATATTTTTTTTTATTTTCATCCCTTATCCCCCATTCCGCGAACAAAAAGAAACGTTCCCTCGTAGTATAAAGTTTTATAACGAGATGAGAGCTTTCCCACTGAGGTAGTAGTGCTTCACCTTGCCACTTCATCTGTCCAAGCCTTAAGACCCGGTCAAATAATAATTAGAAGTAAGAAACGAAAGTAAAAAGATAATATGTAAAAGAAAATATTTATTTTAATTCTTCTTTAGTGTCACTTTAGTCATCATAAGACAGTTGCACGTACCACTAATAAAATGCACACAAAGTCGACATCCAGTCGCTTCCGCATTCAAGGCCTACCTAAGGCACACGGGTAGCGAAGAGACTTTGAGTAGCTCATTATCATGGCGAGGTTGAACTAATCATTGGCTTATTTCAACACTACTGCTCACCATTAATACCACACCCACTTATCATCAGTATATACTCTGTGGTGGTCAAATGTACTACTGTCTTCTACGTGTGCTTCTTCTTGTTTGGGCTCGTCTTTTGCCATTACTACTTGTGATTATAGCGAAGACCTATTTTCGTCTTTGTACATTCATCGTCTCAGTCGTTGTGTTTGGACGCCATGTTTGTCTACCACAAAGCAAGTGCCGTCTGATGGTGGAGACGATGATGATAATGATGACACAACAAGGTTTACTCGCTTACTTATGGCTTTCCTCAAAGCCAAAGTGAAATATCAAAAGCAAAGACAATAAAGACTATGTCTACTCTACTCTACTCCAAAGCTAAGTATGTGCAGAGTGCAATTAAAGGCGCGGAGGAGTAGTTAAGTAAGTAGTAGTAAGTAAGTAAGTTTGCTGACGACAGAGATTGACGTAAAATTAGTTGACGCACAAAGTAAATGCGTCATTTCATATAATAAAGTGAAGGCGAGATGAGGCCTTCTTCGTAGGATGGTGGCGGAGTGTGAGGGCGCTTGTTTGACTCTCAGGAATTTTTAATATTATTTTAATTAAAAAACGATAAAAGATGACTCGTTTTGTGTGTACTGCATGTAGGGAAGCCTTGACCGACTGACAGTCAAATAAAATCCGTTATTTAACAGACGCTAATTGCATTGCTAATTGCACTGAAATAACCGAAACGGCAATATTTTGTTAAGGCACATAAGTACAGTAGTCAGAGGGTCTCCAGATGAGAAGAGATCAAACGAGGCCTGACGGAAACAGCTCAAAGCTGATTAAAAAAGAGGGAGTGAAATAAGATAAGGTGATATAAGGTCAGCTGAGAAAAGGAAAGTGAGTTGAGAGAGCTAAGATGATATTCTATAAGATGAAAAGAGATGAGAATAGATGACATGAGATGTGATGAGAAGAGTCGAAATGAGATCAGATGAGATGAGAAGAGATTGCTAAAAAGCTCACCAACAAGTACGATATTTGTAAAATTGGCATAGAAATGAGCTTACACGGTCTTACATTGTCCACCTTGTGCCAAAAGGAGCTCGCACCAGCGCATGATGAGGTACTAGCGAAGCAACATAACCTTGTGTGCACGCTTATCAGCATTGTTGTTGTTGATATCATTGTTGTTGTTGTAACGGTCTAAGTCATTGATGCCATCTAACGGGAGGTCCAGGAAACGAGCTGTTTCGACGGGTTCGCACCAGAGCGAAATGGAGGTTTTATGAATTGGTTTAAAGGGTATGCAAAGAAATTGTTAGTATCGTTCGGGGGCTGATTGCATACAGGACAAATATTGGGTATGTCGGGGTCAAGTCTGGATAGATGAGAATTTAATCTACTGCTGTATTCAAATCTAAGTTATGCCAGTATTACGTGGAGCTCTCGAGCTCTTCGTCTTCTATCGGTGGTGATTTGACTCCGAGGATGCCATTCACTGGAAGAGAGGTCAGGCAGGTGTTGATGGACTCTTGGTGAATGACGTTTAATGCCCGTTGGTAAGCAGTCCTTTCCAGCGGTTGTTGTATTTAGGTGATGCTGAAGTCCTTTAGGTCGAGTGCTCATTTTCTGATGTGCCTTGGTGGTGGTTCAGCTTCCAGTAAGTATATGTTGGAGTACTCCCTACGGAACCTTCGTAATCTGCGTCTCACTAGTCCCCGGCATCCAGATCGGTGCAGTATAGTTTACGACCGGCCGGTCAATTGCCTTGTAGATTGCCAGTAACGTTTCTTTTTCTTTTCCCCAGCTAGCTAAGGCTTTGAAAATTTCGTTGCAGCTCTGGAGATTTGTGGCAGTTGCAGTCGTATGCGGAGTTAAGAAGTGCAGGCTGTCGAAAATAACTCCCAACAACTTCCGGTTGTTTATAGTCGGAATATTGACACCTTTTCACATCGTGCTCAAGTCGGTACTGCTTCGTCCAGCTAGTGAAGAGAGTAACCGAAGATTTTGCAGGTTGTTGTCGTAATTGTCTTGTAGTGAAGAAGTGGAAAAGGTCGTCGAGATAGCAGCAAATTTTCGAACATAAATCATCAATATCCTGGCCAGCTCTAAGCATACGAGATCAGTGAAATCCCTTCCGGTGGGGTAGAGAGTTTTGAGATATAAAAGTACAACAGCAGTGGGAAGAGGACACCACCCTGCGGAGACGCTTGTTTAATCTTTCTGACTCCCTATGTTTGACCACGAAATTTTACCCATGATTGACGATCACTCAGGTTACCCATGGTTCACCTCTTCAATTCCGGCTCTAATAAGTATTCCTCAATGTCTGATAATAGCACTTAATGATTTATTGACTGTGTCAAAAGCTTTTGACAGATTCAGTTCTACTAGAACAGGTCGCGCGCAGGGCCGGTTTTGGTTGAGGCTATTGACCATCTGGGTGTTTATGGTGTTAAGTGCTGTTGTGATACTGTGAACTTTACCCAAAGCCATGCGGTTGTGCTGCTGGGCTCAGATGGTGTGTAAAAATGTGGAACAGCAAGGCCGCAAGAGTCTTTGCTCTTGGGGAGAGGAGAGATATCGGCCGATTTGACCCTTCTTTGTTGGCTGCTTTCTTCGGTTTTAGTGGCGGAACCACTCTAACCATTTTCTGTACGTCGAGTACTTTTAGGCTGGTCAAAGTTAAAATGAGGTTCTTGGTGAGAAAGTCTTTCCTTATCAGCATTGTTGTTCCCAGCAATTTCGCTGTGACTCGGTACCCTTATGGTTAAATTCTGATATAAGTCGAGGCAGGTGGCAGTGATTACAAACACTCCTTCACAATTTTGAGCGAACCAAAAGCCGTAAAAGACGAATCTGAATAAATATTGAACCTCCGCTGATGGATAATACTCGAAATAAAGGAGACCAGTGCGGACATATCCGCCAAGCTTCAACCCAATGTGTACTTTTCATAAGCAACTTTTTCGATTCACTTAGTATTCATCCGCTTTGTGCTCCCTCTGTGAACAGTGAGACAGTGAAATCAGTGGGGTTTTGCTTTCACGGAAGTGAATGACTTACATTTTCGTCACTCACTTACTCTAGGTAAGAGTTGAAGGAGGAAGGAAAGACTCCCTATGTTTTACTTAGTTTAACTAATCCTGAACTATTGAACTATTGTGTTTACACTTCTCTCACTATTATTAGTTGGTGTCTTTCCTCTTTAATCTTCTCCTCTCTTGGGGAAACGTTTAATTTAGTTAATAAATTCGAAATTAAATTGCCACACAAAGGGTTCTTCCACTTCTAAATCTTAAAGTGTTCTACATTGGCAAAGGCACAGCTAAATTCAGCTTATCAGTGTCGAGTGCAATCACACTTCTAATTGAAGGAAGAAAGCGAAAACAAAAAATTCAAATATCAAACGATTATGGAATGAACTCAGCGGATGAACAAGCAACAGAAGATGAAGAAGAAAAAGAATAACAACAACTGATTTAGAGCAGCCAAATGCTCCAACGCCTTTGAAGTTGCAATGAGTTGATGACAACAGCAATCAGCAAACAGGTACTTATATACTTCCTGGTGTCAAGCAACAAGGACATGCCACATGCCACAGGCAGTGAATGATTTCTCTTTATTTATTGTTGTTATATTATGTTTTAACGGTTTTTCCTTTGAAGTTATGCGCTGACTTAACGTAGCTCAGTGATTTATACGCGTCTTTGCGGATTTTTCTTTTAAATTATTCTTAGCCTACCTTTAGGCGCTGAAGCTGTTAATTAAAGGCGTAGCTGTTAAATGCAACATGAAATGAGTAAAATTGGTAATAACAATTTAACTGAGGCAACAAATACTTAATTAATTGCCACACCCATACTAGCCGTGACATGCAACACGGAAGCAATAATTGCGCTTGCCACATGCAATTTCTTACTGCCCAAGTGAGTATGTATGTATGTATATGTGTAGAAGTGCAACTAAGAGTAGTCAACAATTTTACTGTTATGGCAGTTACTATTTCCTTCTCTCTCTCTCTCTCTCTTCACCCAAAGTGGACACTTGCGACAATATGCGGCAAGTGTACTGCACTCAACTCATTTGTTGCAAGTACTTGCAAGCAGTTGAGAACAAACACTACTAGTCTCATAATGAGACAAAGTAGCGCCAGTAAGAAATGGATATATGCACATACATACATACATACGTATGTGGCATGTGGCAAGCTTAGCCAAGCGAATGCCATATTAACTTCTCTCACGTGCATTTAATTATGTTGATGAGGTGTTTGTCAATGTTGCAGGCATGGCAAACAAGCAAAAGTGGCATGTGGCAAATGTGGCAAGTGTAACGGAAAGAGGCGTGTTGCACTCGAATTTGTCGAGTTGAGAAACAATAACGGCGCGCACCTGCAGTGCTGACAGCGATAACAGGGCAGAATGACAACAAAAAAAACAACAACAACACAACAACAACAACACAACAGCAACGACAAATAGAATACTAAGTAAGCAAAATGCAACAAACAAACCTGCCACAGTAAACAAGCAATCAACAAACTGCAAATGCATTGCCGGGCAACGCCCTTACTTGCCACGCGATGAGTATGCAAACACACTTGCAACACACACCAACATACATACATAAATACACATACATACATACCTACATGTTGACTTGCAACAGCAACTTGCAAGTAATGCTCAAGTAGTAGTCAAGAGACAGACTGTTTGCAACAAATTGCCACTTGCAACACGCGCGGGCGAGAATATTAACATAAGCAGGTGCTGTGTTTGTTGTTGGCTGGCAAAATTAAAAATGCCAGCGTAAAGCAAAAGCAAAAAGAAAGCTCTTTTTTGTGCCACAATCACTTTTTGTCGCCGGTGTATTCACGATCTGTCCCGAAAGGCGCTGAAATTGCGAAAATGTTTTAATTACTCATTGGCGCACGCTTACTTGCCGCCGCTTCTGGCGCCGCTGCCTCCGCTGTGATGTCTCTCACACAATTTCTTCATACTCAGTGCATGTATGGTATTTATGTGTATGCGTTTGTGTGCTCTAGCGTTATACCTGTAAGGAAAGTGTTAAAAAAACATCTTGATGTACCATATATGTGTGTACATAACAAAAACAGCAACAACAATACAAACAACAATAGCTTGCTACAGGTAGCCAAAGTTAGACGTTGTCGGCTTTTGTTGGTGAATTTTTTGAAATTAGAAAAGTTTGCCCGCGAAGGTGCATCGAGCGGACTTTTCTGCGTCAAAGGAAGTGGAAAAGGAGCAGTGAGAAACGTAAGCGCTTTTTAGTGTTACTGTAAAGTAATTTCCTCTGGAAGCCTAATGTAATTTTGAACGAGAAAATGTTAAGCATTCATATAAAAACTACTGTCATGAATTGTTGTCATTTCTCCCGACTTAAGGGCCTTAGTCCAGGTGTCCTCTGGGTAGCCAACCAACATCCGTTTGGAGAAAGCGAACCCCCATGTGGTACGGCTTGGAACCCACCACATGAAATACATACTCCAATGAAACAGCCAACAAAGCCTCCGCTGAGAGATCTCCCTTTTAATGCCGACCCTCGCAAACTTTTTAAGGATCACGATTTAAGGTACCACTGCCCAGCAGGTTGATGCCCTCAAAGGAATAAAGGCTGACATCACCGTCGTCCAAGAAGTGTGACGGACGCGACAAGGACGGAAAAAAGTGAGTCTTTGTAAAAACTTACTAAAAGCCGCCATATAAAGGAGCACTAATTTGCTATTGGATTTGCTGTGGCAGAGAGATTCCGTCGCCGTCTATTCACTCCGTTGGATGAACGTCTCGCAACAATTCGCATCAAAACGAAATCTTTTAACACAACGCTGACGCAAGTCCATGCCCCGACGGAAGAGAAGGACGATGGGACCAATGATGCCTTTTATGAACACCTCGAGCATGCCTATGTGTGCTGCTCCGCCACGACTTCAACGCCAAAGTGGGCAAAGAAGGTATCTTCGGCACAACTGTCGGAAAACTCAGCCTCCCCGACGAAACAATCCCAAATGGATTGAGGCTGATCGACCGAAATGTGGTTGTCTGTAGTACTAGATTTCAGCAAAAGCAAGATCGAAAAACTCTCAACCAGATCGATCATGTTGTGATAGACGGACGACTTGTCTGCAGTGTTCTAAATATGTATAAGTACCGAGGCTCTAACGTCGACTCAGAACCCCATCCCTGTGTATTAAAGAACGTCCGTCATCAACAACAAGCAAGGTTCGACGTCGAAAATCGTCAATTACAACATTCAGCCGAACGGTTTTCTACTCAACTTGCAAACCAGACCTCGATCGACCATAACACGTTCTGGGTGGGACAAATACTGAGAGAGATGAAAATACTACGAAAAATAAGGCTAACAGGAGGTTTCAAGACCGGAGCAAGCTCCTGCAGAGCCTGGAGAGCTTATCTATCATAATTACTGATACTCAGGGTATACTCAATTTATGGAGGGAATACTTCTCCAGCCTGCAGAATGGCAGTGAAGATGGCGAAGACGAAATCCCAATCGATGATGATTGCAGAAACATCCCACTGCCCGACTATGACGAGGTTCGAATGGCGATTTCCCTCTTAAAGAACAACAAAATGGCTGGAACTGATGGTCTACCGGCAGAATTATTCAAACATAGCGTTGAAGAGCTGAAAAGAAGCATATATCAGCTGCTTTGCAGAATATGGAAGGACGATTGGAATTTCATTTAAGAAGGATTGACATGCCTTCGGTAGCACAAAAGGGTGCTGTTCCATAACGCTGAATTCGGTATTTCAGACTATGTAAACTAAAGCTACAAAGCGGAAGGAGAAGAATGTGTCCGTGCTGTGCGGTATCAATCGAGATTTCAGACGAATTAATTCTCTGATATGTGACTTCTTTCATCTAATGCTGTAGAAAATATTGCGTGCTGCAGATCGGAACGAATACAAACTTCTAGAACCTAGAGGTTCAAACGACTGGTATGTAAAAATAATATATTCATCGGCTCCAATAACTCGGCGTCAGTAAAAGCGAACCATGACAAAAACTGAACGGTTTCGCCTCTTGCCTCTATCCAGCAACCAGCATCAACGCCAACAAAAATGCTAGATTTGAAATAGATCCTAGAATCACTCTTACCAAAAGGTGTTCCTTCGATTTATGTAGACATTTAGTAAAAGAGTAAAGTCCCTTATCGGCGAACAATAACCAAGGTTTGTTAGTCACTCATCGTTCGAGTTAAAAGTCAGCGGTTGCACTTAGAACGAACTTCACATCCTCTTTTTCTTTAGCATACATTATCAGCCCTACATTAGGTTAGAAAGAACAGGTGAAGAGGGAGCTGCCTTCGCTTAGTATCCCCCATTGGCGCCCAACAACGAGAAGAGGAATGAACAGTCGTGCTATTGGTCGACTATTATTACATAAGCTGACGAAGTGGAGAAAATCTGAAATCAATTTGCGAACATAACATGAACACATTCCATTGAAGAATAGATTACTTGCACTGCAGACAATTCTTTCAAGTACTGTCTTTTGAGTTGAAGTCATACTTTTTCTGTAGATACTTGAGTAATGCTAATTTTGCCGTCACTACAAAATTAAGTTTGTACTTGTCTATAATCCTTAACATATATTTGTACTTAAGCAATTTCATTTTGCTGTGAAAGCCTGAGAGTAGTATGGTATAAACATAAGTTGAGTAGTATCATAACTAGTCTTCCTTGGGGCTATGCAGCTGTTATACAAGGGAGCATAACCAACCTAACCATTCTTTACTAAACCTATTATAGAATTTATGTATAGCTCTTCTTTGATAGTTTTAAATTTTTTTCAAGTACCACAATTGCCACCTTATCAGATGTTCCACTGCTTTCACCAGTAGAACTCAACTCCGTTGAAATAAGCTGACCTCACTTAGTATTTACACACATCGAAATGTATTCGCGACATTTTAAAAAGAATTATTTTTAGTTTAATTTTTTCAACTGAACTCTTAGAGGTGAATAAATATTCCTTAAAATCGGGAGCAGGTTCTCGGCTGAGATCCATATACAATATGTATATCAAATGGTGCTGGGTTTTTTCTTTATCTTTGATACATTCTGATTACTTCATTAAGCGCCAACTCTCCTTTGGGGCGCTTTACAATAATAGGATAACGATATTTTCATTTCTAATTGAGGTTACTGTTTTGAAACTAGAGCTGGTGAAATAGTTGAAGGATAGAAGGAAGCAAGGTAAATTTTCAATTGTTTAGCCTGGGCGTCTACAATATACGAGTGGTTGGCGTGGTTTGATGTCAGTAGTTCTAGTCGTAGCTCAACCAACCTCCAACATACTTCGACAAGTCCTCCGAATATATTTCTGACATGACAAAAAGCTCCTCATAAAAATCTATCGGTGGTGATTGAGTGTAAACTGTAGATTCCTCAATTTGTTGCTTATAAAGCAAATTTCGTCTAGATCAATACCATCCAATACCGGCCATAAGAAATGATTAATAAATCATCTCTCGATAGCGCAGTCCACCATTACTGTTGCTCCTGTCTCGTTTTCGAAAAAGTAAGGTCCAATGATCCCGCCGGATCATAAACTGCATCAAACAGTCACTTGTTGAGGATGGTGAGGTTTTTCGACAATAAACCTTGGATTTTCCCAAGACCTCCAGATGCCACAGTTTTGCTTATTTACGTAGCCATCGAACTGGAAGTAGGCCTCATCACTCAAGACGATTTTTCGATGGAATTCTGGTTCATCCTCAAACATTTCAAGGACCCAATCAGCAAAGACACAACGATATTGATGGACAACCTAGGTTTTCTTCAACACTTTGGGCTACAGCAGTAATATTTTCAGTTGTCCTTGAGCGTCGCGCAAGTGTTTTATTCTTCACATAACTAACTTGTCCTTATATATCCATTTTTTCCACCGATTGTATTGCGGTTCAACAAGCTGCTTCACGGCGACCGAAAAATGTTTTAGTTTTACGAAAGGTCTCTGCCAGATTTTCACCATTTTTGTTGTGAATTTGAATGACTTCAATATATTGTTGAAGCGTGTGTCGTTCTATTTTTATTACTCACGTTGTTTTTACTTGTCCAATGTCAAAAAATCGGAGCATCAAGAGGAACATCTAACTGGAAAACCCTTTATATATATTAGATCCCAGGCTTGATAGGAGAGAGAGGAAGTTTTGTTTGAGGTTAGGGCAAGCGACTAAATGTAAGCATACATCAAGTATTCAGAGCTGATGGAATTTGGAAATGGTGTAGAGTGATCCTTCTACGATTTAATGCAGCTACACATGTACGTGTATGTTGATAGATAAAGCTTCCAAGTAATATTGTAAGCCCAGCTTAAGACTTAAGAAAATGTTAAAATTTTGCTTACTGGGTTGTTGCGACAGGTGGCCAATGCGACATGGTAATGAGGCCCAGACACATAGATAAGCATACATACTGTCACACATTAACAAGTATGTTATTCCACTTGATGTGCTAATGAGAGGCGTAGCCTTCACTTGAGCAACAGCAAAGCAGTTAAATTAGAATTTTTCTCATATCTACAATACATATGAGTAAGTAGGAGCTGCCACATGTCACTTGCAACAAACATACTTACCAATGTACACATACTTTTGTATGCATATATATGTAAGTAATTAAAAAAGCACTCATTTTATGTATGTATGTATGTCTCAAACACTTAAAAAGCGAAAGACCAACAAACAGTTTCTACGCCTGTTGTTTGTTGGCTTACAAGTGGCGCCACCAGCAAATTCATTAGCGCCAAAATCGTAAAGTGTTGCAACAATAAAAGTGTGTAAAGAAAAATGGCGAAGTGCGAAATGCTGTTGCAATTAATTATGTTAAATTCGTTTAGTTGCGAGGCGTTAATGTGCATGAGTGTGCATGTATGTGTGTGTGTGTGTGTATGCCTAAGTGTGGCATCAACAGTTAAGAACCAGCTTTAGAGTTAGCGAATGAGTAAACAATGAAATTTCACATATGAAATGTGGCATTGTTGTTGCAAGTACATACCATACATATAGGCGGCGCACAGTGGGTAGCACTTCATGCATTTATTTGTCAAAAAAAGAGAGGAAAGCCTGCTCTAAGAAGTCAAGACCGTTCGTTTTCCTTTGATTTCTTCCAGGGCGATTGATTCCTGGTAAAAAGAAATTAACTGAAGGGAATATATCGAAAGCAGGGCCAACAAAGCGTTCCGAGTTTGGTGTCGTTGTGAGACTAACTAAAACTTGGAGCGCTTGTATAGTGTGCGACATTGAAGACGAAGTGATACATTAAGCCACTGGAATGGATACCAGGTACCTCCCTATTGGGTACAACTATCTCGATAAAGGTTGAGGAAATCACCTTTGACACCAGGTTAATCAATTAACTTGTGAAATGTCAGTCTGCGCCAACAGCTAGCCACCTATATGGTCTTAGCAGCTGACCATAGTAGGGTTCTTCTGTGACCGCCCCAATAACCAATGCAAATTCAAACTCAAAGACAGAAATCTTTGGCTTTACCCAGCTTTAATGTGAAAATCTACTAAACTTCTGGTGGGCAGTCAAGCGGCTGTAATGAAGTGTGTTAACACAAAGCCCAAATATGTGATAACATGCAAAGAGGCAATTAACAGACCGCTAAGGAGGCTGTCAGCAACGACTACCTCAGATTCTTCATCACCTGCAAATGCCATCGAAAACAGTGGATCTTGGCTGAACACCTTCTAGTATCCTGGAGCACTTCCTACGTAGGACGTGCCACTAACTCATTTTGGAACAGCCTGGAGGGTAGCCAGACATCAAACTCTTACTTGATTTTAACAAAATAGAAGCTAGAAATCTTATGTCCCAACATCTACCTCTGAGATTTCATCTTCATAAGCTAGGTAAATGGAAATCAGCTGAGTACAGAGCATCCACAGTAGATGACGAAACCTTTGCGATTGTCCGACCTTCGGTCATTTGGAAAATCACAACTTTAGCGATGCTCCCAGCTCTAGCCTTAGGTGGGTGAGCATGTCTGATTAGGAGAAATTAAAACAGTTCTTGAAGTCTAGTAGTTGAGATACGTGAGAGACCACAATGAGTCCAAACAATGATGTGGGTGCGGCCGCTTGTAGCAGACTCCCCTTTCAATCAAGCAATCAGGGTAGCTCAGGTCGAAGGCATCGTCACTGGTGTTGTAGAAAGTTAAACTCTACATACATAAATCTACACATCGAAACTGGGTTAAAATGGATAGACTTTGTTCTGTATTAAAAGCATAAGTGTGGATTGATTTTTTGCTCACATGGTGGATCGAGGCTAAAATAGACGTTAACGGAATTTTGAGTTCAAAAAGAAAAAAACATCAACCAGGACATTCTTAAAATAATTCCCCACAACCTAAATAGTCCCTTTGAACTAAGAACACCAGGGTATCCTGCTACACACGTACCAAATTCAACTTCATCTTCCAAGTTCTGCCTCCAAACACTATTGAAAAAACTACCGTGAGCTGTTCGACTGATTAGTTATCCAATTCAGGAGGTGGAGATGGTGGAAAATTAAAGCGAGGCTCGAGTACTGAAAGTTGGGTGCGACTATGCCATCCAAGGGTGTCATTATTATTACACCAATATATTAACCTACCTAGGGGCGCAGAATCGGTAGAATATACCCTGGAAAGGGCGACACGATCTGGAAAAACAATTCCCAATCGCTGAGTTTCAGTTGAATTAAGTGAATTAGTAGACCCACTGTGCGCCTATTCTAGCCGAGGAGCGCATTCAAAACGCCCGCAGGACCAAGGTTTTTACATTAGCGCAACTGCCAAATTAGGCACGGCGAGGCAGTTAGTGACCGTCTCCGCTTTGGTATTGTAGTCGGGGTCAATGATTGCGAAACGCCAGCGGGTGGTGCTTCGCTAAACCACGAACTGGAGAGTGCGCTGACGCTCGCAACTATTCGTAGGTAAATTTTTAGCTGCAATGCGCCAACTTAGCTTAGCTGAGCTTTTCTAGTTATTTACATGCTGCTTGAGGTCGTCTTTGTTGTTGCAATTGCAATTGTTAGTGCTTTCGAAGCTATTGTCATTCGTTCACATTTTTCCGGAGCAACCCCGAAGGTTTCGATAGTTTGGAAAGAGGAAAAAAATATAATTGTGGGAGTTTGCAATTACTCGATGGAGGGATTGGAGTGGAAGTGTATCGCCCAGTAAGCTCACCACCCACCCACCTCTTGGATTTTCTTATTGTTTGCATTGAGCATTGAGCATACTTCCAGAGGGTGGTTGTGCGGAAATGAATTGGTATTTAATTAATAGTTTTGCGCTGATTAAGTTGCTGACAACGCCCTTCTTTGAACTCCCCCGCCATCAACCTAATTGCAAAGGCGCACCTCTCCACCCCCTCAGCGAAACGTTAGTCCGCATGTTGCACGTTAGCTGACCTAATGAAGTATGCCACATCGTAATCTGGGCGAAAAAATCAAACAATCATACAAACAAAAAGCAAAAACAACAACTACAACAACAATAATGATGCGAGTCGATGCGCAACAGTCGGTAAATATGTGCGACCATTGTTGTTGCTGTTCTCCTTGTTATTTTTGCAGTAATTTTTTTTTTGGTCAACATTGCCGCCACCGGAAATCAAATCGAAATTAATGTCTGTGCGGCAGCTTTGGCACGGAGCTCGTACTTGTTAATTTGATTGGATTCTGATGAGGGGGCGTGGGTTGGTGTACGCCCACGCACGTGGTAAATGAGCGGATGAGTGGAGAAAAAATGCGTACCACTGAGCTTTGATTTAATATGTGGCTAGCAGGGCAAGCACACAAGCAGACAAATACACGTATTCAAACAAATCCTTTGGCCCAGCTTCGATGGCAGCAGCAACCCTTCAGGGTGCTTGAATGGCGCGAACAGTAACAAACTAATTCACGAGTAAATTCAAATTAATCGATCATGGAGGAAGCGCAAGGAAATCTCAGAACTTCCGAAAGGTAGCAGTAAATCAATAACTCTAGTTATACCTTCATTGTATCCTCAAAATGTTTAAGACAAATATCAGGTGGGCAAAAAGAATATCTTACAAGGAAATAAACCGAAGACTCTTATCTACCCTAGATCCGTAATGAGGCAACCACAACAATTAACTAAGATCGAAACCTCGCGGTGTGGTCAAAGTGAGCAGTAATTACAATTGAACATATAAAGAGTCCAGCAAGCTTTCAAATACGAACTTCACGATGAGCACAGGAAGCTATTTCATAAGCAAATCCCTTAAGTATGAGGGTAACATACCTTGGGGAACACTGGGTGAGACGTGGAGGGTGAGAAAGCAACCATAAAGTATATTCAATGAGAGTTTCTTACTGAGGAGGGAACTGAGGAACTGAGCTGAACTTGCGATCCATATTTTAAGGAAATCTTGAAGTAAAGCTGGAATCCAAGCTATGAAAGAAAAAATTGGAGTAATGCTTAGATTCAAGGTGATATTAACTAAATGATGACCTGCCTCTTTGGAGAGGTACCTTTGTACAGCCATTACGTGTCTTTCGGATGGGAACCCTAAAATCCGCTCAATTCTTATAAGCAAAAAAAGCTTCATATCATCGCAGTCTTCGTTCTCCGAGTCGGAAATAAAAATGTTTAGTAGGCCGTAGAATAAGAAGGTTTATAGCATCTCAAAACACATAGTCAAAGCGAATGTAGCCGATAATTGTTTCTGAATTATAATATATTATATGTGAAAGGTAGAGATCTCATTAATCTGGCTTCAAAAGCTTGCAGCTCTGGCACGCTCGTGGATTGGTTCTGAAAGGCAAAATGCTTCACAAATATCTTAAATATAAGATCATATTTCCAAAAAGTGTGGGACCAGAAATAAAAGGAGGTTCTATTGACAAAAGGAATGAATACAAGTATGGTAAGGAAGAGTCGGATAAGCGCTTGAAAATTGATGACCTCCCATGTCTATTGAAAGAGTCTCGATCTTACCTGTGCTTCAGGGAACTGATTGGACCTTATCAGTGTGGTTTAAGGCATGGTGAATCAACTACACGTATTTACCAGATATTCACCAAATCTTGGAAAATGCCTATAAAAAAGGATCGACACACACCACCTCTTCGTAGATTTTAAAGCAGTCTTCGATAGTACTAAAAAGAGCAGCATCTACGCCGCCATGTCTGAATTTGGTATCCACACAAAACTTATACGGCTGTGTAAACTGACGCTGCACAATACCAAAAGCTCTGTAAGGATCGGTGAGGACCTTTCCAAAGGTTTCAGAGCAGCAAAGAGCAGATACAATCTTCTATGTACAGCTGCTGGCGTACGCCTGAACAACCACGCCGTGAGTTCTGCTTTCTCCAGACTTGGTAAAGAAGCGAAGCAAATGGGTCTGGTAGTGAATCAGGGCAAGACGATATATCTCCTGTCATCACACAAATAGCGACTCTGCTCCCACGTCACTGTTGACAGTCATAACTTCGAGGTCTTAGCTAATTTCGTGTATCTAGGAACCAGCATTAACTCAAAATAATAATGTCAGTCTTGAAATCCAACGCAGAATCATTCTTGCCAACTGGTCCTACTTTAAAGTCAGTAGGAAATTGAAAAGTAAAGTTCTCTCTCGGCGAACGAAGACCAAAACCTACAAGTCGCTCATCGTTGCCGTCCTACTGTATGGTGCAGAGACGATGTCAACAACTGATGAGTCGGCTTTTGGAGTCTTCGAGAGAAAATTTTTGAGTAAAATTTATCTTCCTCTACGAGATATGGATGGCGAATACCGCAGCTGATGGAATGAGGAGCTGTATGAGATATACGGCGACATTGATATAGTTCAACGAATCGAGAAATGGCGGTAGGTCATGTGGTCAAGATGGATAAGAATACTCCAGCTTTGAAAGTATTCAGTGCAGTACACGCTGGTGGAGAAAGAACTCCACTCCAGGTAGAGGAGTACTTGGTTTTCCAATTGACGCAAAGACGAAAGGAAGCAATGAATAAGGCACTGGGCTTAACTCGTCTATAATCAAGTGTCTACGCCAGTATAAAAGAAGTGAAAGAAGAACTGATAGGAATCAGCACAATTTTTTCCGACGTAAGAGACAACACTTTCCAAGAAGAGGGATAACAAAGTTTCACCCACTTTCTTCTCGTCGATGTTGTTTTAATTCCGAAAATATTACTCCATTCGATTATGGTAATAACGACACCTTTGTTTTTGTAAGGATTCCTTTATGAATTTTAATATTTTTACCACTTTTCCACCCAAACCCAACTCCCAGTGCTGTTGCAGCATCCACCACCCGCTGTACCAAAATTAAAAGTTATCACACGAACAATGTGCGTAATCATACGTGATGATATGGATGAATGGGGCGGAATCCAGAATGAGGGTTGTGACAGTTGATGTGATGTGTTGGTGATGCGTGGTAAAAGTTAAGCTGCTGCCAGCATTTGTTGTTCCAGATCCTTCGTACTTCATTAAATTAGTAAGTCAGTCGGTATGTGTGTGTGTGTGTGTATGTGTGCTTTACATATGCGAATTGGTTAATAAGTAGTCAAAAAGCAACCAAAATAAGACACGAAAGCAGTGACCCCTGCGTGAATTTACAACAACTAACAATTACTGGTTATAATTTTGCAAAAATTCTATTATTTAACGCTTCACATTTGCTGTAACTTTGCAAATTTTTATTACCTAGATTTCATTGTCCTTGGTGCTTTACCAACAAGAATTGTCTGACGATTGTCTGCGTTTTTTTTTTTGTTTTCCTTTGCGTATTCCTATTTTCAGCGATTCGTTGTCGTTGCTGTTGCTGTTGCTGCAACCGGAAGTGCTTTTGTTCTGTCAGCCGTTGACATTCATTTGCTCAAACCGACTGCTCTCGACGACAGCACTCGTCACACCGAGCGGAAGGAAAATGTCAGGCGTCGCTCATTATTCCCGTGTGGCATGTAAAATTAAGCTTCGTTTAGAGTGCGAAGAAGTTGCAGCAGACTGATGAGGATGACTTACATTCATGTAGGTATACATTTCTATATATGTCTGTGTGTGTGTGTGTATTTGTATTTAGTCTACAATTCTGAAAATCAGCTCAAGTGCAGTGTCCGTCTGTTGGATAGAAACTTTAAGTTGAGTTGAGTCGTTATTGGTGAAGGCTCATGATGTGCATAGAGTTGCCAAGTTGTGAGTAATTTTTTATTCCAGAATTTAAGGCATGCATGAGGTTAGATTTTTCTAGATTCTTAACCATTTTCTATCTCTCTATTTATTCTACGAAACGCTTAGTGTATGTATGTCACTAAACAGCGAATGGGCTCAGTTTCAGAATCTAGTAACTCCACCGAGACACATTTTAACAGCGAAGTACTTTCTTGATCTTGTTTCACAATAGAGGATCGCTGTTACCCATATGCCCAGGCTCATAAGCAGTTATGGGGGTTCTTCTACACAGCGCGTCACACCCTTTGACGAGGAGTGGGAATACAGATCCTCATCTTTGAAGTGTTTCTTTTACTTGAAGTGCTTTTAGTGAAGGATTGTCAATTTCGACGCTAACGGGTTCGCAGATCCGCCCTAGATGGAACCCTCAAAAGTTTTCGAGGCTGACGTAACTTCGCCGCCCGAAAAAGTAAATTGTTGTTCTTATTGTTGTTTAATATGTTCCTTACTTAGAGCCAACATCCAGCTTCCAAGAGGTGGTCGCTTTTTGGGATCAATCAGTTGCCTCCCTTCGGCACAGAAAAGTAATCACCAATCACTCAATAGTGACGGAAGGAAAATGTGATCTGAGGACTGCTAAGGCTCTTACAATGCTTTAGCAAGAGCGTTATTGGTACACCAACCGTGTCCGCTGAGTATCAGCTAAGCATAGTCGTGACAGGATCCATAATAATATACAAGGTTATCCTTTTCCTGGTTTCGAAAAGACGGGAGATTACGCGGCCGGAAAATTTCTCTCGCAATAAAACCATATTTGCTCGTGTTGTGTGTCATGTGGCGCCTTATTGGGGAAACCACATAATATCCAAGACGTGTTCTTCAATTGCAGGTAAAAAAAGAGTGGGTTATCATACGACCATAATCCTGCGAATTGGCAGGGACAGTCACGCCGTTGTGGTTTTTAAAGAAGTAAGTTCCAATCAGACCTCCGGACTAAAGAGTGCACCAGGTAGTAAGTTTTTTCTGTGTAATAATCTCCTTTTTCGAGACAGAAAAGTGACAATTTTGTTTATTTTCTAAATGAGAAATGTGCCACGTCGCGAAAGAAAATTTAGTTAGAAAAATCACCGTCCACGGCTTTACTTATTGTGCGAGCAGGACTTTACAAACACGCCATAATGTGTCATAGGAAAGTTCGAGCTCTTGAGAACGTCGTGAAATAGACACATTCGGGTTTTCGGATACACTCTCACTTACTGTAGCGATATTTGAGGTAGAACGAGCAAAACGATGATGCACAGGCCTTACAATATCTATGACTGATCCAGGCTCTATAAAGGTATTTAAAATTATACCAATCGCTTAAGTAGTCGGATTGTTATGTGCACCATAATCTCCTCTTAAAGGGTAAAGGCACTCTAGGATTGTGAGAAACGCTATTTTTTTGCTCACAGGGTACCTTTGGGTCCTAGAAATGATATACATTAGGTGTTAAAGTGAACAAAATATTTCAAACAGTTGAACTTTTTATTATGCTGCAGCACCTCAGCGCGTGCGCTGAGTACAATGAAAACTTTAGACGCGTTTTTCTCAAAATCACATTTTTCAGACTGGGAGGATAGATCATACCCTATTGCACCGATTTCTCTGAACATTTTTTTTGGAAATATGTAGACGTTTTTCGATTAAATGTAAACTTTTTTTTGTTTTTAATAATTTAGTGCATATTTTTTAGTCAAAAATCAATTTAAAAAAAAAAAAAAAATGTGCCGCTTTCACAAAAATTAGTTAAAGAATAAATCCGTACGTACTTCCAAATACCATAGTTTTTAGATCAGAAAACTTTTTGCTTTTCTGTGCTAGGTCTCATCCTTTAGAAGAAATCGGCCCTCCCGTCGACGCCTTTCAAAAAAACATGAATTAAATATTGGACTTCATCACCACCACTTTGTAACAAAATAATAATTAAAGAATATTTTTTTATATTATACTTCAATACATATTCAATGAAATGGTTAACCAGAAATTCTATTACCTTTCCCTCATTCCTACAATAATTTTTTTAAAAATTAGTCTATTTTTCAACCTCTAGAGTGCCTTTACCCCTTAAGGCAGAAAACGTGGCCACGTATAAATCGCAGAAATGAATATATGTACGTAGTAGTCACGTTTTACCATCTTTTCTGATAACTTACCATCGCAAGCAACCCCAACGCTGTGTTCATTGGTCATCTCCCAATTGGCAAGGCAGTCGGCCGCCATCAAATCTCACCGGATTCAATTAAAAATTGCATTGTTTCGCTATAAGGCTAGAATATATAATACAAACATTCATACATACTCAAATTGCTCTTAAAAAAAAAATTAAGTAAAAGCGAAGTGGCATACTGTCTACGCCACTGATGACATAATTTCTACACGGATTTGCCATAATGCCACACAGCAACTGCATTCGCCTAACAAAATCAGACAAAAAAAGAGAAAAAAAGTCATCTTGTCAAAAAGTGAAAAAAAAGTAAAAAAAAAAATTTATATGTGTATGTCAAATGAGGGGAAAACCTTACATTCTCTTGCGGCGATCGCCTACGCAGCATGCGACAAGAGCCGGTGGAAAGTATTGGATTTATAGACTTGGTGCCACACTGGCTGATAATTTCATTTTCTTAATTTGTTTTGTTTATTTCATTTTTTTTTTTTTTTTGCAAGTGACTTTCATACTCATTCCCCATAATCTTTTCATTTTTTAAGTCTCTGATTCTTTGATTTTATTTTTATTTTTTGCCCCTTCTTCCCGTTTTGCTTGTAACACTTTAACGTCACTTAGATTTATTGATTTTAGGTTTTCAGGTCGTCCTCTTCAGCCAATTGCCACCCTCAACTATTTACTTCTCTTCATGTTTTTTAAGAGTTCTTCTGTTGTTATGTTCCATAGTTTTTTCCTTTTTCTTTGTTTGGTTATTTGGTATTGCGTGTGTTGTTCGCAAATACAATAGCAAAAATAATTTGTATTCCGCACCCCAACTGAGTGTGCCGATTTTGTACGTGTGCGGATGTTGACTAGTTGACTCTCAGCGCACCTCCAACAGCACCTTCTTCTTTCTTGTCTTTTAACTCAAAATCCTCAACAGTATTTTGGTTGTTTCGCACACAGGCGTGCTGCTGATTTCCCCTTTAAATGTTTAGTTTTGAAATAAAATTCGAATTTTTTTTAAGAACGGAAATGTTTACCAGTTTCCAAAATAATGTATTTTAATCTCGAATTGGATTTACTAAACATTCTTTATTTTTCCTTATTTGCTAAGCGCCAAAAAATTAAACCAAATAATGAAATCAAAATGCAAGTTCGAAGATTGGAACTTAAGTATACTCTGCCCAACCCACAAAAAAGGACACCCCACGGTCTGTACCAATTACCGTGGGATTAGCCTCTTAGATATCGCTTCTTCGATTTTAAGTCAGCCTTCGATAGCACAGTAAGCACCTGCCTCTATGCCGCTATGTCTGAATTTGGTATTCCCGCAAAACTTATACGGCTATGTAAACTGACGCTAGACAACACCAGAAGCACTATTAGAATTAGGAAGAACCTCCGCTATCCATTCAATACCAAACGAGGTTTCAGACAGGGTGATGTAATAGGCCTTAACAACCTTGCGGTTAGTTCTGCCTTCTTCAAGCTTGATAAAGAAGCAAAGCGAATGATTCTGGTAGTGAATGAGGACAAAACGATGTTGGCATCCGAATATTCGGCTCGGGGAGTCTTCGAGAGAAAGCTTCTGCGAAGGATTTATCGTATGGCTAGGTCAAAAGAATGAAAGCGCTTCAACTTTGAGAGTATTCGATGAAGATAAATCAAAAATGCAAAACTTAAATTAGAATAAATAAAATTTATTCTAACATAAATTAAATCGAAAAAGATAAAAAATAAAAAAATTAAATACAAATGAAAAAACAAGGAAAAAGAATAGAAAATGTTTTGAATAAAAATAAAAGGAAATCTAACAAAATAAAATTAAGCAAAATGAATTAAAATAAGTTAGAATACAAAAAAATGGGTATCACTTGCCGGCTAACGCGCCTTATAAATATAAACCCGTTAGTAGGTATTTTGTGGTACCAGATGGAGGCCCATTTTATTGCGATTATTGTATATAATGTTAACGCCTTTCGCGAAGTTCAACTGCGTAGCTCCGAGATATGTAAGACGAGTACTGCCTAAGGCCAGACAGAAAAAGAGAAGCCGCTTTGCTGCTCTTGCCCATGATATTGATTGTTTTGAATGTCGTTAATGCGTTCCATCTCACTCCTTCGAAAACTTCCTTATACATAGTTTTAAACGGCTTTTGTATAACCTATACTGGTTCGTTAGCAAGTCGGATGGCATAATGCCCTTGAATCCAGTATATTGACAATCGATTTTAACAGGCTTCGTTTGAGTTTAAGTTTTCACCCGTCAAATTCATTCGCCATAAAAGGTACCAGGTCCGCACTAGAAGGTGAATACATAAGAACTTCCTAACCAAGCTCTCAGAGCTTCTGGCGAGTCACTTTCGATGTATGTGATCTGGCGTTGCCTTGTTGAAACACAATTCCCCTACTGTAAAGATAGAAATAGGTACAGGAGGTTTTTCTCGTTGACTTATGTGTAACACATATGTACATCTAGCTTCTTTGTACATCCAATCTTTCAACCTTCACTTGACTTGTGTGACAGTCAGGCAGCAATAAAAGCACAGGACTCGGTTACACCAAATTTCAAATTAGTGTTGGACTCTCACATGTGTATCCCTCATCACAGGGACATCCATGGAAACTGTAAGGCGGATGAATTTACTAGGCAAGGTACGACCAAGCAGATTCTTCTTGATAAAAAACGTATTTACATAGGCAACCAGTTGCAAATCCAGGCACTGCTGGCCGAAATGGGATGATAAGAGATCTCAAGATATGTACCCCTGAAAAAATGGGGGCATATCCAAAGTATTAGGACTTCGGACATGTCTGGTAGGACGACACTCGGAAATTCAGGGGATCACATATCTCTTATGCGACCGTCCTGCTTTGAGCAGGGCTAGGTTTCAGAATTTCGAAACCCTAGTGCTATCTATCTATCGAAGATAACCGACTTCAAAGTCGTGGATCTAATGAGGTTCATTGGAGAATCAAAATGTCTGGGTAATGAAGCCTGTTAGTCAAGTTTTTCGCAGCACCGCCATGGGTCTTAATCAGGCCTAAGTGAATTCGATACGATGGATCGATAGCCACCTCAACTTAATCTATCCTACCTGTGTACGAAATTTCATATAAATCAGCCGATTTAGAAATAAATTCGAGTCTTTAGGATAGATCGCTGCCAGGTCCATTTCGCGGAAAATCCCTTCTTATCGGGTGCAAACGACATGCGCAGAATACAACCTTCAATTTAAAAGTTTCCCCTTTCCCTTTCAAATTTCAGAACGATCTGCCAAAACTTGAGTCAAGAAAACGCAAGACAGCTGAGGATAGTTCCGATGAAATTCCACCACGAACGCAAACAGAAATTCGCCTTATGATTCTCTTCGGGTACCGGCGTTATTTATAGCCAATATAAATATTCAGTGAATGTCAAATTGCATATGGAACGATTGCACCGTCTTTAAAGAGTATTTCTAAGTGATTCCGAGGATTCCACACCAGACATTTTTCCGTAGAGAACGAGTCCCGAGAAGCTTGACCAAAATCTTCCACTGCTGACGTCACTGTAGCTCTGGTGAAGTCTAAAATTGATAAAGACCCACGATTGACACTAGAAATGATTACTAATGAATTTGACTTGAATGACATGGCTGTATCACGAATATTAAGTAATCATCTGGGATACACGAAGACATCTGCTCGATGGGTACCACGAATTTTATACGAGGTCCAAAAAGAGGCTCTCGTGCATTATGTTCAGTGATGTCAGTTTACTTCACCCGATCTAAAGTCGTAGCTGCTATTCGACTGGAAAAGGGTCAGACGGTAACTGCAAAATGATACACCGAAGAGCGCTTACGAAAAGTTTTAAAAAATTTGTTGGAAAACAGGATGAAAGAGGAAAGAGGAAAATTGTTAATGCAATTTCTATTTTTTTTTTTTGTTTTTTTTTCTATAAAAATATCTCTTCTTCTTATTCTTTTACCTCTTTCGTTATCACCGTCATGTGAGTTTAATAATTAGCTTTTAACCTCCGCGCAGCGACACCCATGACACCAGCAATAAAATGTGATTGGAATATTAAATTATTTTTCTAACATTTAACACACTTTTTTCCTCTCCCACTCTTCACATGCCACCAAACTTTAAATGCTCATAAGCAAACAATAAAGTTTACACAAACAACCTTTTAAATCTGCTTCCAACGCTTTCTCTATTCGGCGTTATTGTGTTTAGCGCCACTGGCAAGCAACAGAGGAGAACAGGCTCCAAATGACAAGCAAACCTGCAGCATGTTGAAACTTCATGAACCGAGGTGAAGAGAAAATAACATATTTCAGTTTGGCGAGCGAAAACTTTATCCGGCTTCAGGGCGAAAAAGTAATGCCAAATGTGGAAAATATTTAGTTGAAAATAAAATACATAAATGTTTATAAAAAGTTAATATGCACACACAAGCAGAGCAAGTTTGACGGTACGTATATATGTACCTATATACGTATATGTAGTAAATATATTTTGCGGCAATCAGCGCTTTTTTTGTTGAATTCGCTTAAAGTTTTACCTACATACATATATGTGTGTATGTATGTCAAATGCCCAAAGTTTTTGCCAAAATTTTTTAGTTGAACTTTTATGAGCAGCTAGCAATAATAGTTCAGTTGCATGTGACGGTGTAATCTATATATATACGTATGTAAATATATACCTATACTATGCATACCATACATATGAGTAAAAGCACAGTTTCTTAAGCAGAGGCGTTTCAAATGGGGTTATGCTGCCAGCTAAATTATTTATACAAAATTAAACCTATACTGAGTGATAAATATGTTAAATTGAGGAGTATAAAAATTCAGCCTTTGATGATACCCTTTTATATTATTTCAACTGAAATACCTGAAGATCGTGTTCTAAGACACCATGTGAAGCCCAAACCACCCAAATCCAAAATCCACGATAATCAGTCCCTCTCTACCGAAGTCAAATATTTCGATAAAATTTTAGGTATCAAGCTAAACTGGGACCAAAATACGGCGCGGCCATTGGCAAAAGATGGAGCCTAAATCCATTGATTGTTCCTTGGATTTACCATATACAACGGTAGTCAAAACTAATCTATACAGTCGGAAACCCCACTTTCAGAGCATACGGCAAACTTTACACGAACTCCTATGGAATAAGATTATACGCTGATCAGCCTTGGAGGTATCGCGCTGTAGGGCACGCCCGGATATTGTCTTCCGCACAATTTCCAGCGGAGTTAGACTACTCCATTTCCACTTATTGTTTTGAAAATCTCTTCTCCAAAAGAATCCCGGACAAGAATGAACGGGAAAATGCAAATGCTCCTGATCGGCGTCACATAGGCATCTTCGCGAATGGCTTTAAACTCGAGGGAAAGCTGTAGACTGAATCCACTCAACAACACTTTCAATCAATTTTAATTTGAGGCTACCAGGCTACAGCAGATTCTTTCAAGCAGAACTTAGAGCAATCACAGAAACCGCAAAATGGTTGCTGAGATCCCTGGCTACAAACCAATCAATCAGTATGTGCCCAGATATCGAAGTATTTGCACCACATCTAAAGTGGCATTTAAATGCAAAAGCACTTTAAAAAAGCTCTTGGTGGGGTGCCCGGACATAAAGATATCACAGTTAACTGTCTGATGGAGAGAAGGTAATGCCCTAACTACAATAAATTCTATGTACATCGCGGGCGTGCCCTTTGCTTACTCCGAAACTCAGACCAAAGCTGGCTTTCACCAAAATAGCCTACACCAAAATGTCTTAGCGAAAGATTCTACAACGTAACTAGACTGTTTGGCCTGTGTTGGACGCTAAAAGACAAAGGAGTCTTACTCTCCTAGAGCAATTCGCCATTAATACGACAGCGGGTATACTAACTCGACACTGTTTAATGGGACTTCGCTATAGGAGAATGCGACACTTTTCCAATAAATTTCATCGAAGCTGCAGACGAAGAAATGGAAGAGTCTGTCGAGCTCTAACTCTGTCACTGTCCAAATCTAAGCATTATACGACATAAATACCTAGGACATCACTTCTTCGACTGATTGGTTGATTAAGCAAAGGCTGGTATAGGCAGTATCTCATCAATCACAATGCCCACGAAATGGTTCGTACATCTGGGAAGGTATCACCATGGTTGTTCAGTCGTCAAAGTCTCAATGTTCTGTTACTATGTAAGACGTATTTAAGTTACCTGATCAATATGAGTATCTGGTGTTGGAACGCACGATTAATGTTTTCGTTCGTTCCATCGTAACTCCAGTACCACACCAACTGTTATGGTGAAAACTACCTTCCAGACATATCGAACATGCATTTCCCTATTATATCCTGAGATACGTTGTTACTTACAGTGACACTAAGTTTTCCTAGCAGTTCATTAACTAGTTATTATGTATCTCTTACGGAATCTGAACCATAAATTTCGTAGTACGAGTTAGCTTCAAATTGGTGAAAGTACATATGATCACTGAGAATTAGCTATTCCTCCACATTTGGGATCAACCGGCTATGATTAAATGTCTTTCAGCGGTTTTGACCATGCTGCTAAGATCGGCTAATATGCTAGTTTTAGTAATTATAATTCTCGCCAATTTTCAAAGCTTGCGTCAGATAGCTCATCCAGGTGGCCAGGTGGCCAGTATTTTTGCAAGTACTCTGTTAGGCCCGCGACGATGTTAGAAATCATCACGAAATTCCTGTTTTATTATAAAGATTGAGCTTTGGCATTATATGTTAACCCCTAGATCATTTAAATTTTTGCAATCTTCGATCCGTTTGGAGGTATCTCAGCCATTACTTGAGGAGTTTTGGTTTCCAAGTGCGCAGGAGTTAAAAGTTTATTCGCATTAAGTCTTTCGCGTAGCCTCACCTGAAAGCACAACGGTCTCAAAATGCTAGACCTCGGTGGTCAAATGACATCGACACGACGATGGATTACGCGCCGGGAAATTTCTCACGCAATAAAGCTCGTGTTGTGTGGCATGTGGTACCATCTTGTTAAAACCATATATTGTAAAAGTTGTGTTCTTCAATTGCAGACCAAAAAAGTTAGTTATCATACGACCATAACACTCCGAATGGACTGTGATAACCTCGCTATTGTCGTTTTCAAAGAAGTAAAGTCCAACCACACCTCCTGGCCAAGGAGCGCATCAGACCGTGAGTTTTTCGGTGTAATGAACTTTCTTCAATTATTTGAGGATTCCTCGAGCCCCAAATGCGATACTTGGGTTTATTTACGTATCCCCCGACTGAGACATGTGCCTCCTCGCTAAGAGAATTTTGTTCGAAAAATCACCGTCCACTGCTTGTTGTTCAAGCACTCAATCGACGTATGTATGGCATTGTGAATGATCAGCTGGCTTCAATTGTTGTGTGCCCTGGATGGATATGGATGTAAGTGCAAGACAAAATGTGCCATGATGTGCCGTAAAAAGTCCCAGCTCTTCAGAACGGCGAGAAATAGACACATTCGAGTCTTTGCCTGATGTTGGCGCAGTGGTAGAACACTTACCTTTAAGTCAGGATCCGTTGGTTCGATCCCTGCCATAAGAAGTCTGATGAGGAGATGTGGTGATCTCCGAAACAGCTACCACTTCTACCATTTTTCTTTGTTGTATAACAAAATATTCAATTCATACAAATAAACCAGGCCTTTTAGCTCATTATAAAATAACGAACATTAAAACAAAACATATTTGGTTTGACAGTTAAGTTTGACAGATATCCAAAATACAGCTCTATAGTTTTGTTACCACGAAATGGATAAATTACTCTATGTATCCCCACGTACCGTTCAAGAATGTATGTCACTGCCTATGATAACTTTCTAATGCACGCATATACCTACATATTTACATATGTACGTGTGTGCATAACTTTTTTCCACATCACCATTGTGTATTAAGCACTCGTGAATGTATGTATGAACGCCTCTCAAACAAAACAACAAAGCTAAGTGGGTGCGAAAATTTGATTTCCTTCAACTACTACAACAAATTTTTTATGAGTTTATTCGCAATTTTTTATTTTTTTTCTGCATACTTTTCCTTATTTGTGGCATAAACCATTTCAGTTGTAGGTGCTATTACAAAGCAATTTTGCATAAAGTTATTCCTTTTCGACTCTAAATACCAGTGTTTGCCATACTTATCACCAAGCGTTTATTGTTGTTGGAGGAGGAACATGAAAGACTAAACAAATAATAATAAACATAAAGTAAATTGCCGGTAAAACAAGCGCAAACACCTAGATAATACATTGATTATCATCGAGAACAATAAAATAAAGACGCGAAATAAAGAAAGAGGCGTCACAGAGGATGTGGCAAAAGCTTGTGTTGCAGCTCTCTCGCGTCCTTGAACGACAGCAACAAAACAAATATTGATTAGACTATAATTTTTCCATTCAATGAGCCAGAATTATTGAGGAATTTCACTGAGGTAACCCAGTAACTGAAGTTGTGAGTAAATTGTGGTTGATGTGACGCAGAGGGAGAAGATAGCGTTGAGCCAAGCCGATAATGAGCTCCAGTTGCTGTTTTTATTACTGCAATTTCGCTTTTATTTTTATATTCTATTTTTGCTTATTTTTAATTTTTTTTTTCTCCTGAATTTTTTTATCTTTCTCTTCATCATATGTCCTGTCATTCCTCCTCCAGTTCTTTCTATTTTCTGCACTGAAGACGGAAATCTCTTTGCTGTAAAGACTTTGAAGTTTGAACCTGAATTTGTACGCATTTGTTTGGCAACGAGTCCTTGAGCTGCTGCAAGTTCCGTTTCAACTGATTTGCCGTGAAGTGAGCTGTGGTAGTTGCAAAGAGTGCTAAGGATGCCATAAGCGATGGTTGTATGTGGTAATTTGCACACAACAACAAGCACTTTTAATACTAGATTTTTTCTTTTCATTTTTTACTTTTCTTGCATCAATTCTTCTTTAGCACACCTTCGATGGCTTTTGCTTACTTCACACACTGTCTATCTGTCTGCTGTCTGTCTGTCACCTCATTAATACCTTGCCACCAAACAGCTTGTATCACACACATGTCAGTTGATGGCGGTAGGGCAACAATGCAGTCGTAAAAAAGCTACTTCCTTGACTGAGTGTCAGGCAACTAAAGCGCTGTGTGTACACCATTTGATCTCTAGTGTGGAAATGACAAGTACGAAGTCTACTTCAGTCTACTTTTGGGCGCAAGGAGCGCAGGGCTTATTTTGATTGAAATGAAGAAATGGCAAGTTTGTTTGTAGTGTAGTTTGAGCTTCTGGTACGTACGCGACAGCACTTGTAAGGTGATGGTTGCAAACACTCGATGTAAAGGCTGTAGAGATGTCCGAGAAGACCTGTGAAAAGATGATCGACACAGAACATCTCTTCATTGAGTTTAAATTAATCTTCCCCAGCACGAAAAATAACTGCCTCTACACGCCTTAGTCTGAATTTGGTGTTCCCGCAAAACATATACAGCTGAGTAAACGTTAAGGAACTCCAATTGTTTCGCCCGGATCGGAAAGTATCTCTCCGAGCCGTTTGATACCAAGCAAGGCTTGAGATAAGATGATTCCTTATCGTGTGACTACTTTAATTTAGTGCTGGAGAAAGTTATAATAACTGCAGATCTAAATAGACTAGATACTATTTTTTATAGGGGTGTACACTGATGACGTTGATATTGTAGACTTTAACAATCGCGCCGTGAGTTCTGCTTTCTCCAGACTTGATAAAGAAGCGAATCGAATGGGTCTGGTAGTGAATGAGGGCAAGACGAAATATCTCCTGTCATCAAACAGTCATCGCATTCGCGACTCAGCTCCCACGACACTGTTGACACTCATGACTTCGAGGTCGTAGATAATTTCGTCTATCTTGGAACCAGTTTTAACACCAATAACATTGTTAGCCTTGAAATCGAACGCAGATTAACTCTTCCCAACTGAAAAGAGTAGGCAATCGAATAGTAAAGTCCTCTCTCGACGAACAAAAACCAAGCTCTACAAATCACTCATCGTTCCCGTCCTGTTATAGGTGCGGAGGCACGGACGGTGTCAACAACGGTTGACTCAACGTTAGGAGTTTTCGAGAGAAAGTTATACGGCGATATAGATATAGTTCAACGAATCATAAAACAGCGACTGTTCTAGATGAATAAGTATACATAAGTTTTTAAAGTTGAAGTACATGTCGGTGGAAGCAGAGGAAGAGGAAGACCTTCACTCCGTTTGAGAGACCAGGTAGAGAAGGATCTGGCTGTACTTGGTATCTCCAATTGGCGCCAAACAGCGAAAAGGAGGAATGAATGACGCAATGTTGTTAATTTGGCTATAACCGCGTAAGCGCTGTCTTCGAAGAGAAGTTCGAAGTTAGAATACTAAACACATCTCAGTTGCTCTGAGTGGGTGTTATTGCTCTAAAGTGGAATCTGTGCAAATCATAAATTTCAAAGTATTTTTCGGTCATAAAGTGGCTGGTTATTGAGTCTATATTTCTCTTGAAAGTAAGGTCACTTAGCTCAGGGAACAATTCTTATCTAGTCGCTATACCGAAAATGCAGCTGATATTACACTAGTTACTTGACCAAGAATCTGCAGCTTTAACCTTGTGATAAAAATCGTAGACGACTCTACCTAGAATCCCAAGTGTTGCTATTGGAATCCCCACCGCGTACGGCCAAATGGAACTCACGGCGAGTTTTAAAGTTATTGTCAGATGAATGTAAGAACCTCCCTTACTTGCCATAAATCACTGCTTCATAAGGGATCCTCACATTCTGTTATGAGGTGATTTTCAATATTTTCTTTAGAGCAGCCAAAGATGGATCGACCATTGACAATTTTAAAGAGCTTCGGCAGAGGAGACCAGACAAATTAAACTGAAAATGAAACACCCAGAGACTCTTATTTCTATTTATGCTATTTTTCTACCAAATGGAGGGACCTTTAGTTTATTCTAAGCCACCTCTAAATGGCCGATGGATTCTTATAACGATCTTTTTATTGGCGAAGCCTAGAACCAAAGCCACAAGAAGAGTAATAAAATGGTTCATGCGGTTGTCATACCGGCTGAACAATTCAAATATAGTGGCGAACAACCGACAAGGCGCATGCATTACCTTTATTGCAGTATGTTATCAGACGAAAGTATGCCTGACGATTGGAACTTAAGGGAGCTCTACCGAATCCACAAAAGAGGTACCTCACGATCTCCTACTATTATCGTGGAATCGTAGGAGACTGGATGAGAGAATCGACACATACCACCTCTTCGTTGATCTTAAAAGCCGCCTTGGATAGCATGAAAAGGAGCTCCCTATAAACCGGTATCCCTGAGGTTGGTACCCCCGGAGAACTTTGAAGGAGTGCAAGCTGACGCTGAGCAACACCCAAACTTTTGACAGAATTTCAATCACTTTCCACACTCATAACTTTGAAATCGTAGTTAATTTCGTCTATACAAGGATTGGCATCCGCACCAACAACAATATCAACCTCTAAATCCAACGTAGAATTATCCTTGCAAACGGATGCCGCTTTGCACTGAAAGTAAAGTAAAGTTTTCTCTGGACCAACTAAAACCCAACTCTACAAGAGTGGTCATCATTACTTTTTGGTCACACTTAATATTCGAGATCACACTTAATTTGGTGTCATCAATTGGCGCCGAACCGCAAAAAGAAGAAATGAATGGCGCGCTATCGTTGAGTGGGCTATAATCGCTTAAGCGAGTGCGAGTGATCTACACTTCTGCTTCCTTATTGACAGCAACTTCAGCATAAATCTTCTGCACAGTTTTCTGTCAAATTCTATCCCTCGCCTTCAGAATAATCGTTCTCTACAACTCTTACCTCAAAGGAGAGAGGGATCTATATGACAACTGATTGAACAGTACTCTGTTCTTCCCAAAATTCAAGTAGCTCCACTTGTCTTAGCTTGACTCTTTTTCTCATACACGCATTCACTCATCTCCAGTCTCTAATGCCACCATAATTTCCAAAGGCAAAAATTAGCACAACTCCGGAGATCATAAATGTTAAAATTTCCGACTTCGTAATCAAAACCAAGACAGCATGAACAAAGTCAAACTTATTCAAGTAAGTACGGGGTGTAAGCACATATTGTACTTCTTCGAGAATCTGGACTACAAGCAAGAGTACGAAAAATACTTTTTGCTTCAAGGGGTGCCAGCTACTTGCCGAGCCAGCCAAGCAAATTGCGGCAATTAATAATTTGCTATTTTGCTTCAACTGTCTGCCAATGGCATCAGCATCAGCAAGTAAGAACCCAAATGAAGCTAGAGAGCAAGGGGTGGGGAGTGCGAACGAGAGAGATGTGAGTGTGTGTGTTTGTTCAATAGAGTTGTAGCAACTTTATTGAGGAAGTTGTGTGCGCTAAAATTATGAAATTAGAAAAGGCAGCCGTAAATTTTCAACAGCTACGAGCAGGCAAAGAAGAAGAAGAGAGCACAGACACAGCGGAGTGGTTATGGAGTATAAAAGAAAAGTGAAGCGGAAGAAGACTTTTATCAAGAGGTGTGAAGGAGTTGAAGAGGGATAAAGAACGTGCTTTAGCGGAGTGAGAAATGCAGAAAAAGCTTTAAGTTTAAAGCACACTCTTTCAATTCAGAGGTGAATCCAACACTATAGTTTGGCTTATGAGTTACTAAACTAAACGTACGCTTGTTCACAGCAGCGCCCATTGCTGCTGCCGACTGTTTGCTAAGCTTCGCCTTTGCCTTAAATATTAAATTTTCATACAGTTTTACAGAGCTTTCCAATTTTCATTAAAATAACAAGTCAACACCATTATTAAAGGTGAGTCGTTTGGCTTGAGCATTCGGTTGGCCGTTGAGTGGTACACGAAGGCTCATGCGATGAGGAGGTGCACAAAATACACACACACACACCTTTATACAGTACAAAGCTCGGGCGTCCTTCGTCAACACACTTGGGAGTATGATGAAATTAAATTGGGGAAACTTTTCTGATGGCTGCCATCAGCTACAAATACTCGCAGCCAATCTCTGGGTTGGTGGGCATGCGGCGGTGGTAAATAGCGGCGGAACCAGCTAAGGCAGCAGCCAACTCAACGCGGCAATGGCTGACTATGGCATATAGTCAGAATCACCTCTATACATACATACAAACACATAGTAAACAGCATACATCGCCGCTGAGGGCAACTCATTGCGACCATCAGCTGCCGTAATTTCAACGTTGCTCATGCGCCAGTGTGTGGTAGTCAGTCAGTGTAAGACTAAGCCGCTATGCGACTGTCTACAGCTTCTCACAACTCTTCTCACAACACAGCTGCCCCACCCCCACCAGTACTCATCAGTGAGTTTAGCTTGGCCATGGCCCATAGTCGCACTGAGCACTCCGGCTCCAGCTTCGAGTCGAGCTCATTCGTCCGTTGGTGGTGCGCTGATTTTATTCATGCAACGTTGGATGGTTGCACGGTTGACTGGTCGAATTGGTTTCGAAATGTATGTGAGTGTGGGAGTTTATGTACATAGTAGGATATAATTCCCAGTCAGCCAATGAACTGTTGTTTCGAAGAGAGACCAGAACTGGTTTATCAAAGCGCTGCCCTGAAATTGAGTGGAAATATACACTTCTAGTAGGGTTTTAAAGATAGGTACTCGGAAAGCTAGTGAATCATCCAAAATTCCCCTTTCTCAAGAGACTGTAATAGTTCCTTTAAAAGCTACATAAGTGAACAGTGGGGTATTTAGGGTATACGAAATCGCTCAAAAACCTGTGGCTAAAGACCTGGAAAATCGTCATCAATCATCCGCCAAACGGCAAATACCTCTCCGAGCCATTCGGCGTTAAACGAGGTTTTAGACAAGGTGAATCTTCATCGTTTAACTTCTTTAATTTAATGCAAGAGAAAATAATACGAAAAGAACATCATAAGCTTCACCGGATCATGGGTTCTACGATCTCCATCTCATGGCTGTAACTTTCGTAGACAACTTCGTCTACCTGGGAATCAACATCATTATATAACTGGCTCTTTGTAACCGCTGAAGTGATTTTCGGCCAATCTCCTCCTCCATTTGTGGTTTCCGACTAAGAGTTCTTCTTATAATTGGAGGGACCTTCAGTTTATTCAAAGCCGCCTGGATTTTTACGTCGAGCTTTGATTTTCCTGTCAGAAATACACGCGGAGGGCTTGACATTCCCTGCCGAGATGCCGCAATTAGAAAAATGATATCTCCTTGTTGGAAGGAAACGGACCATGACCTTCTGAATGTTAATACGCAATACTAGCCTTTCATCTATTGCGGCCGCCAACCAGCTTTATTAGCAACAACAATATCGACCTTGAAGTTCATCAGCGCATCACTCTTCGCAGCAGTTGCCTCTTTGGACAGAGTAGTTAATAGAAAAATGGAGTCCTCTCTCGGCCAAAAGTCGCTCATCATTACCGTCCCGCTATTTGGTGCAGAAAAGTTGACGATATCCACATCCAAAAAGTCGGCGCTTGGAGTTCTCGAAAAATAAGACCTTCACTATGTTGGAAATATCACTTGGAAGAGGATCTGGCTTAACTTGCTCTCTCCAATTGACACCGAACAGCTAAGAGGAAGAGGAACGAATTATTTTAATCGCCTTAGCAGTGCTTACGTAAATAAAGAAGAAGAAGAAGAAATTGCTCAATTTTCCCCAAGGAAATAAGTGCGTGCAGACATCAGAGCAGAAAATGTATGTTGTCCTGTCGATGAACGCCTTTGAAAGTCCTTTCAGAACTTGCTACGGAGAAAAAGTGTTTCACTGGGCTTCTATACACAAACTCAAGATTCCTGTTGGTTGGCTGGGATATTGCATGTAGGGGGTATGTGCATACATACATATTTACTATACAGCTACATACCTCTAAATGATGATTTGGTTAGTGGGATTTGACAACGAAAATGTTGGACGAGGAAACTTTTCACTTAAAGTTACTAAAGTACGAAAGTCATTTAATACAAAAAATATTAAGGTACTTTACCGTTATTCTCAGTTCACAGTTTCCTCGTCCCAAACACTATGCCCTTTGCCCTTCATCTCTTTCAATAACCAATTTTTCACTGCTCTACTTGCGTTTCTTTTGCCACTCCTCCGCTGCCCGCTCTAGGTATACTTGATCTCGTCCCCTACTACTACATCGTCATCCGCAGCACAAGCAGAATTAATCAGTTGCCAAGTTTTGTAATTTTAATTAAATTTGAATACAATTTTGCCATCATCATCGACCCAAGAGAACCGAGCCGAGCTGAGCGGAGCGGGAGCGGACGAGCAATACTCTGCTGGGAAGGGACCGCCGAGTACAACAAAATAAAACAAACGAACTTCACTGAAGCGCAGAGACACGAAAATTATCAAAGTCGCGCACTCATTAAATAGAATAAAAACAAAAAAACACACCATAAAGAATACGAAAAAATGAAGGATGCACGAGTGAATTGTACAAAAAGGCAAAAACAAAAAAAAAATACGAAAAAAAGGAAAACAAATTAAATATAAATTGAAGAGCAGCAGCGAAAAGTTTGAACAAAAAAATTAAATACAAAATGTCGGACCTTAACAGCGAAAATCGCGCGCTCCCTCGCAATTACAGCAGTTACCCCGACGCTCCGCACTGCTACCACGTCGGGAGAACAACGCTTTCTCGTTGATGGTGCATAATTGGAGGATCTTAAGATAGGAATGTTTATGCATGAAGTGAAAGAAGATAAAGTAGACGGCGAGCAGAATGAGCAGCATTGATTGTATCTAAGTATGTATGTATTGTATTTGAGAGAGGAGAGTTGACGTGGTGGCGTGTTGGGCATACACGTATTTAAAAATTGCGCTGATAAATTATAAATTAAAAATGTTGTTTCAGCGAAGTGTGGTGTGGTGCGAGTGTGGTGTGGTCTTGTGTGCTTCAATCTAGTAAATCATAATTTAATTTAACTAAATTGGGGAGCCAAGCGCTAACATGTTTGAGTTAAGGGCGCCTATGTGTATGCTTTGGGTAAATATCGAAGGGTGAGCATGAAATTTAGCATTTTAATTACAGATTTTTAGAGACAATGAAATATTATTTAATATACCTATATTGTGAGCATAGGGAGAATATGGGATAGGTATATTTGTCTAGTTCTAACTATCTATGCATTAATTCTTGCGGTTTTTTTTCGAAAATTAAGACTTTATTGCGAAAAAATTGTTATGCATTTAATGTTCAAAGTATTGCCCATCTGAAGCTACGATATTTGCCCATCTTTCTGGCAGTTTGTGGATCCCATCCCAAAAGAACTTCTCCGGCTTGGAGGTCAAGAAAGAATCGAGTCAATTTCTGATACCCTGTTCTGAAGTGAAGCGTACACCGGTGAGGGCATTCTGCATTGATCTGAACAAGTGGTAACCGGAAGGTGCTATGTCTGGGCTATAAGGCGGGTGAGGTAGAACTTCCCACCCACAGTTTTCCAAATAGTTTTTAATAGGCCTTGCAACATGTGGCCGAGCGTTGTCATGATGAAAAATTATTGATTCGTGTCTGGGCGTTTTTTTCGCAATGGCCTTTTTCAAATGAATCAATGGGTTTCGGTAGAAGTCCCCATTGATCGTCTGACCCGATTTCAATAGCTCATAATAGAGCACACCCTTGTGGTCCCACCAAATACATAGCATAACCTTGGCACCATGGATATTCGGCTTTGCCGTGGATGTCGATGGTTGGCCGGGCTTCATATACGATCTCTTGCACTTTGGGTTATCATAATGAATCCATTTTTCGTCGCCAGAGACAATCCGATGCAAAAATGACTTCCATTGGTGGCGTTGAAGCAACTATTCCGACATGCAGAATCGACGTTCGACGTATCTTGGCTCTAATTCTTGAGCCACCCAATTTCCAAGCTTCTGGATGAATCCTAATGATTTTAATCATCTGGAAACGGTTGCTTTATCAACTCCTAATAGTTTTGCAAGTTCTTCTTGCGTCTGGCATGCATCTGCGTCGAACAATGTCTCAAATTCTTCGTCTTGAAATTTTTTTGGCTGTCCGGGTCGTTCTCCGTCGTCTAAGTTGAAATTGCCACTTTTAAACCGTGCAAACCACTTTTGGCACGTTCGTTCGGCTAAAGCATGGTCACCAGTAAAATACGATGGCTTTCGGTAGCACTTTTCTTCATGTTAAAGTAATGAAGAAGAACTCCCCGCAAAAACACTTTATCTGGTACAAATTTCGACGTTTTCAAATGAATGAAAGAAATTGTTGCTCACGCTAAAACAAATGACATCTACTGAAAACGACTCGAAATGACAGTACCTTTGAAAGGAATATAGCCACAGATGAACACGGCGGGAAATAATACTAGTAGACCCTCTCTTAGAAAACCGCACGAATTAATTATTTATAATAAACGCCAGGCATTACATAAGGGATGTTAAGAGTCTCCACAAAGCGTTCAGTATACCATTGCTAAACGTAGTTTAGTAGCCCATTTAATGACATCAAAAGTACAGAGCTGTATTTTGACAGTTGTCAGACTTAACTGCCAAGCCAATCATGTCTTTCTTTAGTTAAAGGTGAGACAGTTATGAAAAAAAACGATCTGCTTAACAATTGTAACGCGTTGAAATTGTTAAAACCTACTACAAAAATGGTGAATCAAACGTGTCCATGTTTCCGTCTTAAAGAGCAGGTTATGGTGCACATGATCGTCCAACTATTCAAACAATTGGTAAAGCTTTAAAGATACTGAGTCAGCAATAGATATTGTAAGGCCTAAGAATCATCATCATCACTTCCAATTCGGGCCATGACGGTCGTAAGATAACCGACTCTATTTTCTGGCCTGAAATTGAAGAACACGACTTGGACAATATGTCACACAACACGAGCGAATATGGCTTTATTGCGTGTGAAATTTCCCACCACGTAATGACTCTTGGCGTTGTCAATTGGCCACCCAGACCGTGTGATTTAACACCGTTTGCCTTTTATCTGTGGGCTACGCGGCAGACCAAGTTTATACGGATGAATTTTTAACTCTTGAGTACTTCAAAACTAAAACTAGACAGGTTATGGCTGAGCTACCGCCCAATATGTGCGAAAAAGTGATAGAAAATTACCCCAAACGGACGGAAGTTTTTAAACATTCGCGAGGCGGTCATTTACGTGATGAAGTGTTTCACATATCTGGTGTGTGTCAATCCTTTCCTCATGGATATTTTCCAAGATGTGGCGCTGGTTAAAACCTTATATGCGATACGACCATAATTGACCCAGACTCTGGGATTCCTCTTGTATTGGGCGGAGCACACTCAGGTTCCTATAGTCTGACTACATTCTGCACCTTGTCGGTTATTCGCAGTCATATTTAAATGGCTTAGCCGGTAGCTCACGCAACTTGCAGTTATTCAAGCGAACAAGCGATGAAAGAATCATTGACTGGGAACCCGCGTTTACAATCTCCGAGTGTTGCACTTACAATGCCATTTAGTAGTATAGAAACTCAGTATGCTCTAGACACCGGTCACCACATGCTTCTGTCTTGAAACCTTCTGTAAGTCGCCGCAATGCGTTGAGTTCTTCCAGTATGGTAGGATATTGTTTAAGCTAAACTACATGCATCCTCATCCATTTCGCGATCTTTCCACAATGTAATTTGAATAATACTTATGAAAGTAAATACTAGCCCTGATTATCCAAGGAATTTTCGAAAGATCTATTGTTTCTTCTGCCCAAGCAACCATACAAAAATACGCCAATAATCAAATTAATAAACGTCGCTGATCTAAGCAATACTACACAAGGGCTTTAGGACCCAATACCTTCGTCCCTAATTATTGTCGCGAGATCCCGGATGAATGAAACTGTATTTGACTGAATTTTTAGCGGCAACTCAAGACCAACAGTGCAAAAACCTTGAGTTTTCTTTGGCTCAAGCTTATGGATGCTAAAAACTCTCGTGCCACCTCCAGCTGACCACTATCGAGTATAATAGACAGACGAGTGCCCCTACTGGTTAGGGGTTCAAGAATTTACCCGCACTATGTCACGCTTGTCGTAAGAGGCGACTAAGAGTCGGATCTTTATACCGGAACGACCCGGATTTTTATCCGGCCGACAACTATCACTCCCACAACATTCCTTAAAAACTACTTTGGTCAGTATTTTTGCGGTTACAACAACAACAACAACGTTATAGACAGATGAAACTAAAAATCTAAGGCATGTTTTCCAATAAATGGAATGATCTCAGTAGTCTCTGAACGGCTGAAGGATTTTTGAGAGAAGTTTTTATTTCATGTGAGAAATATGGTACTCTCGGAGAGGCTGCTGAGGGGCGAATGCAACTAGAATTATTAATTTTCTATACATCTTAGAACTTGTCATAGCCAGGTTTCGAACTTTCCATAGTATCATGCACAATTTGTTCTCATATTTAAATCGAATGAGATGATACCACCAAGCCTAGTCTTTCACATGATACGATGATCGACGTTGCAGAAAATCTCGTTAGAAAAAACAATAAACATAAGTATGAGTTAAGCAGAACCCAAATCCGACCCTCGCTCGCTGTGGTTATGCTCAAGAGCTAGCAATGTTAGTAGTGCTTTTGGTAATTCTGTTGACATATGTTAATCAGGCGCACGCACGTCCATGCCACACACACCGGCCACACGCAATTCCAAATGCAATGCAACAGCCCAACACACGCACGCAGTGCAACCCAATTGCCCGGAGGGGGTCAATCGCATTAATTCGAATCTAATACCAACCGAATGAACCAGTAACGAGTAAGGAGAAAAGGAGCTCAGTGCACTTTAGTGATTTGATGCAAAGGCCGTGCCATGATATTGTGATACATACATATTTGCCCCGACTGTGTGGGCTAAAGTCTGTTTCATAAGTCGTACACAATCTGATTGGAATTAAAAACGAAGTCATAGCCTGACGATACGTCGCCGGCAAAGGGGGAGGAAAGTGAAGCCTGTTGGAAGATAATTTAATTTGGTTATACCAATGATACCGTCGTAAGGAAAACGCACACACACACACACACACCCCAGCACACGACATATAAAAACAATAACAACATCGAATATGGCACTGATTTGTAGAGCATACAAACATAGTGGGTAAGTAAAAGGGCTGCAGAAGCCAGCGAAGGGTGCAAATGGCTTGTTGATGATGATGCTGCTGCTGATGCTGATGTTGGCGATAATTTAGTCTATGATGAGCTTAGTTAGTGGTGTTTAGCGGGGGGAGTAGAAAGTGCGTTGGGTTGCTAAAACGATTCTTTGATAAGGATGGGTATATGTATAACATACGCGAGTACGTATATTTGCAAATGCAGAGCATATTGACGCAATCAACTAATCTTCGCGCTTCCGTGAGTCGATGTGGCTGAAATAATAAGGGTGGAGATCGGACTTGCAAGATCTGATGTGAGACCGAAGAGAGAGTATAATATATTTATTAGGTAAAAACACATGTAAAAAAATTGATTTATTTGAAAACGGCACCTGACGATGTGTAACTGGGCTTTACTTGAAGCTCGACACATGAAGTGTATCTATAGCCACCTAGAGAACGGACAATGAAGACAGTGTATATATCAGGACTTTCTGTTGTAGTATCTATTCTCTCGCTCGACCTCATCGTAAACAATAAACGAGCTCTCTATGATCAATAACAGGTGTCACGTAGACCACATTCCCTGATTGACGAGACGGTTTTCTATAAGCACTGAAACAGACATAATAATAAGGCTGATGTGAGCTCGTGATGGGAAGATGGAATAGTTAGTTAGGTGTTGAAGTTATTTGGTCACGGAGCCCTGTTCAATACACTTAGGTCTGCTGATTCGTTATGATATGCATGGAGGTTCTGTGAAAATAGGTCCCTCTCACATAGATGCTACAAAATTACCAAAACTTGTTGAAAAAAATTCTGCAAACTTTTCCAGAATACGATATCGGACCACACCGAGAACTGGGCAGACGAAGTAAAAATTTACTAGAAGACGATATCGGACCACACCGAGAGTACGATAGCAGAGATGGCTGCGCAGACAAAGTAAAAATTTTGTAGAAGACGATGTCGAACAGCACTAAGAGCTACGCCAACGCAGAGCTAGTGCGCCGATTTATGTCACTGCAACTGTGACTATCCATCTTCCTACCGTGAGCTCACACCAGGCAGTGACGGTTATGAGAATGATGAAGGTCCGGCTTAGAAGGAGTCGAAACTTTATTCTCCTCTCTTCGATCAATGGCCAGTTTTGAATTGCAACATTGTATGTGGATTTCCCACGCGATCTACTACTGACCTTACTGCTGAAAGCTGATCTTAGCAGTGGTTTTGACGAAAAGAGGAAAGAGTTATGCCTACGTTGTGTGGAGAACTATCAGTACTTTGGTCTGTTCTCTTGACGGTATCGCAGCTCGCTGGAAAATCTCTACGAATCTTTGATCTGAAATAGTTACATTTTTCAAGTTCGTTCTTCTCTAGAATGTGCTATACTCCATTCCACTTCTTAGAAGATTGTACTGTTGCTGTTGTTGTTGTTGTAGCGGCTAATCCAAACCCATTTGAGATCAGGTAACATCAGTCTATGTCGTAGAGGTCATCCAACGGGAGGTCCAGGAAAAAAGCTGGTTCGCACCAGAGGGAAAGAAGGCATACACACAGGTGGTTAGTGTCATGGGGCATCGCATTTCATACAGGATATACGTTGGTTATGTCGGGGTCAAGTCTCGATAAGTAGAACATTAGGTGTGCGGGTATTAGTGGGCTCAAATCCTGGTACGACCAACAACCAAAAGTTATAGAAAATTAATTTAAATAAAAAATTAAGTTAAATTTTCTAATTGCGATCGCCTTTGGGCAGGGAATGCGAGGAGTTGACATGCATTTATGACATGAAATAAGGCTCCTCATAAAAAACCATCAGCCATTCGAAAGCAATATATAGCCAAGGAGGGTGCCCTTTTAGAACAGGACGTAACTACGAACCTATCAGTTCCATTCAAAGAAGTGAAGCAAATGCAAAAAGTAATCTAATAGGCTATGGGAATGAGCCAAAGGCGTAAGACTCACGAGAATTATGAGTAAAACTTTGACGCTAAATTTACGAAGTTTTTACCATTGGTGAGGAGATCGGATTTCAGGCTGCTGGTAGGTTTGTTGCCTTTTGACGTGGTATGCTTTTAATTTGGGTTTGTTTGAGGATAAGAAATGTAAGGAATGAGTGGGAACAGTGGAGCACGTAATATGTGAGTATCCACAACTCGGCAGGCAAAGGCTATGCTTACTCGGCACTTCAATCGACAATGGCCAAAAAGCCAAAACGACTACTTTGCAAAAAGTACAGCAATGTTCTTCTCACTAGAGACACAATAGCTTGGTCACATGGAATGTGTCTGGCAACACTATGTATGTATTATCGTCTATGTGAAGCTGGCTGGCCCGCTCAACCTAACATAACCTATGTAAATAGATCTGAAACCCAGCTCATCTCAACTGACAAGTGAAGCCCAAATTTCAACTGGATCAGTTAAAGGTGAAATTGAGCACTACGACTATTCCTGCAGTATTTAATCCTCATGCCCGATATGTGAAATTCAGATTAGTAACCGGAGCTAGTTCGGTTTGGTTAAGCGACCACGCCACCCGCTTAAACCGCCAGGTTAGTTTTAAAAACTCTACGTATCATCTATACGAAGCTTCTTAAAAGCTACCATCCTATGAATCGCTGAAGAGACTTTCGGCCTAGCTCATTCCCTAATATGTATTGAGCTGCTTAATGTTTTTTCCAAGAAACGGTGGAGCGACGATTTAGTCTAAGTCGCCTCTGAACAACCGATAGATTTTTACGAGGAGGGTTTTTATTTTATATCAAAAGCACACTCGGAGGGTTTGACATTCCCTCACGAGAGGCGACCGCAAGGGATGTCGAACCGAATGTTAACACGTAGTGCTAACCACTCGGCTATCGCGGCCGAAATCACTCACACCTACTTCATATTCAAAACTAAAACTGATTAATACGATTAGATTTCCATTTATCGAGCATCCTACTAAATATCAACATCTGGGCCGGCAGCGCTCCGTTGTATTCCACAAACTCACCCATAATTCTTGCGATAGTCAACAACCTTAATGCTGCATGTGGCGTGCTACACGCGACAACACGAGCGCTACAACGAAACATGTGTTTCTATCGGAAAATCCTATGAGCACATATAATATACATATGTGTATGTGCATACAACTTGTAACTTGCAACACTGAGAAAATCTCTCAAAACACAAATCTTGATCGAATCGAGTTTTGATTATTCAAGCGAAAGGCGTGCTGGGGCTGTGAGTGTGGACTTAACTAAAATCATCAAGCTATCGAAGTAAATGACAAAGACCAGAAAAGAGGTAGCTTTACATATTCACACATACATATGTAAATAAATATGTATATTTGAACGCTCAGTGTGACAACATGGACACACACACACCCAGATCATTCACTCACCTACCTACGTTGGTCGTTTTCGCATGCTGGTGAAAAGTTGAGTGATTGAATCGATTTGAATTGAGTGCGTGCGCTCAAGCGTATATGCAACAACAACAACAACTACAACAACCGAAATAACTTAATAGCAACAAAAATAATCAACAAAATCAAAGGACGCAACTATTTTCTACGTTTTGTTGCATGCAACATTTTGTGTCTGCTTTACCTTGCCGCTGCACATTTACTTAGTCGCCTGCCACATGATATGTTGCAAGAGAATTTTACGTTTACATCCTACACACTCTTCCACTTTCCACTTTCTACCGCTACATCTCAGCCACTCTCACTGCTACCTTCGAAGGTCCAACAAATCAGTTTAATTGGAAAATTCTAAATACTAGTTGTAAGACTTGAAATGTGCTCATCCGCAAGGACAACGAAAAAGGCACATCTACCCACACTCGTGCATGTGAATTAAGATGAAAGTTCCAGCAGCCAAGCAAACGCAAGCTCACGCATATATACGCAATGCTAGATTTATACTACTTATGCTAATGACAATTTCAATTTACGGACTTACGAACTTACGGACGGCCGGTACTCCCCTCCCCGACTTGGTATCCTTTGCTTCTCCTCTCACTACTTGCTCTCTTCGCTCCCCAGTCGACGACACCCACGTGGAAGCTCTTCAATTTGATTGGCGTTGTGGCCATTTTAAATTCTCGACTTTCATTATTGCTGGTTGTTGTTGTTGTTGTTGTGCTTGTTGTAGCTTATTTCTGAGTACCCAACTGGTGGGTCATTAAATATGCGAGTTGGTGGGTGCTTAATGGGTCCGGCAACCTATCGCAATTAATCACAATTGCTTGAGGGACTCTCACTGCGAGTTCGCTTGCCTTCGCCGCGACAGTCATTCTTTTAATATTTAAATAACGGTTGCTTATAGTTTGCGTCTTGTTGCCTGTTGTTGAACGTAAAATGAAGCACATTTAGAGATTTAGTAAAAGAGAACAGCGTAGAACGTTATGAAGAACAAAATAGAATGTTGAATGTGAAGCCAAATAGGCATTATTTTTATGAAATTTTCCATCACCAAATTGAAAGTTGGCTGCTGTATGCCCTTAATAGCTTCACGAATTCCGTCTTTGGAGTCTGGAATCGAGGTTGGCATATTGGCATAGAATTGGTGCCTCAAAGCAAAAATTCGCAAGGTGTTAAATCACTAGATCTCGGTGGCCCATTGCGATCACCCCTTCGAGAGATAACACGCTCCGGAAGCTTTTCCATTAAAAAGTCGATGGTTTTGTTGCTTGTCTGGAACGTAGCGCCGACTTGTTCAAAGTAAACGTTGTCCAGATCAATACCATCCAATCCCGGTCATAAAAGATCATTAAACATCTCTCCATAGCACAATCCATTCACCGTAACTGTTGCTTCAGCCTCTATTTCGAAAAAGTAAGGTCCAATGACCCCGCCTATTCAACACTTTGGGCTACAGCAGCAATATTCTCAGTTGTTCTAGAGCAACATTCACCTGTCTTATTCTTCACATCATTAATTTGTCCCAACAGTTCCATTTTTTCGACCAATTTGTGTTTGTCAACAGTCAATGACCTAAACCAGAACCGACCCTGCGTGCGAACTGTACTGGTAGCGCTGGAACTGTCAAAACTGCTCACATTTAGGAATCCTCATTATCGTCGGGGTTGCAGAGGTGGGTCATAGGCTACCTGAGTGGTCGACAATCATCGGTAATATTCCGAGGTGAAGCATCGAAACTTAGCAAAATTAAGCAGGGGATTCCGCAGGGAGGTGTCCTCTCACCTCTACTACTTAATTTCTACATATCGAAACTCGCTTCTCCACCAGAAGGAGTTTCCTTAACCTCGTATGCCCATGATTGCACGATATTGGCGCCTGGCCAGGATATTGACGACCTTCATTCGAAAGTGAATTGCTATCTTGCCGACCTTTCTCACTTCTTCATTGCACGACAGTTAAAAATACAGCCAACTAAATCCTCGGCTACCCTCTTCACCAGCTGGACGAAGGAGTACAGGCTTGAATTAGATGTGAAGATCGATGACGTAAAAATTCCGACTATAAATAACCGAAAGATATTGGGAGTCACACTCCATAGCCTGCACTCCTTCATTTTGCATACGACCACAAGTGCTGCAAAACTCCAGGGCTGCTATAAAATACTCAAAACGATAGCCGGCAGCATCTGGGGTAAAGACAAAGAAACCTTGCTGGCAACTGGCCGGCCGGTCGTAAACGATGCTGCACCGATCTGGGAACATCAGAAAGGGACATGAATGTTACCATCCAGCAACACGTGCAACAACTGCTGGATAGGACGGCGTACAGACGAGTACTGAACGCCATTCACCAGGAGTCAGTCAACAGTGAATGGCGTACTCGGTGCAAAAGCAGCACCCATTGCAAACAACGAGCTCGAGCTGCCTCGAGACACCCGCGTGATTCTGGCACAACTTAGATCTGGATACTGTAGCAGATTAAACTCCTACCCATCCAGACTCGACCCCAGCCTACTCAATATATGCCCTGCATGTGGAGAGTCCCCGCACGACACTAACCACCACTTCACAACAACAACAACAATACTAAATGAGTTTCCAAACAAAGTGACTCCTTATCGAGGGATTTCCTCGGCCTTAACAACTACTCCTTTCTCGGCCTTAACAACTACGTCGCTAAGTTTGCTTGCAGATTACACAAAGAAGTGGAACGGAAGAAGTGAACGGAAGAAAAAGAAATATGCCCTGAAATCAAAACAGCAACAACCAGCGCATTCACTTCTTGGCTACGACATTACTCTTAACTGTCACAAATTTGTAGCAATAACCAAATTCAGCTACCTATGGACCATCATTAACACCAAATATAATTACAGCATTGAAATCCATTGAAGATAACTCTTGTAAATGGAACAAGGCAAGCTACGCTGATAAGGCAATATCCTTCGCATAGACGATAACACTCCAGCTTTGCAACTTTTCTGCTCAGTACCCGCCGGTAGAGAGGGACCTGACTTCATTAGGTGTTTCAAATTGGTGCCGAACAGCGAAGATATGGAAATACAAACACGCTATTGTTGACTGGTCAATATTATTACTATATTATCGACCGCCTTTACTCAGTGGTTATCTGTGCGTACTACTCATGGTTCAATTTCTAGCCAGACCAACATCCCTCGACAGGGTATTTTAACCTTTCCGAGTATACTTCTAAGAAAAACATCAAGACGCACAACACAAGTTAGGGAGGAGGTCGGCCGAAAATAACTCCAGCGGTCCAGCATCATATACATAATCGCTCTTCAGAAAATTTACGCGCTTTCAAGGTGGCTCATGAAACCTCGATGAGAATGGAAAGTGAGTGTAATTAAAACTCTTCATGTCCACGCACAGCTGCACTGCCAAAATTTTGACGGATAATCATTTATAGATAAAATAAAATAAAATACAAACATGTTTGAGATTAAAGCCTTAAACGCGTAAATATATCAACAAGGTACACCGCCCAGCTTGCAGGAAGTTTGATGAGCCTTCTAAGTCATGACATAACATTAAATAAAAAATGGCGCTGACAGCGAAGGCCGTTGGAATAATGACGCATCGCATGACAGCGAAATGATGAGCAGTAAAGAAATATACGTGCCTTCATAAGGAGATTTATTACGTCAAAGCTAAAGCGGTATGAAAACTTAAATAATAAAAAAAGGATGCGCCCAACAAGGGGTGGACGAGGTAGGCGGCGAAAAACGGCCTGGAAAGGGAAAGACGTCGGTAATGAGGAGTGCAAGGAGTAGCAGGAGGCTGTAGTAGGCAATGAGAAGAGCAAGCAAACTTACAAACCATCAATCATTTTAGGTTGACGAAAGGGGCAAGGCACACACGAAAGGAGCTACCTACTCATATACCTATATATGCGCTGCTTTGCATACATACATCAACTCCAAGGCAGTTTTAGAATAATCAACGCCATCGACAAACGCTTCCTGCACTGACTGTGAAAATTGTTACAACAAGCTTGCCAACAACATAACTATGTTTATTAAATATCTGCTTTTGATATGTATGTACATATAAAACACCAATATTGCTAACCCAAAAAATTCACAAAATCATCTCCAACGCCACACACCCGCACACACCACTCACTCATCCATCAGTCATGAGTTCAGTCGTCAGCATTAACATCAGCCAAGCCATCACCGCTACCAACCAACATCACTCACGAGTTTATCATTTTGTTATGCGATGGCGACGTCTTCTCTACCCCTCCACGCCGTTAGTTAGGTAATCGATTTATTATGGTGAAAATATATTCTACATTACATATTGCCATCGAAAGAGGAACGTGTAAAGAAGCTTTAAAGATGAAATGCAAATGAAGCGAAACCCAGCGACCGTACTCCTAGCGACGATGGAAAAAGATATTACACGAAAGACTTCAGTCAATTATTACTAATCGGGACTGCCTGCAATGAGAAAATCATGTGAAACGAAAAGTTTTCAAAGTGCAGTTAGGTATTGCTTGAAGGTGCTCTCAATAATTCAAAACCCAATTTAGAACTGATCATTGAATTTAGCAGAAAACTGCTCCAAATCTTGTCTTCTTGGAATATTTCCCTTTAATTCGTAACATTTTCATTACCAACTTGAGGTGGGAATTCACTTTGTGAGGCTCCTCTGCTGACATGCTCTAGTGTTGATGATCCCGCCAGCGAACCCTGCAAACCAACCATAGGCGTATAGGTGAAATTACCTGAGGAACGATATCTAAAAGAGCTATTGAGCTTTAATCTTTAACTAAGATAGTGGTTGTAATCCACAGTACCTTTAATATCCGTCCGGTTCTGCACTTTTATACAATTTGTAGGAAGTATTTGCGCTTCTGATCTTGCTTTTGTCAGCACATCTTCTTTGCTTCTCTTTCCTTATTGGTTCCAGTGATTTACTTATGGAAGTATCACGTCGTGTTTGTCCTTAGCAAGCTTTCCGGCCTAGTAAAGGTAGTTGAGTTGAGTTGGTGCGGTTGCTGAAAGGAGCGACCAGCGCGCTTAGGCCTGAAGGCCGGTTATAATATTGATGTAAGCTACTCATCACCTTCTCAGATGTACGAACCATTTCCTGTGTCTTATGAACGATGCGATGTTACCTATACCAGCCGTTGCTATGTCAGCTAGGTAGACAAAGAAGTGATATCATAGGCATTTATGTCACATGACAGACTCTTCCTCTTCTTCGTCCCTGCAGCTACGACAAAAATCATTGGAAAAATAACACATTCTCCTACCGTTCCAATAAACACGGTCCAGTTAGTATACCCTCCGTTATATTAATGGCGAACTGGTTCAAGATCCTACATCCTTGATTTTTTAGTGTCCAGCACAGACCAAAGCAGCCTAGTCACGTTACAGGTTCTCACGCTAAGGCATCTGGTGTTGGCTTTTTTGGTGTAAGCCAGCCTTGGACTGAGTTTTGGCGTAGACAAGGGTATGAGACGTTAGTAGAATTTATTATATTTAGAGTGATACCCTCTTTTGCTAGCTCATCCGTCATACAGTTACTTGTGTGTCCTTATGTCCGGGCACCCAGAACACGACTGTGTTGCATCCAGCCAAGAGCTTGTTCAAAGTGTTTCTGCATTTCGGTGCCACTTTTGATGTGGTGTAAATACAGTGATTGAGATCTGATGGCAACTTCGATATCTGAGCATATACTGATTGATTGCCAGTGATCCCAGCAACCATTTTACGGCTTCCATGATTGCTCTAAGTTCTGCTTGGAAGATGCTAATGTAGTCTGGCGGTATCAAAATAAAACTGGTTGAGAGCGTTGTTGAGTGAATTCCTATCCTTTGATAGAGTTTAGAACCAACCGTGAAGATGGCTATGTCACGCTAATCCGGAGCATTCGCATTTTCCCATTTAGCCCTGACCGGGAGTCTTGTAAAGAAGAGATTGTCAAAACAGTAAATGAGGATAGCGTAGTCTAACTGCGCGGAAGACAATATCCGGTCGTGCCCCGTAGCACGATGCCTCCAAGGCTCGCTTGAAATTTGCTGTACAAATTCAGGGGGGGAAAATTAAGAAGAGTTTCCATGACTTTTGATGGAGGCGGAGGTAGAGCCCTCGTACGGAGCTGCCGACCGCTGAACTCTAGCCACTTTGCTCCTGAAACTGGTTTTTTCGAGTGCTGGCTATCAGACAGTGACCACGTAGAATAGAATGAGGCTGACTACCGCTGTTTAAATCGTATGAATAATAAAAGAATAAAGGCCCCATCTTTTACCGCGCTTTGTATACGTAGAGTACTGTGAAAGCTTTCCTCGACCTTTCTGCCGTATCTCGGCTACAGTTGAGTTGTTGTCTAAGACTATCCCGAGATATGTGACTTCAGTAGAGAGAGTGACTTCCAGGCCCTTACATCATCCATCCATTTTGCAGGTGTTTTCACTTTACTTAACTCACATAGTAGAATTTCATTAAAATTCAGACATCTGGCAACTCTATTGGCAGGCTTAGTCGAATTTTTGAGGATTTTTAATATTAAATTTAATATTCCTCCCGTAAATGTTTTCCTTTTTTTAGTTCCTGACATATGGTTTTCCACATTTTTCATTACCCATTATTATTGTTGCTGCAATATTATATATTTATGCCAGTTGTGTACCCCTCCCACTTTTCCCGCTTGTTGTGCTTGATTTAATTAACCCAAACCGTCGAGATGACCATCTTCTTCCCGCACCAAACGCACATACACACACACACCCACACCGCTGAACTGCTGCTGATGTGGCAAGCCACACGATGATACGGCTGTCCATCAAAGCGACTTAACGCAGTGACAATGTCTGTCAAAACGACGGTGTGCGCGTAAGCTATTGCCGCAAAATGCGTGCGAAAGTAGTATTGCGGCCAATACTATGTAGTAAGAAAAAGAACAAAATTCGTATAATTTCCCACTGGTCGCCGGGCCATCGAAATGTGTAGCAGAAAAAGTGTATTGAGTTGGTGGCGGCGCATTAGCGGTCACGTGGCAAGTTGCAAGCCTCTTGATGAAGCCACTGACAAGGCAGTCAACCAGTGAGTCGAGCAGTCAGCTAACTTAGTCGGTCGACTGTCGGCCAAGTCAAGCGCGCAAAATGAATGTAGGTATAAACGAACCGTCGACTGCTGTCGATTGCGTATATCGAATGGGTGTGGCAGGCAGGCGCGCATAGTTTGTGGCGAGCCTGTCCGAAACGTTGAAGGTAGCTCTGTGAAATTGAGCGGGGTAACATTATCAGCACGCAATGATTGTGCGTTAATGACCAACTGCGGCGCATTCTCACCGCTCCGCAACACGTTTCGGCCTTACCTCATTACGTCTCGCCATAGCATTGGCATCTCTTGCCATCTCGGCTGCGTCTAGTATCTCATTCTATCCCCTCGCAACTCGTCTTGCCACGTCCCCTCTTTTATGCATGTATATGTTTGTCTGAGTATTTAATATCTCCATGGTCACATTGACGAATTTGTTATGATGTTGTAAGTGTGAGTGTGACAGGGCTTGTCAATCGATGCGGCAACAAACTCATCAAATGATTACAACAAAATCAATTTCTAAAATTTTATCTCTACTTATGCAATGAGCTCGTTGCTCGTACGTACGCCTGTGAGGATGAGCTCTGCAGTCATCAAACGTGTCGGCCTGCCTTCACCCCTTCCGAGTTGCCTGCTCTATCATCTTGGTTATTAATGTTAATCCTGTGTCTTCCACTTCGCTTGGCAAGTGTTCCGGTTTTTATGTTAATATGCGACATAATATGCGGTCGCTTGGTCCGTTGATTGATGCTGCGTATGTGTGTGTGTGTGTGTGTGTGTGTGTGTGTGTGTGTGTGTGTGTATAGGAAGTCAGCTCAGACGTTGAGAGCTAAAAGTCTGAGAACTCATGGATTTTGTGTGCAAGGGTGTGATTGCAATATGCAAACTGAAGGATTAGGCGCTCGTGTGAGCTTTAGCGAATTACCGAGCGAGAACCGAACATTCCAAATATACTACAAAATGTGGTATGAAGCTCGAAAGTCTTATTAAATTAAGAAAAACTCACCAATATTTGTAGTTTTCAAATTTTCAATGAATTTTTTAATCTTCGAACGTAAGCAAAATTAAGTAAGAATCAATTTGCCGAATCGCCATTTTGTTTTCACATGCTTTTTTAGTGTGAACGTAGCAAAAAGAAAAACGCCAAAGAAATCAATCATAAATAATCTACTTACCGCACGCTTCAACAGCTTGTGAGCTGTAAAGAGAAACGCCAGTAGGGAAGCACACATCGCCCCCAAAACCTACGCAAAAGCTTACAAAAAAATTCCCAGAAAAACTAACTTCCCTCCCGTTGCTTTGGAGGAGTTCATAGAAACCAGCGGAAAAACAAATACAAAAAATTATCCAATATTTTTGGCTGAAAAAATGGCAAGCAACCTAAATTTATTATGTATTTTACAGTGTCCAAATATCACTTAAATCACAAACGAAATAAATAAGTAATAAAAAAATTATTTTCTTTCATCTATCTTGAATCACGATGAAAGCTACTTCAGTCCGGAAATGCCAAAGCATTAAAATTTCTAGTGTAGTTATCCCAATTTATCCATTAAACGAGATTTTACTATCATTGAAACACACAAAACATTATCTCAAACAGAAGTGCCGAAGGAGCTGGACTTCACCACCCTCAGTATGTGCTTCAACAATCTTTTCTCCACGAGAACCCCAAACAGAAATGAATGGGAAAACACCAACACCCTCGATCAGAGTGCCATAGTCCTCTTTACAAACGGTTCAAAGCGTCTTTCGAACGTAAATCTTTGCAATCATGGAGTCCCCGAGTGGCTGCTTAAATCTACAGCAGCAGGACAATATAATAAAAGTATAATTGGCGCTTTGTAACCGCTGAAGCGATTTTCGGCCGATCTCCACCTCCAGTTTGTGGTCTTGCGTCTTGATGTTTTTTCCAACAAATAGAGGGACCTACAGTTTATACTAAGCCGCCTCCGAACGACTGATGGTTTTTTTTACGAGGAGCCTTTATTTCATGTCAGAAATACACTCGGAGGGCTTGGCTTTCCCTGTCGCGTGGCGGCCGGAGTAGGAAAATTTACTTAATTTGTAATTTAAATTAATTTTCTGTAATTGTTGGATGTTGGTCAGACAAAGACTTGAATCGTGGACTTCCGAATGACAGCTACGATTTTAGATCGGGTGAAGTAAACTGACATCATTACTTTTGCTGCTGATTTTTGTTGCTTAGATTTTACGAGTTTGCTCCTCTTGGGCTCCATACCTTGGACTGCTGTTTGGTTTCTGGATCGTACTTATAGAAGCAAGCTTCGTCACCAGTAACGATTTTACTAAAGTTGCTAGACTTAGACTGACCATTTTCGAATTTGTTTAGGAAAAATTGAGCAAAATGCACTCGAGTCTCTTTTTGGGCCTCATTTAAAATTCGTGGTACCCATCGAGCAGATTTCTTCGTGTATCCCAGATGATTACTTAATATTCGCGATACAGCCATGGTATTGAAGACCGATTCATTAGCAATAATTTCTTTTGTCAATCGTGAATCTTCGTCAATTTTGGACTTCACCAGAGCTACAGTGACGTGTACTGTGGAAGATTTTGGTCAACCTTCTTGGGTCTCGTCCTCCACGGAAAAATGTCTGGTCTGGAATCTTCGGAATCACTTAGAAATACTCTTTAAAGACGGTGCAATCGTTCCATATGCAATTTGGCATTCACTATGTATTTGTATTGGCTGTAAATTACGCCGAACCCCGAAGAGAATCATATGGCGAATTTCTGTTTGCGTTGGTGGTGGAATTTAGTCTGACCTATCCTCAGCTATCTTGCGTTTTCTCCTCTCCATTTCAGCTGATCGTTCTAAAATTTGAAATGAAGAGTAATAAAGTAATTGTAATTGTTAGGTATGTTTGACAAAAACAAATTGAAAGTCACAAACTAACTGAACTTTTTTAATCCCCTCGTAGAGTTTCACATATAATGTCAAGGTTCAAACTTTATAATGAAAAAGGAATTCAATAAAAAAAAGATCATTTTAAGTGGAATTAATTTACGTTTATTTAAGAAACCGCAAAATGGATAACCCTTTTAACTTTGGTCCAAAGTATGTAAGTACCAGTTGGAGAAGAGATAGATCCATTAAATTTTCACCGATTGGAATAGAAGTTGAGTTGGTTTTTGAGATATTTCTACTAATTTCAGAACACAGATGTACAGGAACATTTAAACGATCTAAGGTAAAGTGCATATATACGACCGATTTTTCAGATTTTCAGATATTTTTTGGGTCATAAATCAGTCAAAAAATCATCTAAGAGCATGAAATTTGGTGTTCTACGCACAGTGGTAACGAAAATTATCGAAATCGGACGACTATAATAAATGGCTGCCATACATCGATCTGTTCAGAAGTGAGGATTTGGTCAGAACTTCGTCAAAACAGCATAAAAAAGCTTAAAATTATTATGCATTCGTATTTACAAATAAACATTAACACCAAAAATTATCGAAAATGGAAAACTTTATCATATACATAGCCCCCTCCAACTAATCTTTCAGATATGAGAGTTAATATTTAAGCCTAAAATTTAAAAACTAATATTAAGGAATAATCGTAGCAAAGAACTCAAGTTCGCAAACAAAACGTTGGGAAACGAGGGCTGAAGTTTACTGCACCTAACCCAGTATTAGAAGGTCATTCAGATTGCCAAAACACTGTAGTGTCTTATAAGCCAAAATATTTGCTATAATAATGACAAAAGAAGAACTCATACTAATGTACATAGGAAGTCTCCAACAGAGGCTTAAAGACTTTGAGATAGTACTTGGGGATGTGTATAGAATATCAAACTGCAAACTACTCGTAGAAATATTGCTTGTTGGTGTCACATGCCATCAAATTAGGCCTGGTTGATGATAATAATTGCACTATAATCCAGGGTACGTGAGGAGACAATGGATCACGTAAAATGTGAGTACCCAGCGCTCAGCAGACAGAGGCTGATCTGACTTGGCAAAGATAGGCACTCCAGCCACTAGGTTACGAGATCAATAGGCAGAACTACATACAATTTAACGCCGTTTGCGTGAAGCAATCCGAAAAATCGTCAGGATATGTGAAAAACAGTCTCGCACCTCATTGCGTGATCGTGAATTTTTAGACAAAAACAATATTTAACGACAGACATGACTCCGTGTGACTTTTTTCTATTTCCGAATTCATAATTTAGCCTTAGGTGACATTAGAAACGCGTCCCTGAAAGAAATAAAGCTTAACTTAAAGACCGAGCTGAAGATGTGTTTCAGGGATTAGAAGAAGTGCTGATACAAGTGGCTTCCTCATAGCTTGACAAAGAAGTGAAGCGCATGGGTCTCGTAGTTAACGAGGATAAGGCGAAATATCTCCTGTCAACAAACAAACAGTCAGCTCATTTACCACTTGGCTCCCATGTCTTTGTTGACAGTCATAACTTCGAGGTCGTACAAAATTTCGTCTATCTTGGAACTAGCATCAACACCACTAATAATGTCAGTTTTAAAATCCAACGGAGCATCACTCTTGGCAAGAGGTGCTAGAATGGACTGAGTAGGCAATTGAAGAGTAAAGTACTCTCTCGACGAACAAAGACCAAACTCTACAAGTCGCTCATACATACATAGTTCATCGAATGGAGAGACAGCGGCTTTGCTGACTAGGTCATGTCGTCTGAATAAATGAAAACGCTTCAGCTCCAGTACTCGCTGGTGGAAGCAGAGGAAGAGGAAATGTCTCCACTCCACCTTGTATTACCAACTGGCGCCCATTGGAAGGATTGAATGGCACGCTATTGTTGATTCGTTTATAATCACGTTAGCAGTGCCTACGCCAGTGACTATCGTCTATGTCTTATATAATGGACCGCTTGACTCAATATCGGACATTTCAGGCAATAATTAAAAAATATGGCTGACATGGACAGATCAGGTCTTATATTTTTGGTGAAGATTAATTCTCACAATTGATTTAATTTTCTCTCCTCTCTTGTTAGTTCCAATCGTCTTTACTGGATACCGACGAATCCTTAAAAATGCGCCTAAGAGATGAAGAGGTTAAAAACTATGAAGAAATCCATCTTGGTCGCCCAAAATTAGTTTTGAGTTTTAAGTTAAAGGCAAATGAAGTGTTCCACTTTAACAATTAATTTCATATTTAATGATTACCTATGAGGAGACGCTCCAATTTATGCAGTGCTCGTCCCTATTCAGCTGTTAAAAAATCGTCTGCCTCAGCAATGTGTCACTCCCACTGTGCGCCCATCATAAGAAGCAGACACATCCACAGTGTATTGGAAAAAGCACCCAGCCACCAGCGAATTACCAACGTCACGCAGCAACATCCCCAATAATGTCAGATACATGGCAGTCAGCACAAACTGACTGGCTGACAGCCTGCCTGTCGGAACGGCATGGAGTATAGCGACGAGCTGAACACAGATTAAACAAACAAACTGACAGAAATATTTATATGTGAAAGCAAGATGTTGGTCCGCCATTTTGTGTTGCACAACACCACCATTACAAAAACCAACAACTACACACACACACACACACACACAAACATTTCAGGACACTTAGAACCTGTCCAACGGGAAAAAGCGGAAGTGCGATGGAGTGAAGTGGACATGGAGTGCTTAAGTTTATAAGTAAGTGTGTATGTATGACAACGTTGGCTGCTTGGTTGTGATTACTAATGGCTGCCACACGAAGGATTACCAAGTGGCAACATAGTTTCAGTAGCTATGGAGCGCTCGTCAGCGACTGAGTTGATAAGGAGAGCACATAAAATGTCTGTCTACTCACTCAGCAGTCCACTCCGTCAACCTACCAGTGGGTTAGCTGGCCAGTGCGGATACTTAATATGTAAGTACTCGTGGAGGGCATTCAAAAGGCTGGTCGTTGGCGTTACGTTCACGGTCGGTCGATTGCCAATCCTTCCCCAGCTACCCAACCACAGCTGTTTCTACCAACTCACCTTAGCGTTAGCACACTGTGTAGCGAGAATATACAACAAAGTTGTTGCACGAACAACCCAAAGAGGGAAGTAAGGAAAGACGAAACAAACAACAAAAAAAATGTGTGGAAAACAATTTCAAGTCCATCGGTGTACGAAGTTAGATAAACGGATTAAGAGCAACGGAGCGGCGAATGAATGCGCAACGAAGTAGCTACCCAGTCAGCCAGTGAGTTAGTCAGCGCTTCAGACAGCCATTGGCACATGGGCGACTAAATGTGGAAACATGGAAACGCCAATGCCGTTGATTGAACTGCTGCTACAGCGCGCACGAGTATTTGATTAAACTTTTTTATTTCCGCCTCTGCGTTGCCCCATTCTTAGAGTAAAAGCGCAACCATTGATTTTTTGCATTACGCGTACAAATTATTGGACAACACAAAAGTGTGGAGTGCGAGTGATACAGTTTTGTCCAGGAATTGGTTAGTTGGTTTAAAATTGGAGACGCGGAATGCGGTGGAGCGCATCGGTTTTACGTGCTCGTACATGAATTACCCTCTGCAGATTCCAGCTTATCAAAAAGGGGGTCTCTCATCCGAGGCTGATGTAGATTTTTTATTGTGGTGGGTCCCAAACTCTACGCACAACCACATGAGATTCGCCTTCTCACTTTAGCTCGCCCGCAAACCGATGTTTGTTGGCTACTGCTTGAACCATATGCAAAAGAATCGTTTCTATCCACTTTCCTCACTTGAGTGAACTTCTGCACATGGCCCCATCATCAGCTATAATAGCGTAAGAGGTGCCAACGCCAATAAAGGAGAAGATTCCAGCTCAATCTCTGCTACAGTAATTAAGATAGTTTAACATAAGATTAAGATTAACTGGAGCATCTATAATGCTTCCCGATACCAGCTTAACTAGCTTAACTTTGAAGTCTTAGATAACTTCATCTATCTTGGAACCAGTGTTAACAACAACAACAATGTCAGCCTGAAAATCTAACGCAGAATCACTCTTGTCCTCTCCCGACGAACGAAAAACAAACTCTACAAGTTCCTCATCGTTCCCGTCCTCCTATATGGTGGGGAAGCATGGACGATGACAACATCTGATGAATCGGCGTTAGGAGTTTGGTCCTTTACTAGTTGGGAAAGGCAAATACCGCAGCTGATGGAAGGATGAGCTCTATGAGATATACGGCAACATTGACATATGTAGTTCAGCGAATCAAGAAACAGCGGCTGCTCTGGCTAGGTCATGTGGTCCGTAGGGATAAGAATACTCCAGCTCTGAATGTTTCTATGCAGTACTCGCTCGCGAAAGCAGAGGAAGAGGAACACCACCACTCCGTTGTTAATACTAGATAAAGAAGGACCTGGCTCGACTTGGCATCTCCAATTAGCGCCAAGCAGCGAGAAAAAAGGAATGAATGGCGCGATGTTACAATATAAATTCGGCTAAAATCGCGCAAGCGGTGTCTATGCCAGTAAAGTAAGTAAGTAATTAAGTTTGAGATTCTTTCATTAGGGAACCTTAATCAAGCGCACGTAGGCTTGATAGCCCCTTGTGGTAGCCAAGCTAGACCTTACACCTTCCGAGATGCTCACATCAGTCAGAGTGTTTTATGAAACCCAGGCTGAGGCTGTTGATATTTTTTAAAACAAGTTTCGCAAGGCTGTCTATATAAAAATTGCCAAGGAAACGAAGTCATGTCGCTCTGGGGCTGTTCTACGTTCCTGCAGCAGTGATTGAAGTTACTAGAAAAGTCAAAAGGGCCGACCAACAGACAGTTTTCCGTTGTTACGGTGATAGTTATGCTTAAGATGATCCTGTTTACAAGAATTGGAGGATTTGTTCCCTTCTTTTTGTCCCAAGTCGAGATCTGCCTAGTTTCATTACATACGTTTTTGGCCTAATAGGTGAGGTCCCATCTAAGCAAATATTTTGCGAAGGAAGAGATATATAAAAGTATCTGTATCCAATACTGCTATTGCTTTCTCCAAGAATCCCGCAGTTGGGTCTATGATGAAAAAATTATGTTAACCAGACTTCTTGGTATTTCTTCGTTACCTTGAAAATTGATGTTGTAACTGTAATGATCCCGCAATTGGTTTTTGGACAATTCTTTGGGAAGGACAGTGCTTGGCCGGATAGAAATACGTACCATTCTTTGATAAAACCTTATCAACTGCTGTCTAACCTATTTTAATTGGCTCATACAGCGGACGTTCCTTGCCGCGGATGAATTCTTGAACCTTTAACCCGCTGGGGATTTATTCTGTGACCCGTATTAGGTAGTAGGTTCTTCCACACTGCCGAAGTAAGTTAGATTCACACATTAGAAGAAAGAAAACAGTGGAAGTTACACAACTTGGCTCGCATGTTATTCCTTCAATCAGTCCAAGAGTTGTAGGTAAAGCCAACTTCAATTAACTTATGCACAATGTGTATGCTTGTGTGTAAACAAGGACATTGTTGAAGCCAATAGGCAATTGAAAACGTTTTATGAAAGCCAAAAAGAGGGAATGTAAGATGGGCGGGGGTGGGCGCCAGTATGTGTCATAAGAAAACAAAGCAGAAATGCGGTAGTGGCGTGGGAAGCCTAGCCAATGTACATTTGAATGCGGTAAACCGTTAACACTTGAGTCCTGCATATGCCACATGTGTAACATTGGCAAACTGCACTTTCTTTGGTGCCTTGTTACTACTACTCACTAACTAACCGGACACGTGATTAATCCTTTGATGCCGTTAAAAGAGCAATAATTGTTGAATTGAGTTGCGAATTGCGACTTGTTTTTGTAAATGTTTTTTTTTTTTTCTTCCTTCCTTACACAAACTAACAGTCCAGCCTGCTAGGGTCAGCCACCCACATTCGCTCCCATACAAATTCAATTCAATTGACGCACCAGTGTGTCTGAGTCGTTGTCGATATTTTCTTTGGAATTCTTTTCATTCAGCCGAGGACCTCAATCAACAAGGTCCAATCGCCCAACCGCCAAACGCCTCTGTGTATATGTGTGCATGTGAGGGAGCGAAATGAAGTTCACTGCTACACTGTTGGGTCAGTTGGTACATTATGCAGGAGTCCGGATACTTTTGCAAGCCGTACACAATTGTACCTTGCAATTGCGCACATTTCAATGACGATGGAGCGTGGGGCACTTGTGCGAATGCCACAACAACGTCTGCACTTTGTTGGTTTGTTATTGCACTTTTTTGCTATTTTGCTTGCAGACGATCGAAACGAGCCTCTTTTTAGTACCGAACGTCATGCGGTGCATTGGGTATTAGACGTTTGTTCACTTGACAGTTTTTGGAATGACATGAAATACTTAGAATGACGTTTCGAAAAAATTAAAAAAAATTTCCTTGTGATCAATAGCACATCCGTTATAAAATATGATACCAGTGAAGTAAGTAAGGAAAGAAACCACCAAACAAGCAAACACTCTCCCAGAAAAACACATCTAAATCGCTTGGAAATGGTACCAAGGAGACACTCCCTCCCAACTTTTATATAGCGATATTTTTAAATAATCAATATTCTTTCGAAATTTGCTCAACTAACGTCCGGAAGTACACGATATGAAAGCCAATTAGTTAATTGAATCTATTTATGTATCAGATATTTATTATTACCAGACCTGGATGTGCCGGGCATAGGTTAAAAGCATCTTGATCCACCTGCAGTATGCTATTAGACAGATGAGACTTATGTCAGTGTAGTGTAAGTTAAGCAAGAACTCCCAAAAGTGTAGTTGCAACGAGGTGTTTCGAGATCTAAGTAGGGGTTTTGCGCTCCTAAATCACAATGGGCTGTCCCGTGCATGATATTCCTAAATACCAATAGATGTTTTGACGTTCGTACTAAAGAGTTTGAAATATTAACAAAGAGTTTATTGTGACATAAGCGTTTCCAAAGTGACATACAAGGTGTTGGAAATTACAAAAGCCAATGCAGACGGTGAACAACTGAAAGGATTGGTTATTAAAGATCGTCAAAATACAATTAGAGATGTCGCTGATTATATTGGCATATCGATAGGATCAGGTTTTGACGGGGCAACGAAATATATTCTAAAATGTTCAACAAAATCAGCGGCCAAAGAAAGTTTCTCAGGCGTCACAAAATATTATAATAGGCGAAAACTGGCGTTCCGGTTCGCCAAGACCGAAAAAGGCGCTGTCGAACGTGGGAATTACTGATACCTGTAATCGCGGGCTGGCTTTGGTGAACTCCTCCTATACTCAAAAATGGTATCACCGAATTTATTAAAAAAAATGATGATACTCGTATCAGAGTTAAAGTAAAATGGGAAAATTCGGAGTCAACAAAAAGCGAGTCATTGGTGCCCTAATTGTGGAGAAAATGTAGTTTGATGTTCACCGCTCACTAGTCGAAACTGTTTCTCTTACCACATCACTCACGGAATTCCTCCCATGGTGGGTCCTTCCAGCAGTACGTTGCAACTTGTCCAAAATTACTCATTTGAGCGCTGACGGCAGGGCAAGTGTTTGGACGTTCTATCATTCTGTTTACTGCATTCTTCGATGTAAATGGCATAGCACATTAGGAACATACGGTTGGTTGAAAAGTTTCTGCATGCACCAAGAAATAGCACTATTAGCTCCAACACATGCAAAGTTACAAGTCATTCTGTCAATTCATTCCTTGTTTACAAACCATTGAAGTTGACGTCTCAGAGCATTTTTTTAATATGGAAAGTAATTAGATTCCTTGTTTTGAAAAGTTTAAAAAGGAAATTTATGAACAATTGTTAGAATTGTATAAGAATTGGCTAGTGAATTTCTACGTGGTCGTACTAGGCTTGAAGACGATACACGCGAAGGACGAATATTGATTGGTAGGACCCACGCGGCAGCACGCGCTATTAACGACTCGGATACTGTGGCCGCCGAGTGAAATCACAATCTTAAATACTCCTCCTTAGCCGACAGTATCGTAATGTTATCTTTCCAAAAGCGAATTTTTTGAGACTTCATTCCAATCAAATCTTATTGTGCTGGAGTTACACTTGTAGAGTTTTGAAAGCACTCGTGTTGTGTGGCTTTATCAGAGTTTCGTCTCGAGGTTCAAATCAATAACCTTCCTTCCGGCAAATCTCTGCTAGGGGTCGGATATTAATAGAGAGAAAATACTAAAGTGGTGCTAAGAAGACTAGCTAGAAGGTTAAAAATACTCGTATAGTCTCCCAAATTCGAATTTGAAAAGTAGCTGATCTCAGAGTTGTTGGTGTGGATAACTTGCTATTAATTTCTAAACACTTTGACTTACATAGACGATTCATTCACGTAAGGACTAAATGTAATTCAAGAAAATTTGGGAGTGACAGAAAAAATAGATCCCGATTTAAATATATCTGCTAACGCTTCATAAAACATATATGGTATATATATATAATTTATAATTGGCGCTTTATAACCGCTGTAGCGATTTTTCGGCCGAGCTCCTCCTCCAATTTGTGGTTTTTGCGTCTTGATATTTTTCCAACAAATGGAGGGACCTACAGTTTATACTAAGCCGCCTCCGAACGGCTGATGGTTTTTTTACGAGGAGCCTTTTATTTCATGTCCTAAATACACTCGTAGGGGTGGACATTCCCTGCCGAGGGGCGACCGCAATTAGAAAATTTAACTTAATTTCTTATTTAAATTAATTCTCCATAACTTTTTGGATATTGCTGGCACTGGGATATGAACCCGAGCCTTCCGAATGTCAGTACGCAATGCTAACCACTCGGCTATCGCGGCCGCCAACATACAGTGGCGGACTAAAGTCTACATACGATCCATTTTTTGGGAATTCAACCCGTCCTATAGCTTTCACAGAAAAAATAATGATGCAGTTTTGTTTTAAATTCAAGTATATAACAAAAACCAAAATTTCTCATTTATTCAACATTAACTTTCAAAGTTATTAACAAAAAATGGAAAAAAGGCACTGACAAAAGTGAACATACGATTTTTTGCTTAGCTATTCTAGGTAATCATATTAATTTTAATAACTAAGTTAATATTTTGTTGGGCCACCATGCGCATCGATCACCGCTTGCAAGCGTCTAACATTGAAAAAAACCAAATTTTCCAACTCTTCTCCTGTAATGTTTTGCCACTCTTCTTGAAGTTTCTCTCTGAGCTTTGATGCATTACTTATAGGGTATTTTCGAATTTTCCGCTCCAATATTTTCCATACGTGCTATGTAATATTCAATTCCGGGCTTTGTGGTGATGAGTGCAACTGCCGCGGAGCATAATACAGCAGCCAATCCTTTACAATTTGCGCTATGTGCTTAGGATCATTATCCTGTAGAAAGATCCAGCTCGAGCCAAGGCACAGTTTGTCCACAGATAGCTTCAAATTATTTTCCAATATGGTCTTATACTCGAAGCGATCCATATTTCCTTCAATAAAGACCAATTTAGCCACTCCAGACGCTGCAACTGCTCTCCAATCCATGACACACCCACCACCATGCTTTAAGGTCGAAATAAGGTGCCTGGGATCCATGGCAGTAATGGGTTTTCTCCAAACTTTTGCTCTGCCATCGCATCCAAATATGTTATATTTTGACTCATCCGTAAATAGCACGCTTTTCCAGAACTCATGATCCTTCTTTAGATGCTTTTTAGCGAACTCCAACCGATGTGCGCGGTTTTTCTCGCTTATGAGAGGCTTCTTGCGAGGAGTTCTGCTGTAGAATCCTTCGTTGTTAAGAGTTCTTGTTATTGTGCGTAAGTGCACAACAATTTGGGATCATTCAGCTAGCTTCTTGGCCAAATTGGTAGCATGTACCTTGGAATTTTGGCTTACTTTATTACGGATGAAAGAGATGTCCCTATGGGTAAGCTTCTTTGGACGGCCACTTCGCGGTTTACTCTCGAACGAGCCCGATTCTGCAAAGTTTTTATAAATTGTTTGCACCGTCGCTTTTCTTAAATTTAACAATTTAGCTATTTCGCCGAACGTTTTCTTATCATTTCTGTGTTTTATAACCAATTTTCGCACAGCCACCGGGATTTCCGTTCCTGACGACATTTTCGCGATTGTATTTCTTTTTTCAAATGATGGAAAACAATAAAGATAAAGCCAAATACCAAGAAAAGTATAGAAAGAAAAAAAAACGGTACTTGACCGCTGAAAACAATAGCTGAAGTAATAAACGAAACAAATTAATGAAACGTATGTTCACTTTTGTCAACGGCTTTTTTGTGTTTTTTGTTAATAACATTGAAAGTTAATGTTGAACAAATATGAAATTTTCGGTTTTGTCTTACAATTAAATTCAAAGCAAGACTACATCAATACTTTTCCTGTAAAAACTATGGGACGGTAGGGATTCCAAAAAAAGGGGTCGTATGTAGACTTTAGTCCGCCACTGTATATGGTATACGTATATAATAATCATCGCTGAGCACATTGCGTTCATCCTTATTTCTCCCTAATTTCTCTTCTCTTCTTCTTCTTCTCCAGCTACTACCACATCTTCTATCTAAGCTACTTGTTCTTAATCGTATTTCAATTAAATAAAAACTGGTACTCTGAAGGCCACGCAAATTACTTTAACTGGTCTGCGGACGTCTAGTCACTCTGCCATATACTGAAGGGCGAAGAGGTGAGCGGAAAAAATCTATTCATAATTAAGAATATTTTCATTCTGCTAATTAGCACAAAACTGGGCAATAAAAATGAAGAAACGAAAAATATATAAAAAATTTCGGATGTTCTTTTTTGGCAAATTGAATGAGTGCACTTGCAACAAACAACAAAATTATGCCAAAAAACTGTTGAGCCACCGCACTTACCTAGCCTGCCTCTACTTTACCCACCGAGTCATCGTCATCGTCATCGTCAATATCGACCACATAACAAAAATTGGAAAAGAAAGTATTTGTTATGCATAAAAGTATTTCGAAACACTTACCCAGATTTTTTCGCCATCGAAATTCGTGCGGACGAGTCGTCCACAGGGAAGGTGGGGCGAGTTGGTTGGGCTACAAAACAATAGGACAGCATCGGCAGCAGTAGTCAGTGAAGTAGCAGCAGCAGAAGTACACCGACAAGTGCGCACTCAAGTGGCAAGTAGGTACAAGCCACATTGAGCTCCCTTTCTGCCGCCAGCATCCTTTACTCTTAGCTTCTCAGGCACTCATACCATACACAGAGGTCGCAAGGAATCCAATGCTCGAATGCCAGATTGAAGGGTTCTTACTGTGCTTGTGGTATGTGTGTTGAGTGTTGGTGTTGCTTTCGGTTTTTACTGCCACTGAATTCGTTGCTCTTCTTTTGGTTGCCACGTTGCATGTGTCTCTTGAATAATTTTTTTTTTTTTTTGTTGGAAATTTGGTTTTTTTCTTCTTACTTGGTTACGTATAACATATCTCTCGTGTGGTTTATTTCAATTGCGCTCCTGTGCTGGTTTCTTTTTGTTTGCGGCATCAACATACACCCAAGTATTAGCTTTTCCTGCTTCTTCGGTCTTTCCTCCAGTTTGTGCGTATCTCTTCTCATCTCCTAACCGAGCCAAGTGTGCACGCGACTGCATTGATACTCGTAGTCGTTTGCATGCGTGTAGCGCGGATGTGGCAGTCACTCACCGCTTCAAGTACTCGGCCGAGCATCTCCAATGACGGAAGTTAGATTGTCAGGTAGTTAGAAGCTGAAATCAACATCCGTACATACATTTAGGGGTTTTCCTTGAGTTGAAGATTTAAAAATTAGTTAGAAATTGATGCGAAGAATATTAGCAAGCTGTAAGGAGTGGTGGATTGTGGTGGAAGTGTGTTGGTAATTAAAAAGTGAGACGAACATGGTTGGGGTAAGCAGGATGTGCAGTTTTGAACAGATGAATGGTATTGTCTTAAAATTTGGAAAAACTTTTGAGTGTCTGATTTGAGAAGAGGAGAGTGCCGCGCAAGCTCTGAATGGAGAGGCCGAATACTAAGCTTACGTTTATGTTATATGTTGTGTCAATTTCTATTACTCAGCAGCTGAGAAAGTCTCAAGTTACATAGATGTGTTACTTTTATATTCCATTAATGCCCAGTTTTTGTCAATAAAAACAGATTCGAGGCAAAAACACACCGGTGGTTTAGTAGTCTGAGCCCCCCGCCGTTGGATAGTTCTCAACTGAAGATTTCCGCGCCGAACTTTCCGTCACTTTCCAACCCATGCGTTATGTTTCCTCTAGTTCTTCGTGAAGGGATTATGGATAGAGGAGGATCTACTCGACGACAGCTCTTAGTTACGATAACCCATGCAGCTGGAGATGAAATCAAGCCCACAGCGGATCGGCTACGTTCGAGTCGAACAAAGGACCAGATTCCCTTAGTCTTATAGAGACTTTTGCAGCGGTGTACCTACTCGTAGTATCCAAAGGCGCTATATTATAATTGAGGTTATGCGCCGGATTTGGAGTTCTTAATGCCCCACAGATGTTGAGAAAAGTCGCTGATAGACGCCCGTTGGAAATACCAAGTGAAACCAGATCACTCTCCACCTGATTTACCCAACGGAGTGGAGGTATTTCTTTTCCTCTGCTTCCACCAGCGGGTACTGCATCGAAAACATCCAAAGCTGGAGTGCTTTCATCCATTCGGACGATATGACCAAGCCAGTGCAGCCGCGCTCTCTCTTTCGCTGAACTATGTCAATGTCACCATAAAGCTCGTACAGCTCATCGTTCCATCGTCTGCGGTATTCGCCGTTGTCTTTCTCTCGAAGACTCCTAGAGCCGACTCATCAGATGTCGACATCGTACATGCCTCCACACCATATATCTAGATGGGAACGATGAGCCACTTGTAGAGCTTGGTCTTCGTTCGCCGAGAGAGGACTTAACTTTTCAATTGCCTGCGCACTCCAACGTAGTACTTTTTGGCAAGAGTGACTCTGCGTTGGATTTCTAGCCTGGACCAAGTTATTTACGACTTCAAAGTTATGACTGTCAACATTGACTTGGAAGCTGAGTCGTTAATGACTCGTTTGATTACAAGAGATATTTCGTCTTGCCCTCGTTCACTAACAGCCCTATATCCTTTGCTCCCTTATCCAGTCCGGACAAAGCAGAACTCACGGGGCGGTCGTGGAGGGCAATAATGTCAATATCAACGGCGTATGACAGCTGCTACTCTTTTTCTGGAAGGGAAGAGTGTATCTTCTCTATTTAGCTCGGAAGCTCGTATTATTTTCTCCAGTAATAAATTAAAGAGGTCACACAATAAGGAGTCGCTTTGTCTGAAACCTCGTTTGGTATCGAACGGTTCGGAGAGGTGCTTCCCGATCCTTACAAGAGCTTTTGGTGTTGCATAATGTCACCATAAAGGCGGCATCTCCTGCCAATTATGGCCCTGCAGGAAGCTAACGCTACCAATGTTTTAAATTTTCTCTCATTCACGAAACTTTGACCAGTCTAGGATTGTTCCTAAAAGTGTACTTTTTCCTACAATTGAAGGTAAACGCTACCTATAGAGGGGGAGTACCGCTTCCGGGTTCCATACGTCCTAGTGAATAAGACAATTTATATTTTACTCTGCCCGCTCAACTTGTTAGCACTTATCGGTGTCTGTGCATGAGGTCATTCAGAGTAGCTAAGGACTTATCTCTGAATACGAAATAAGGGATACAAGTTAAGACGTCTTGGGTGAATTACTATTGGCAACAGTAAGAAATTCATAGTCACAATGTCAGGTAACTTTAAATACGTGTAAGTCATTGATAAACTTAACATTGTTGGTCCAGAGTCTACACGACACATAAGATCAAAACCATTGTCTTCTGAGGTATTGATGAAGGAGAGTTATTATGTTTTATGATTGAGTGCTTTGCAGGACGGTTTTAAAATTCTACCAATTGAAACTTCCTTTTACGAACTACAAAACTTGTGCAGGTAAACCCAAAAACACGAACAAAAAGTACCTCGCACTTACTCAGTCTGCTCCTGATACGTCATAGGATTCCGTTTAGCCTCTTAAGCTTCTTAGCTTCCTGCAACATTCCACAGTCAGTAGATTTCAAGTTCAAAACTTTTGACAAATTTCCAAGAAAATATTTAATAGTCGCATGTATTAGAATTATTTGCCCGTCGACAGAAAATGACAAATCGATGCCACTTACACGCAACTCACAAAGCACGACAGAAATATGAGGATGCTGAAAGCAATACCGCAATCATGGCTACGACATGGGTGGGGTGGGGTGAGTGAGGTAAGAAGGGTGCGTAGTTAGTCAAGTAGACACGCAAGCCAGATGGTTTTCATTTCATCTACTGCGCCACGGGACACGCAAATACGAGACACTTGAGGAGATTAGAGTAGTTGCGACGCACAAATCAGAAGTGGTATAAAAGTGGTGGTGAGAGGCAACGATGTTTGAAAATCCGTAGACTTTTCAGTTTGTATTTGAAATATGGTATCTTCGAGGGCGAAGGAGAGTAAGTTTGATTAAACGCACTTTTATACGCTTAAAGCTTTAATTTTCGTCGTGATTTCAAAAGCTTAAAATCGTAAGAAGTTATTGCTTTTCTTTTATTTTCTCTCTTTTCTATTTTTATTTTATTTACCATACATATTTATTTATTTTCTTTTTGGGTCTAGCTGCTGTGCGCAGTTATGTTTTTGTTTGCGGTTTTGTTCCTTTAAATGCAAATCCTACTCGAAACCTGCAAACTTTTGTCTAAGGTTTGCCACAACCCACCAGACACAAAAAGTATTTCCTTTGCGAGAGTGGCATTTCCATTTTCTTACAGCCTGCTTGTATCTTTTTAGGTTTTTGTTTTTTTTTTTTTTTTTTTTTTTTTCTTTCTTCCTTACATAGTTGCTTTTCTTATTATTCTGTTTTACTTTGCTGACTCTCATAAATCATGGCGTCTACGACATTTCGTTGCAACTTCGCCACATCTTTTTGTATTTTTTTGTGCGGTCTTACTCTCTCTTTTTTTCTCTCTCTCTCTCTCTCTCTCTCTTTTACCTTATCCACTTACTAATTTCCGTTTACCGCTGTGAGGTTTTGTTCGTTTTATTCTTTCGATTTCAGTTTTATCACTATTGTTTTGTTGTTGGCAGCGAAATTTCTGAATTTTTTTACCTGTAATATGAAAGCCTACTTGCTCTCGCCACCGCAATCGAATTTAATTCGGACAAATTTTGCAGAACTCAAGAAGTTTTGACTAAGACTTTGCTTTCTTCTTTCCGCACACACTTTGTTTCGCCGTGTGTCTATCTATGCCTACGTGCCTACTTACCACACTCGCCGTTATGATTTATGCGTTGAATTTGCCGGCTGTTGCGTCTCTCGCCAACACGATGCGGGGTTTCTTAAGTCTTTAGTTGTTTTTCTACTGGCACGACGCCATTCCCCACATTGTCACTGCACCACCGCCTGTCGTTTGCATTCATTTGTATGGGATTGGACGCAATTTGCAGAGATTTCATGGTTTCGCACAACTAAGATTTGCTCCATTACAATTAAGCGGGTGTTGTGTGTATGTGTTTATGTTGGGAGGAGAGGGAGGCAAGTCTGTGGGAGCAAACAGTTCGCAGTTGTGTCTCTCGACCTTAAGAAGTTCATATTTGTCTTTTGGTGTTGCATGGGAAATTATATTTACTTAAGATTTGAGTGAAATTTATGTGGTGGTGAGGGGATGGTGTTGTTCGACTTTGGTGTGAACGTTTGTGTGTGTATGTGGTGGGTGACTACTAATGGCGCTGGTGGTGATGCTCTCGTTGCGTGTGCAATTGGTCGTTCGGCTGGCTGTCTCCCTTTCTACCTGGCGCTTGTGCGCTACTTTTCTTGTTCTTCTTCTTGTTCTGACTACGTGAGCTCATTCAAGATCTGTTTTACTTGTTTAATGCAAAATTTATGGCAAACGGAAAATTATTAACTAATATTTATGAGTGCGTTTTGTGTTATGCCTGCCTGCCTGCTTGCTTGTCGTCCTGCTGATTTGGCTTGGCACTACACAGGCGGCTAATGATTAGCGATAAAATATATATGTATGACTGTATACTTGGCCTAATGTGTGTAATTATGTACTTTCTTAAGTATTAAAGTATAATATGTATAATTTGCCAAAACTAATCTGATAATGTGCTGAGATATTAGGTATTAGACAAATGAAGGAAATCATGAAAATCTTCACAGGAAAATCGAAGGAAGTATCGGTATGTAACAGGGCAAAAGATTAAAAAAAAGTTCCTCGTTAAATTGCGGGAAGGAAATCGTAGTTAGATGGGATGCCTCGCTTAGAAATAAATTATACTGGAGGGGTTGTTGAAGTTAGCTACTGGAAGGATGTAAACCCAGGTAAAACTAAAATAGTTCTATTTGTCAGGAGGTACAAGCCGTCTCCGTTTAAGCCTACTAAGCCACGCTAGAAGGCATGTCTTGATAATCTTAGATAGCAAACTCAATTGGAGCCGAAACACGCCGATTGGAAAACGATGTGGTCCAATACCGAATATCGTGTACTGGATTTATACATCGGTAGTTAGACCAATCCTACTCTACGGATCACTGTATGGTGGCCGACACTCGACAAAATTACTTTCAGGAGCAAATTAGTAAGAGTTCAACGATCGGCTGCTTTTCCTTCCCCTAGACCTAAGCGGGAAATTATAAGGGAGGTGCAACGCAATTAGATTGAATGCAACTCAACCTTGGAAGAACTGGGGTATAAGACAAGCTAACATATTATCTCTGGCAGAAGTGCCAAAGAAGCTAGATTACACCACCTCCAGTATGTACTTCGAAAAACTTTTCTCAACGAGAATCCCAAACAAAAAGGAGTGGGAAACAACGCCATAACCACATATAAAGATGGAAAAGTTGGCACAGACCACTGTAGCGTCTTCCAAGTAGAACTCTTTGCGATAGTGGAAGCCGCGGAGTGGCTGTTCATATCTATGGTAGCAGGGCAATCAATTACGATATATTCCGACAGTCAAGCTGCAATGTTACAGTACCACATCAAAAATGGTTATAATATGTAGAATCAACCGGAACAAACTTCCTACCAAATGCAACATTGTCGTGGGCTGGGTACCCTGAGACAGTGAATGGCCAGGCAATTGCATGGCAGACGAACAAGCGAGAGAAGGAACTCTTCTATACACAATCAAACATGCACACGATGCAGTTTTACCTTTGTCCACGGCAAAGTATTTGCTTAAACTGACCTTTGCCGAAGAAGCAGACTCAAGATGTCTGAATGAGATGATGTGCAAGGTGACCAGACAGCTATGGCCTAAGTTGGACGCGAAAAAAACAAAACATCTTAGCCTTCTACACCAGTTCTCCATTGACGTTATGACAAGCATAATAACTGGTCACTAGTTAGAGGGTCTTTGCGGAAAAATTATGGGCTACCACTCTAATGATTTTCGCAGCAGTTGTAGAGACGAAGATGGAGGAGAGTTCATTCCACTACCTACCTTTGTCACCGTACAGCCTTGACATCAGCGCAACACAAGTTCCTAAGGAAACACTTCTTTGAGTTAACTTCTGCGAAAATTGGGAATCTCATTGACTTTATAAGACACACTAAATGATTCGATCATTTGAGAAGGTGAAGAAAAGAGCCTCACAGCGGTATCACATTGAGCTTTTTGGGCCTAAGTGTGCTCGTAATGAACAGTAGCCACAGCAACTGAACTCAACTCAACTTACTAGTAAACCATGTCGGTGCTTTCGAAAAGTACAGTGTTTTTAATACACTTTTTACCCAGGAAATATGTTAGTTAAAACCAGAAATGCTTACGAACTCAATAGTGTTGAGAATGAATTTGAGAATCCAAATTTCGACCCAGCAGGGCGGCCTTCGCCTAAGATGAAAACATCAAACTCCATTTCTCAGCAGCGAAAAAAGTCCAATAAAACTCTCAATTTATGTCAAATTAGGAAGCTGTCTGACCTATACTATCTCGACGAAACAGAAGATTATTAAGAGAGAGATTGGAACTCTTCTCTAAAAAGCTCGCACTGCCTGAAATATATCTCCATAAAATAAGAAAAATAGATCGGATACCGTTCTAATATCTCACGAGTTAGCCCAGTTGAAAATTTTCCAACGAAAGCATGAAAGCTAAAAGCATACTGCACAACAAAGTAGACTCAGATCAAAAAATACTCATATAGAAACGATCGTTCACATACCAAAGTGAATAAAATAAATGTCCCCGCATCTATACGAGGGCAACACAGGTCCTCAATATCAATAACAATACGCAATTACTGACATCAAATAGCTTATCTCCCACCATCATAAGAACTCGCACGAATTGAATCTTACGCTGTACTTCACATATTTCAATACATACAACCTCAGCACACTCTAATAATGCATTTCTATGTAAATTCTCTTTGCAGGTCCACAAATAAACTGCTCCACTGTTACTCAAATCCTAGATTCATTAAACTTTGACGTCATGCACAGCAACAAGGGGTCTTCTACTCAAACTTTCCAGGGGCTTTGACACCGCAGACCACCGCCAACATGTTGAGGACAAAAATATGGAATAATAATAATAAATATAGTTTACTTACCCTCCTAAGCTTAGCTTTCCATCTAACCTCTATACTCACCTCCCGCTTCTCCCTTTTCATACTTACCTACAATATGTAAAAGAAACTCTACTTGGCTTTCTCCGGATCGAACAGCAAGAAACAAGATCGATCATTTTGTGATAGACAGAAGGCAAGGCCAACAAAGGTAATTCTTAATCGAAATTTTAGGAAAAAATACGGCGACTTATAGAAGGTACCAAGACCGGAGGGTAATCATGTAGGATCTGGCGACTGAGGTTATGGAGAAAAATATCTAGCCTGCTACGTTGCAGTGAAAGTGAAATGTCAGTAGGTGATGGACATTCCATTACCCGACTCAGACGAAATTCGAATGGCAATTGCCCGCGTGAAGAACAGCAAAACGGCGGGAGCCAATATTTAGCTGGTTGAGCAATTCAAATGTAGTGGAGAAGTACTGCCCGATGATTGGTACTTGATATGGCGACATTGTTATAATTCAACGAATAAAATGACAAGATGGTAAACCCCGGCTTTGAAAGTTTGATAAAGTAAACTCTGTAGGGAACAAATGATGCAAACTATCCTGCTAGAAAGATGAATTGGAGAGACCTTGGCTACTCTTGGTTTTCGAGTTTCGTGTCAAACAACAAATAGAAAAATCCAGTAGCTTGAATATAATTTTTAAAGCGGATAAAAAAACGTTTCAGGTAAATTGATATAAGTATCTTCAGCTTTCAAACTTCAATAACTTAGTATCGTTCTAGGAGATGATCTATATCCAACACTGAAAAGAAAACAAGAAAACAAATTTAAAATGAATCAAGCTGCCAACAACATTGTTTTAAAGACGTCCAAAGGAACCGTAAGATCTTATGTCTCTCTTTTATATTGGGTCTAGGAAAAAGTAATGCTTGTTTTGCGTTAAATTGAAGGCTTTACTTACTATACCTTTCCCATGGAAGCTCTTGTTGGCAGAAAATTGGGTCATTCGATTTTCACAAGTTTCTCTTGAGACCAATTTTTCATTAGCCAAATCATTTGTCATAGGCAGGAACAGATGGTATCACTTGATGCGATGTCCAACCTATACATATAATGGGGTATACATAGGAACCATCCAAACTCTCACAGTACAGTGGTTTGGCCAAAGAGAAGAATCGTTGGTAGTTAATTCCTTGGTCGTCAACGGAACGAAATCAACGATACCGAAATTGTGCATGATTAACTTTTATGGTACAGTATCAGGACAATAAACAAAAATCGGATTTTTTCTTTGATGGTGTCCATATTTGACATATGCTCAAGCACTAATGAGTTAAGAGATCAACACTTCTCCCGCAATCTTTTTTAGTGCAAAATATCATCTTTCTTACGTCATCTAGAGTAATCAAATCTCACTTCTAGGACGCGGGATACAAATCACTAAAGCCAGCTATTGCAAAAATAATGGATAACTTTTTACCAGACCAATATTTCGGTAAAGCTTCTTTTTAGAAACTTTGAATATTTAAAGGTTTTTTTATTTTTCGTTTCTAAATATCTACACATATTAACACACATTAACCATATACTTGTACATGTACATGTGTACAATTATTTACAACTAATAAAAAAGCAAATTTTCGCTCTTAAATGCCCACAAGTTGGCATAACATGCAACCCAACTCGGCATAAATAATGCCAAAAGCAAAAACAATTCCTTCGCTGTCTACCCCTCTGCTTCTCACGACTAAGCGGGTAGTCTTAGCTTGCTGCTCTATAATTATTACTATGATTTTTTAATATTTTTTTCACATACCCATACATACGTATGTACATATATGTGAGTACGTCTCAATAATGCCAACAACTTGCAACATTGCAACCAACGACCAACAACATGCTGTGCACACTTCTCAACGTGTTGTCAATTAAGACATAATTCCGTCACATCTACGCAGTGGGAAAGCAATACAAAGGAGCGGGCTTAAGACGGCAACTATGCGTTTAAAGCGCTAGTTATTAAAAAAAAAATCTTTAATAAATATGCAAGAGTACTTACACGTATGTAGTTATGAAGGTACTCACGACTACATACCACCACATGTGCTGTGTAATGAAGATATGTTTGCTTGTTTGTTTGTTGTTTGCAGTGGTGGCATGCAACAGCGACGAAATTATTACTTTCAACTGAGGAGCTGTCAATCATACTTTTTCTTCAGTTTTCTATGACGTGGCAAGTTGATTGCGCACTGGTTGCAAGAAGGGTGTGTCGTGGCATGCAGTGGATGGCAAGGAAGTGGTCTTTTAAGGACATACTTATGCGAGTGCTTTGAATGGCAGCGTGTGGTACAGTAGTGGCCAAATTATGAAGATAATTTGAAAAAAAAAATCTATGAATATAATATAGCACATTCACTCCTTAATTTTGTTACTTGGGAAGTTTTCTCAAATGCCAGTTTTGAGATCAACATCAGTGCCCGATCCGCCGAAAATTGTCTATGAAACTGAGCTCTTCTAATCTATAACGATAGGCCTACCTCTATAATATTATTGTCTTATGTCAGCTAAAAGTATACACGGTATTAAGCAGTACCATCTCTGCCCCTCAACGAAACAGCTGAGGAAATTTTTCTGATGCAAAAACCTTGGCAACAGGTAGGCTCAGGTCCTGTATTCTAATAAAAAAATGACATAACTTTTTTTCTTCTCCCCAAATATAACGATGCATACAACATCTGTATCACCCTGCGGCTGGAGAAGGAAAATATCTGGGTAGATTCCTCGTAATTCGCTCACAATATTACTAGCCTCCCACCAGGCCGTATTCAAGATCCTGTCAGAGAGGCTAAAGCACGAAGGCTACCCTTAATAATCGGACTCGAACCCTGGCAAATCTAACGACTCGGTTATGGCAGCCGCCAAGCCACTGTTGTTAGCTCTTTTAGTTCGGACAAGGTAAAAAAGTTAAAATGTCGATTCTAACAGCACCACTTTCTTTGGGGCTCCCGTGGCATAAATACACAAACTGAGTCTCTATTAGATTTTATTTCATGCAACGATTTAGCTTGGAAATAATCCCACGTTTGTTACCGCCTCTAGGAAGGAGGTCTTCGATATAACACTTGTTTCTAAAACTTGCTCTGACCAGATTAGAGATTGGCTTGTTTAAGGTGCACATTCCCTCTCAGACGATCTCTATTTATCCATTAATCTCACCTTGAAATCACCCGTAATCTCAGCGAACAGAAACCGAAGTAGCCCTCGAAACAAAGTTTGCATCTTTCCATGAGCTCGACTCATCTTCAAAAATCGATGAAACGGTTGACTTTGTCACCAAAGCCTGTAATATTGTTTTTGAGGCATAATCACCGTTAATTATTCCGAAGGAAAAAGGAAACCTAAATAAATGTATAAGATATATTTGAGCTTTGAAAAAGTAGCAGGAAGTTCTTTACTGACCCCAAAAAAACCCGATCTTGGCAATCCTACAATAATTGATTAAAAAAAAATCAATAATGCAATTAGGAAAGCTCACAGAGAAACTGGTATTGAAGAAAACTCAATAGGAAATAGACTGAGAAGGGTTCTCTCTAAGACCTCTGCTATCCCGAACACCATTTGGAAAATTGAATGGAATCTCGTTAGCAGCAGCAACATAGTTTGATGTTTTACCAACCAATGGAAAGACCTACAGTTTATTCTACGTCGCCTCCAAACGGCCGATGGATTTCAGAACGAGCTTTTATTTCATTTCAGAAATACACTCCTCCCAAGGGGCGACGGCAATTATAAAAATGTATTTTGAATGTTGATCAAACCTGGACTCGAACTCTGGCTTCCGAATGTTAGTGCACACTGCTAACCACTCGACTATTGTGGCCTCCAAAGTAATGCTGTTGGAATGAGTATAAGTCTCAGTTCCTTTTAGGTCTGCCGGTTAATAAAAATTAGATTCCAACGCAATTCCTTCTGACATCGACCTTAATTTAGTTGATCTGGATATGCTTTCATATTTCCATGTGCATTTAACCGTGGTGAGTTGAATATATGCCAAATACCCTAAGGTAAATTTTTTGCCATCTTCCCAAATGGGCCAATTATTTGGTACGTCTAATAAATGCTGTAAGATTTTTAATGCTTGCAGTGGTTATCTCTGCGAGGCCGCCATTATAGTGTTTTTCAAAAAAGTAATGTCGCGTGATGGTATTCCAGAAGAAGTAAGTTTCTGGACCCCTTAACGCCAAGCGAGGACCAGATCTGCCTTGCTACGTTACACTTGCTTTCATGACGGCTTCCACTATTGGCTTTTATTTGAGAGAAAACCAGGTTTAGCATATGCCTTACTGGGGTTTGAGGAAAACCTACGTCATGTGCAGAGTTCATATTACTTAAGATGGTTCTTCCTCTCGTAAGCGATCCCGTCTGGAGATCAGTGCAATCCGGAGTGTCACTGGTTTATGGTGAGTGATCTGTTGGATTTTTCGTATATCCTTCATGCGCGCCCTTCCGTCGGTTGGGCGTGAGGTGGATAGCGCTGGATTCGTCGTCAAGAAAAAAAACAAAAAAATTAAACAAGACGCTACGGCCCAGTATATGTTGTTGTGTTCTGCTTCTACACTTTATTACTCCTTTTGACGTTTTAAAACTGCATGGCAGAGGTCTGATCGTAGGTTTGTGTTCAGTCTAACAGCGTTGCAGTTTGCTTGAGGTTGGGCGTAGAAATCTAATGGCAGCAACTTTAGAAAAGTTTGTAGTGCCTTTTTGGAAGTCGATGGAAAAATTTTCGTTATAAGGTTAGCTGCGGACCGCTGAACTCATTTCAATTTGCTTCTCAAACTGATATTACTTAGGGCCGACCACCAAACAGTGACGCAGCGGAAAATAATGGTTTTAACTACCGCTTCATATGTATATTCAGTGGACAATATTCTGTCTTCAGCATATAGAGCAGCTATTTATATGTAGCTTAACTTTTTCTTGCTTCCATGTTTTGACTCATATTAAGTTTCCTATCTATACCGAAGTACTTAACCGCAGTAGAAAGAGTGATTTCCGAAAGTGGTTTATATCTCTCGGGGGGCTGAGTTTGCTGACTCTAACTCGCTATACTTACATCATTTCCCTACTATGCTTACTACAGTTTGAAGTAGATCACTTAAAATGTGCGATATTTCCTGGCGCTTGGAGGACAATGACGTTCGCCTTTGTAACCACAATCCGTGCTTCTTAGTTTCTGGAACTAATTCTTTATGTATATAGGTATAACCTCCGCAAAGATTTGGACGGGGCACGTTTCTACCTAAGCCTTCCAACTATCTTTCATCAGTTTTTGCTGTTAGATTTCGAAATGGTGAGTTTTCGTGTGATAGCTTCAGTTGTGGTCAATAATAATGCGCTCAACTTGGAAGCTTTTGCTTTTTTGTAGGTTCTCCCATGCTGAATATGCTGTGCTGTATTTAAGTGTGGTGAGTTCAGTATATCAGTGTGTTGAATTAGAAATGGTGAGTTAGAGATGGTGAATATTAATATTAAATTTGTGAGCATATAATTTTGGATGCAGAATCACTCTTGCCAACAGGTGCATCTTTGAAACGAGTAGTTGCAAAGTAAAGTCCTTTCTCGGCGAACCAAAACCTTGAACTACAAGTCTCTCATCATTCCCGTGCTGATATTTGAGGCAGAGGCTTGGACGTTAAAAAGGCACTAAGAGAGAAAAATTTAGCGGAAGGTATAAGTTCCTTAGCACAAGACGCAATGACGAGTACCGCAGACGATGAAACGTTGTGTAGTATGAAATACACGGCGCTGCATTAACCGCTGGTGAAAGCTTTGGAAGAGAAGACCTCCGCTCAGTTGCAAAGATCGGGTGGTTTCACTTGGTATTGTATTTTCAATTGGCAATGAAGCGGAAGTCTCTCAGTTTTCTCAACCATCCTATTTTTTATGGCCAACATTGTAAAAATATTAATTTTTACAAGTCCAAGCATATTTTTTAAGATGCATGCTTGCACTGGTGTAGAACATTATTAGACGATTTTTTCGCAGCTTATTTTACATGCACACACACACACACACACACACACATCTGTACAACAGAAGAATGGCTCAACTCAACGGTGACTGACTAACGATTGACGTTTCTTGACTTTACTCGTCGACTGTTTTTTTTTTATTTTTTTTTTTCATTTTTTTTTTTTAAATGCCGCTTCACACTGCTTTTAATGAGTAAATGCTTGCATATGTGTGTGTGTATGTAGGTATGTATGTGTCATGAAGGATTGCTTGTATTTATGTAAATCGAGGTATGTTTGTATATACCTATACTCGTATGTATGTCCTTAAGTAGCACTGTCAACAAGCGGCGAACATACTTAAACCAGTTTCTTTCTCTGAATGCAACGGTGCACCCCTCCACGGAGCGAGCGGAGCATAATTATAGTCGTCGATTGGGTAATTTAGCTGAAAAATCACACAAATTCCCAGTTGCCTAATTTTCACTCGATATTTTTTTTTTTTTTTTTTTTTTGTATTTTCAACCGTTCATTCATTCTTTTGATTATCGCTTTTTTGCATTTTACGGTATTCAAAGTGATTGATTGGCAAATCCAACTGTGGCATGCAATCCTCGCCATCGTCGTCGTAGTCGTCGTCGTCCCGGTGCTCAACGTTGTGGTGTGACACAAAAGTGAAGCGAGTAAATGAAATGTAAGGAAATCAAGCGAAGAATTGTGGAGGGTTGTGGAGGAGACGAGAAAAGGGTTATGGCAATTGAAAGCGTTGAAAGAAATTTCAAGAGTTAATTAGAAATCGTCGTCTGCAGAGCGCGTTGTGGTAGAATGTGTTGTGAAGTGCAGTGAAGGTAAAGAAAAATTCCCACACTTGTCGGTCCGTTCAACCGTCGTCCGTGTGACGAGGTGCAAGAGCGAGCGCGAAAGTGGAAAAACTACCGAAATTGCACGACAAAGCAAAACACACTCGTAGCGAGCCCATGCAGATCTGAGCTGGCGCACAGCTGAGTGACTAACCCGCGCTGAGCTGGGCAAGTGCAAGACAAAGAGTAAGGAAATAGATTTTTTTGCGAAGAAGGCAAAAGCAATTTAGCATTAATTGGAGCTTACACAGCGCTACAGACTCCCTCAACACCACCACCAACGCGTTTTCCTTCAATTCAACGTACAAGTGGTAGGGTTTACATTTGTTTGACTACCTACCCGCCCCCGCGATATTGTGCTTTTGCATTCGCAATATCCTTAGTGCGGCAATTTACCAACTCAATGGCTTGAAGTGGTGATGTGGCGCCAATCACTGGAGCTCTCACAACCTTTGGCGCGTATATGCGATATGCTTATGTGTGCACGTTCGAGGTCGACGTTCGAATGAACTGGACGCCCTTAAAGGCACCTGATGTAGCTTTGAATGTGTATGTGTTTACGTGTGTGTATTGAAAGGTAGACTTTTTCAATTAAGAGTTGCAGTTGAGCGATATGCCCAACACACGCACAGGCAACGCAATCAGTCAATGCGAAGGCTGTACAATCATTCAGTTTGCGCTTGCCTACCTGCCCTCCCTCGACACTCAAAATTTGCGTCTTGACAAGATATCCTCCGTAGCGCACCTGTATGTTACAAGTTCGTCCCTAAAACAGATATTCTCTTGCTCATTGGACGTCCGACAGTCAGTCAGTCAGTCAGTCAGTCCAGACCACAACATTGCCATCCTACTCGTCTGCAGTTTCGTCCATTTCTTGCCTGCATTTGAATGTTTCTTTCAGCTCACTTTCTTGTCCGCATCGTCGGTCCTTGCTGCTGTCATCCATCGTCTTCCACTTCTCTACTCCTCCTCGTCTGTTGTGTCGCCATTTTGTCTGCCGTTGAACGGTACGTTTCTGAGTTGAGTTGACTGGATTCCTGCTGTTACTATCCAATTAAAATCGAAAATTAAATGTCAGCAGAATGTTGAAAGAAACAGTTACTACTACTTACGCACATATACAGCGCACACACATACGTGTACATACTTACGACGAGACAAGCAATTTCGACTTTAGATTATGTTTTCATCGTTTTTGTTCTTGTTGTAATGGAGAAAAAAGTAGCCATTGCTGCGCAGTCAAATCAATTTCATGTAATGGAATGACAGTTTTATTGTTGTTGTTGTTTTTTTTCTTCCCATTTATACATCATAAGATTGAAAAAAGAAAGTAAAATACAGTAAGAACTAAAGTGCAGAGATTAATGAAATTCACAACAAAAAGAGGCCAGAATTCGTGAAGGTGTGGAACTCGAGAAGCTGTTGAGTGGGAAATGTCATGAAGAATATGTTCTAAAACTCAAATAATGTAGAGAGTCTTGGAGAGTTCATGAAGAGAAACAATTTCCAGCACGTCTCTATCTTGTCAGTGTAGAAGTAATGATTCCATAAATCATGCTCTCTGAGAATTCGAAGGATTCTGAGCCATTAGGCGACGGTGAGAGATGAATAAACCCAAATGAAAATGAGTTGGAGAGTATTTTCTCAACGACCACAATTGGAAATCTTCTGAAGCCGCACACACCCAAAGTTGTAGCAAAAGCCACAGTCTCTTAACCTTTAGAGCAAGAAAATATCAATTTTATCAAAAACTCTATTGCTCAAAACCCACAGTCCAGCTGGAAAACAAACATCGAATGAACAGAAAGAATAGACCCATCAACGAATGACTGGTCATTGGCAAGAAATATAATTAATAACCCAAAAAAAAATGGGTCTTCTCCCTTCCCTGCTTTACTAGCGCAGACATCCTTACGCGATTTAGCCGAATGCAGCCAACACAGAACCACTCTTGCCAACAGGCGCTACTACGGACTGAGTAGGCAACGGATAAGTAAATTCCTCTCTCGATGAACCAAAACCAAATTCTACAAGTCGCTCATCATCCCCGTCCTACTGTGTGGCGTAAAAGCCTAGACGATGTCGACATCCGATGAATCAGCCCTGGGAGTCTTCCAGAGAAAAGTTTTGCGAACGATTTATAGTTCTTTGTGAATTGGCTGAGGCAAATACCGCAGACGATAGAAAGATGAGCTATAATTCAGGGAACGAAGAGACAGTGGCTACGCTGGCTAGGTCATGCCGCCCGTTTGAATAAAAGCGCTCCAGCTTTGAGAGTATACGATGCAGTACCCGCCGGTGAAAGCAGAGAAAGAGGAAGACCTTCACTTCGTTGGAGAGATTAGGGGGTGAGTGACCTGTTTTCACTAGATATTTCCAACCGACGCCAAACTGTGAAGAAAAGGAACGAAAAGAGCGCTATTTTTGAATCGGCTTTAATCGCCTAAGCAGTACCAACGCCATTAAAGAAGAAGAGAACAAGTGCAGCCTGATCCTTCTCCATCACTAGTGCAGCTTCCCTTCCAATTTGTGGTGCGTCTAGATGTCTTTTACAAAGTGGAAGAATTTTGTTCAAAGCCACCTCCGAACGTTCATGGATTGTCATGTCAGAAATACATGCAGAGAAGTAGACATTCCCCGCGGAGTGACGATCGCAATTAGAAAAATTAATTTTTTGAAATTCTGGATGTTGGTCAAACCAAAACTCGAACCCTGGCTTTCAGAAAGGCAGTACGCAATGCAAACCACTCGACTATGGCAGCCGCAATGAAGAGTAGCTTATGCATAATTAGAGCACACACGCATTTCTAGTACACAGATGGCTAGAGAACTAACGAAGGCATCGGGCAGCCGGCGTGAAAAGTCCTTGGACAAAACAGACAATCACTTAACGTGATGGCTAAGCAGTCCTCTTTGATAATGGAATGACTGCCTGGACACAGTAACATATCGGGTAATGGGATGCCGGAGGAGCTTGCAAGGAAGGGCACTTCCCTTCCACTTTCCCCGTCATGGAAGAGTTTGGGCATGCCGTTCTCCACTTGTAAGCTCAATATGGGAGATGCTAACTAAAGATTGAGAAGTCTTTATGTGTGTATTGTGACCAGAACAATATGTCCAAAATAGAACGCAAGAAGTAAAGGAGATATCTACAGTTATAGATCTTCTTATAGGGCATATTCTATTGAAGAACTGTACTTTGCACTTTAGAGAAATAGGTTGAGGTCTCTAGGGGCGGCAACCTTTGGTGACCTGAGCGAGATAGCGGGCTAAGAAGCGGCGATTGCTTAGTTTTGCAAACTCCACACATCGGTTTGATTAGCGGATGGGGGTCATTGTGATCTTCAGTGGTATCACAATACACCCACTTGGGGCCTAGGTGAGCTGCTACTCGGCAACCACTTTAAAATAGTTAATGGGAGAAGTGTTGATCACCTAACTCCGTAGTGTTTCAAAGAAGGAGACCAGCACAGAGAAAATATGCTATACTCTACAATTTTTCTTCGATAAAGGAGAAAACGCAAGTCAGACAGCTGAAAAAGTTATACGGTAAATTATGCACAATTTTGGTATCATCGATTTCGTTCCGATAATTTTGATGTGGGAGATGCTCCACGGTGGAAAGCCAATTGTCGAAAATATCGAGTCAGATAATCATGCTAGCACTATTTTGATTGCCCAGGAACTAAACATTGCATCAAAAGCAGTTTGGAATCACTTAAGAGAGACTGTATGGTATACACAGAGAAGTTCCATGTATGGGTGTCTCATGAGCTAACGAGAGAGAAACTCATGGAACGAGTTTCCTTCGCTGCTGAATCGTAATAAAATCGACCAATTTATGAAGCGGATTGTGACCGGTGATTAAAAGAAGATCACTAATAAATAGCATCGTCAAATGCTAATGATCTTTGTCGAAGGGCAGTGAGCCATCACAAACGATCTCCAAGCTAGGACTGACGACCAGAAAGGAAGGTTTTGTTGTCTGTGTGGTGATATTGGCAAGAAACCATCCGGAATGAGCTGCTTCTCTACCGCCAAATTCTCAGCATGGATCTTTATTGTCAGCGATTGGACCGTCGTTAGGAAGCAATCGCTCAGAAGCGCCCAGCTTTAGCCAACAGGAGGGGAATTATGTTTCATCAGGACCACGCCAGAGCACACACATCAATAGCGACTCGCCAGGTGCTTCGCGAGCATAGCTGGAAGGTTCTTATATATCCAACTTATAGATTGACCCTCGAACTAAATGATTCCAACTGTTCTCGTCTGTGGCGAATGATTTAGCTGATGAAGAATTTGTCTCAAGAGAAGCCTGTGAAAATCGATCGTTCCAATTTTTTGTCAATAGAAACAGGGGTTCCTGTCAGAGTGGCATAATGACATTACCATGAAAATGGCAAAATATTTTAAAGCAAAACGATGCATATTTGACGGATAATTCTAACTTTGATAAATAAAGCTTTTAATTTAACACAAAAATAATGGATTACTTTCTACTACAAGTGGCGCTTTATAACCGCTGCAGCGATTTCGGCCGAACTCCTCCTCCAATTTGTTGTTCAAAGCAAAACGTAATATGGATTTTTATCAGGAACTTTTATTTCGTCACTCTTTAAACTGCCAAGGTCTGGCATTCCCTACCGAGGGTCGACCGAAATTACAAAAATGTTAGATGTTGGTCGGAGTATGACTCGAACTCTAGTCTGTCGAATGGTAGTACGCAGTGTTAGTAGATTTAAACCTGTATTTTGAACCTACGTGATGAAACTAAAAATTAAATAAACCTTTAAGGAGAGTGAAAAGTTGTCTATATGGCTGAAGACAATCCAGTGAAGTTTTCCAAAAGTTTATTTATTATTTGCATATTTTCTGTTAGTTATTCGTGAAATAGTAATAAATTTTATTTAAATTAAATTTTACACTCACCAATTTGAAAATTTAGTAGTCAACCCCCGCCAAATCTCACATGCCTTATTTTAGAGGTTGCAACCTCACACTCCTCAGCGGAGTTCAAAATCGAGTGAGTGCATTGAATTGAGTCGAGGGCAATTAAATTAGTGAATAGAAAAGAGGCATTTGAAAAGTACAGTCAATACGTGCATGCGTGCGTTTGCAGTCTTTTCTTTCGCTATCTTTGCTAAGTGGCAAATTGGCAAATGAATTGGAGTGTGCCACACTGTGTGTTTGCTATGTAACGGTAAACAAAGTTTAGAACTTCCAAAAAAAGAGTAATAAAGAAGAAAAATAGTGAGACTACAAATATTTTTACATATCGACATCCGGCCGTTGCGGGGTACGACTTTACTTTGTTAATTGAAATATCCTCCAGGTCCACCAAAACCGACATATGCATATGTACACATATGTATGTAGACTCCCTCAATACAACTCTAAAAATATAAATAAAACTCACGTTTTGTAGTCACACAAAAGACTTGGCGCTGCCACACGTTGCTCACTTTATGCTTCACTAACTTGCAACCTCGGCAATCGGCGCTTTTATCCCCACATTGCCACATACCGTCCCGCCACCACGCCAGCCAGCCAGCCAGCTCTGCATTGTAACAAAAACCTAAGCGATTCAATGAGAATTTTTCCGAAAAAAATCCAAAAACTACTAAAATCCTTTCAACACATACCGCTTAAACCAACGCCGAAAGGATGCGAGCAAGCGAGAGAGAGAAGGAGAGCGGGTACCTCGAAACGCTTGAACGCTATTCAAATTCGAATACAAATATAAATGCAAACTCAATCAAGTTGTTAGTCAAAACTAAGCTTGGTCCACAGACAGGCGTTACAAAATGTCGATAAGCAAACACCCAGGCAACCTGTGGAGTTCGTAAGGTTCGCCGTTGAGATCCTCTGCGAAATGATGGCCTTAAGTATGGTTAAATGGATTGAGCCAGTCGAAAGACTCTTCAACATAAGAGGTTTCTTATTCCATCCAAGTAAAATTCAAAGGAGAGCTCTTTTGTTAATATCTTCACACACTCTACATCGCAAGGGAGAGAGAGAAGAGAAGAAGAGTTTGACTAAAATATTTCGCGAAACTCCCATTTTTCGGACGCTTTTATGAGTTCCTCTGTTTTCTTCTTATTGTAGGACTGTCTTCGGAACTGTTTTCAAGTGCGCCAGTTCTAATCCGTTTTAAACCAGCTACCAGAAGTTCCTCACAAGTGTTTCTTGGGCTGTTTGGGTATACCAGCTGCATTACTCTACTTTAACATAACAGAACACCAATAATAAAATTCGAGATCCAGTCCAAAATTGAACCAAGGTTTCGGAACCCCAAAATGCAAAGGATTAGCTTGGAGCTCGTAAACTACGCTCTTTTAAGGCTAGCTTAAGCTCACTCTATTCGCTTTTTTCTCAATATTTTGATGTTTCGGAAACTGAAGTGATCTCTTCTGAGAACAGAGTTCTTTTCTCATATTTTTCTCAACGCGCTCTTCGCCGTTTTGCGGAGATTTGGATCGAGGCACTAACGAAAATCCCATTTAAAGTCCTCCTTCGTAGCGCTTCTCATTCGGATGACTGGGTATACACACTCAATATATTAGCCGTTCGAAAGAATGGTAGGAGGGTTGGTCGGCGTAGACCCAAAGCACAATCGTAGTCTCTATCGTTGGTCACTTGCCACACTAATTGGGCGCTAAGCGTGGCAAAGCAAATAAAAAGCGAGTTGAGGATGAGGTTACTATTGCTTTTTGAATCATTTCGGCCCCTAAAATGGTCACCTTTTGTCGCAATTACATAACTGAATTTCAACATTTTGTTGAGGTTAAAAGCGAAACGCAAACTTGCTGCCGTGGTCTCACTGAGCCCATCACAGCCAGACACACTCAAACTCACGAGGGGCTGTATTACAAATTTATTGGCTGCATAGTAAAGATGAAGGTGGGTGGCATCGAGTACGAGGTGCAGGTGTGGTAGTGGTGGAGGTGGTAGAAGACCGGGTTTTGATGGCCTGAATAAAGGCTTGGTAGTTGCAAAAAGAAAAAAATAAACTAATTTACGCTCCTTCAAAAGCAAACATGCCTCACAACAGCAGGGATTCGAATGAACGGCAGATATAAACTTACAAACTTACTAGCAAATTTTCCTTTGCTCCACACACATGCCATTAAAGTTTCGATCGTTTGTGTGCCTCTCGAATTCAATGTGTGCTGGTGTGTGGCATGTGTTTGCTCAAATTCAGTGGCACCATCGAAGGGTCTCATAAGTGCAACATAATGCGCACACAAAGCGGCCGCTGGTGAGGGAAATACTTTGTGCGCCATGCCACTGTTCCGAGCTCTCCGCTTATACCATAAAGTAGCGCAGAGAAATGCAACTGGAGCTGGGGGGTAGTCAGACAGGTAGTGAGTCAATCAGTCAGCCAAACAGTCGTTTGCGTATGTAGCCATTGCCAGCCCTTGTCATAACCCTTCCATTTACCGAATTTTAAAGCAACAACATTGTCGCCTATCCATGTACACTGTAGTGGTTTTGATTGGCCGAGACCCACACATATCTAAGTTCCATACACCAGCGCTTAATATGAACTGCACGTGTGGCACGTACATTTACACCTGAGGCGAATGCTAATGCTATAATATAAACCTTACATAGTCCTGCATATATTATATGTTAAGGTGCTGCTTTATGTCCACTTCCAGGCTCACAAAAGTCTATATTTTAAGTTGAGTTGAGTTCTTACGGCCCTTACGATCATACGACCAGTCCAATTATGCCTCTATATGTCCAGTGAGATACTGCTGTAGAGCACTTTCTCAAATGATTGTGTCTTCTAAATCCTTCTGCTTTTTAAGGCTAGCTCAGCAAGACCATCAAAAAAGTGTTTTCCAAGGAGCTGATGCCGGATGATATCTAGGGCAGGACACTGACAGACGTGGGATCTGCGACAACAATTATTAGGGCAGTATTTCAAACGGTGTAGTCTTGCTTTTGGATATGCACTCCGAAGTGTCCGGCTTTAGGGATTTATTGGACTATTTTTGCAGCATCTATTCACCAGAGGAGCAGTAGAAGCGTGTGTCGGCCTTGAGGTAAGCGACTCGTTATATAAATGCGCCCAAAATCTCAACTTACTGACACAGCAACGTTGTGATTCGCCAAGTAGAAACTAGCTCTAACGAAGGTGTGACACAATCGTCGATTTTTTGGTATTCATTCTGGTGGATGAACGTCTCGCCACAATTCGCATAAAAAATGGAGTTTCTCAACGTATCGCTAATTTGCAACCACACCTCTACTGAACATAACGACGTTGTGAAAAACCCGACGACTGGAACCTAATTGTGCGCTGCCCAATCCACAAAAATGGTTAACCTACCATCTGCACTAAATATCGTGGGATAAGCCTCCTCAATACCTCATATTTCGTGAAATACTAAAACCCACAGTCATCGAATTGATTGGACTTTAAAATAGTGTCATGTCATGCCTGCTAAATCCACCATTGACCACATATTCGCAATGCACCATATCTCCGAAAGGCCCATGCGTAAAGGTTCACCAACACCACCTCTTCGCCAATTTTAGAACCACCTTCGATAGCTGGAGGAGCTACATCAACGCGACTATGTTTGAGTTTAGTATCACCGCGAAACTTGGACGGTTGCATAAACAGACAGGGAACAGTACCAAAAAATCCATCAGTATCGGGAAGGGCCTCTCCAACCATTTGATACTACAATAAAATAGGCTTCAGAAAAGATGACTTCTCCCTTCAACAAACAAACAGTCAGCGTATACGCGCTTTTGGGATGTCAATGTTTACAGTCATTACATCGAAGTCGTTGATAATTTCGCTTATCTAAGAACCAACATCACCACCCAAGAATAATGTCAACCTAGAAGTCTAACGCAGAATCTCTGTTGCCAGCAGGTGCTACTTTGAATCAAGTAGGCAGAAGCTCGTGCAATGACGTACTCTGATGGGCCGGCGTTAAGAGTCTTCATAAAAAGGTTTTAGATAAGATTCGCGCATTGGCTAAGAGAAGGAGCAAAGGGAGCGCTGTTGCTAATTCGGTTTAAATTCGTAAGCAGTATCTACGCCAACAGAGAGGTAGTTCCAGTTAAAAGGCTAATTGTTGTATTAATGGAGAACCGATCCAAAGGAATCTTGATCTTCCTGCATTGACCATATTTGCCCAGTTATACGTGGTTTAATTAAGCCATCTGGTATTAGCTCTCTTAACCTATATATTATATGTTCTGTGCATTGAGGCCCAGATCACTCTCATCTTGAATTTTTTCGAGAGTCTGGGTAAATATTCCTCCATTTAAGGTGTTTTTTTAGATACTAATAGCTGACTGGCTGTGAAGGGGATTGGAGTGTGACCGACTATAAGTTCTGGTTGGAAATATCAAAGTATCCTCAGGTTCATGTTAATTGACAGCGTCTGGTAAAGAATCAGCGATCTTTGGTTAGGACTCTCTGATCCACAGCAATGATATTATCCATTCCCCCTTTTCTCAAATTCTTTCCAAAAACAAATTATCGAAGCCGAAGTTGGAGATGGTATAGTTCAGTTCAGACGTAATTTGGCTGAGAGATATTATTGGAGCATGCCAAATACTCCAAGATAAGTTGATTTCAGGCTTATTGCGATGCTTGAAGTTTGCTGTACGGGTCTAGGGGAAGAGAGTAAATGAGAGTTTCCAGTGTATTTGTGACAGTCAATGGAAAGGCTCCCATTAGTAGGATAGATAGCTGATATATGTATATCTAATTAAATTCATCCTAAGGATGGTCTTTTCGAGTGTCGACCCATAATATTTTGGGGCCCCAGAATATCTAGTAGCGCTGTGTAAATTCAGTGAACAATAGTCGACTTTAGGATCTAAATCTCTCATCAGTGGTTATAACTGCCTTAATCCGGCTTCAATTGAATTTGATATATAAGAATATTCCGAGATAGTTGACATCGATAGCGAGAGTAGCGAAGTTTTTGAGGAATGTTGCTGGATTAACAATCTGACTGATCCGATCTGACTGACGCGGGATTTTAGTCGCCTCTTACGATAGGCATGCCTTACCGCGGGAAAATATTTAAACCCCTACCCCACAGGGGTAATTTTGACAATAAATTTCAACCTATAGGAAAAGATATTACAAATTGTGTAAGGACTCTTGAAAATATCAGAAAATTTGTTTTCTTTTGAAACCGTCCAATCAGCCACCACTGGGTATTTCAAAGTTTCCTCTTACATAACGTTTATGGAATTTTTCCGCTCTCGTCCTTCAAAAGAATTCCATAAACCTTTCACGCAAAATATATTTCAGCACAGCTCACTTGAAGCATTCAGAGGGCGACGATGAGCATGTCACATGGCAACAGCGCACACGTGGAATACAAGATGAACTGTGTACCATAAATTGAGAAAGCCAAGATGCCTTGGTACAAGGACGGCAGAAGGGACAGGCAAGAAGGAGTCAAGATTTACTTACATGCTGAAGACATTTCTCATTTGCTGTTATGAGTGTTGCTTCAAATACCTATGTTCGTATGTACATATGTGTGTATGTATATATATTGCAGCTAGTGGCAGGTACACTGACGCAACATCAACATTCTACAAGCCAGCCAACCAGCTGAGCTGATATTGAATAACCGATGTCAATCAAAATTCTCATATAAATATGTATGTATTATATGTATGTATGTATTGTATGTATGTGTGATAGTAAGTGCGTGTATGTGTACGAAAAGCATGAAAAATTGAAGCGTAGACTTACTTGAATGGAATTCTACCAAGCAACAATGCGAGTAGGTCGGCCTTAAAAAGAGAACGAGAACGAGAACGAGAAAGAAATCAACGCGAACACAGGAGCCAAGCAAGTTCCAATATTGTACGACAAGCGACAGCCTAGTATCCAAGGTACGACGAGGTAACTGAATAAAAGGATTTTCTTCTGCAATATTAAATTGCCAAAAAATCAATTAGGAACATGTCAAGCGCGTTCGTTCGTTTACTCTACGTCTCCACAGCCATTGCTTCGTAGCCACACTTGTTTTTTCTTTTTTCTTTTTTGCTATTTTCGCCACCTCAACTGGCATTCTAAGGACGCACGCAAGTCTTATAGGCTCCGGTTGGTAGTGGATCGCATTGTGGCTATGTAAGCGGTTGTCGGGGGTCATCAGCTTGGTTTCGGTGCCTGGCACAGAAATTCAATTTTGTCGCCGTCGTATGCAGCGTCTTTGCTGACGCCAAATAGCAAACAGCCGACAGCGTTTGGCGTCGTGGAGTTGATTGAAATGAGAAAGGAAATTTTTGATGAAAATGAGGGAATGCAGCGGAGTGGAGTGGAGAAAGTGTAAGATGGTGGAGGAGTTAGCTGGGATGGTAGTTTATGAATTTATGAAAGCTAAGAAAATTCAGTAAATGGGAATAAATTCGAGATTTAGAACCGAGGCGCTTTAGATTATGTTTACTGCAAGCACTTCTTTGGCAGAACAAACGATGTTGTTGGCTACCCTTCTGATCTTATCGAAATCAGATGTTTTCAAAGCTGGATAAAACGTTTAACATCAACTTCTTAAGTTCGCTTCTTATTTGAACTTAGCTGCAACCCTGGTTGGATGAACTTTAGCCTTCGGATGGAATACGATATCGACTTCTACGCAACTTTACCCTTGCGTGTCTCACTCGTACACTGGATTGTCGTCTTTTCCTGTGTCAAGGAGATGAAGGACCGAAACGCCGCTCAAAATGTTGTACAGTTCAATCTCAATATAACAAATTGGAAGGAAACAAATAAATATTCGTTGTACTTAGGTTTGTTATCTTGAGGTTATGTTGGTCTAAAACTCGTTATAGAGCGATAAAAAAATAGTTTTAATCACCTTAACATTACGTACGCGTCTTGTTGTAACGAACCACTTCTACAAATAAATGAAAACGCATTTCACCACCTTCCGCGTGAAAGGTAAGGTCTTCATCCGCTTCTACATTAGTTATCGGTAACACAGCATCTACAGACGGCTAATTCATATCAAAGGAAACGAAGCCTTCGAACTCAGTCTTTTTAAAGTAGAATACTTTTTAAACTCTTTGCTCTGCTCTGCGAGTTACCTTCCCCTTCATTCCATGATACTTTAGGCCGACTTATGTTGAATCAATTCACAAGCCTTAGCGATCAACCACATGGCTTGTAAAATGTCAATTGTAGTTGACGCTTGGCGTTCCATATCAACATGAAATCATCCGACAACTTCCTTCCTGTAATACATTTCGAAGCTTTGAATGAAGCCTTGGGCCAGTGGTTGTGGTTTCGAAGTATTATTTGGAGGCAGGTACTTTATTTCTATATTTTTCAGGTAAGGAATTTTTCCATTTATACTACATTTATCGATGAACATAAGATTTTTCTTGCTTTCTTTCTTCATCTCTTTTTCCAGGCTTTTAAGTCAATTGCAAAAGCTTCACTGGTCATCCAAGCCGTTTGGTTGGACGTGTAATATGTTGGCAGATTATTGACATTTTAAAAACATGGCGGTTTTTTATATTTTCCGATGATGAGTGGCTTAAGTTTATCACCTTTGAAGATTTCTTCAGGTAAATATTTACAAATAGAAAAGTCCCCTTTCAGCGACGTTAAAGATGTCTTCGGGATCGTATTCGACGGTTAGCTCTGCCAGTTTATCTTTCCAATCATCACAAATTTTTCGAAAAACAATTTCTTTTCCATATTTTAAATTTTGAAGCCACCCGTTGCTAGCATAAAACTTTGACCGTACCAATTCTACGGTGAACTGCTGAGCCTTTTTCTGAAAGAGACGGATTGTGACCTTTTTGTCTCGGCACTGTTTAATCAATTCAAATAACATTTGTATACGTCTTTGAACTCGTTATCAGGGCTTTTGCAAATCAATACCGAATATTTTATTATTTTAATAAGAACCAGACCACGGCTCAACTTATTCCTGCTTTACCTCGGAGGTTATTATCGAATGCAGTAATTTGTAGACTTAAAAAAGTGATAAATCCATATGGGAGAATGCTTAAGCTATTATGTATGGGAATATGTATACGCTACTGCCATCATTACAAACCTTATTAATAATAAAATCTCTTAGTATAATCAAAAGGTTACGAGTCCACTTTCAAAACTAGTTACCGATCAAACCATCCATCAGACGAATTCGGTAATGGAAGAGGCTGTTCAATCACCCTGGCAAGCGCAATGAGCTACTACACGACAGGTATACAAAGGGTTTTCCAATAAGAGGTGTTATTTTGAATAGCTATTCTGGTAGATGCCACTTTCGAAGCTGCAATTTTTCGACATTTGACAAATAAAAACTACGCCAGTAATAAAAATGGAACCATGCACGCTTCAACAATGCCTTGAAATTAGTAAAATTCACTATAAAAATAGTAAAATCCAGGCGCAGGTATTTCGTAAAACTAAAAGATTTTTCGATCGTCGTGAATCATCTTATCGGGCCGTAAAACAAAAATTGTTGGGAGAAGTTAGTGAGAATTTTGCTGCTTTATCTCAAAGTGTTAATGAAAAGCCAGGATTGTCCATTCCTCGTCGTTCTTTGGAATTGGGTATTTGTTTCAGCTGATTGAGTCCTTGAAAAGCATGATAATGATCCGGAATTTCCTGACTGACAAAACTGTCGCATATGGTGTTCGGAAAACCTAGATTTTTTTGACCGGCGGGATTATTAAACCTTTACTTCCGTAAATGAGGCTGGGGCAATAGTTACAGTGAATGGATTGTACTATCGAGAGATGGTTAATGATTTTTTATGGCTGGAATCGGATGTTATTGATCTGGACAAGGTTTACTTTCCACAAGACGGCGCTACGTGACACTCAAGCAACGAAACCATCGATGTGTTAAGGGAAAAGTTTACGGACCACGTTATCTCTCGAAGAGATGATCGCAATGAGCCACCGAGATCTTGTAATTTAACACCCTACGACTTCTTCCTTTAGCGCCGCATGAAAGGTGAGGTCTACACCAACAGGTCAAAGTCGATTCAAGATCTCAACGAGAGGATTCGAAAAGCTATTGGGGGATACCTTTCGATTTGGTGATGGAAAATTTCAAAAAAAAAAAAGGATACGGTGCTGTGAGCGTAGCCGTGGCGGCAATTTGTATGATATTGTTTACCATTATTAACGGAAAATTAATTTAATAAATACCCGCTCATTTATCTCAAAAAAATGCCATTTTTCTTTGAATATCAAAATAACACCTCTTATTGGAAAACGCTGTACTTATCGTGTGGCAATGGGTCTCACAAGATTCCAAAATAAATTCCAGCGACGGCAGCAATTATAGTAAGACACGAGCTCGCTTGCATATCAACTCTACTCATTCATAATCTGGGTTACCGACCATAGGAACATGTTCGGCAACAAATAAGCTGACGAGTTGGCCAAGTTGGGAGCCTGCATCGACGGTTCCGAGGCAAAGTTAATCCCATCCCAACTATGAATGATCATTAGAGAGCTTCATACACAATTTAAAAAAACAGCTTAGAACAGGTCCATATCCATATTCTTATCCTACGATAAAGATAACGAAACAGATCTAGCATAGGTACGGTCGGCCGAGCTGCTCCCCCAATTTGTGGTACGCGTCTTGATGTTTCTAAGCTGCCTCCGAACGGCTGAGGGATTTTTATATGGAGCTTATACCTATTTCATGACAGAAATAGACTCAGAAGGCTTGACATGGCCTGCCGAGGGGCGACCGCAATTAGAAAATTTCAGTTAGTTTTTTATTTAAATTAATTTTCTACAAATTTTGAATGTTGGTCGAACCAGGACTCGAACCCTACCACTCCGAAGCACTATTAACCACTAGGCTATCGGCATTCGCCTACCTAAAAATATGAGTATTCTTGCTTTCTTGGTCTCTAAGGGTTATCCTTAGAAATTGATCAAACCTGGTGTTCGGGCCGCACTGGTATGCTTCGAGTGGGTCTTACGTATGTACGTACGTCCCAGCTGTCAAAAATACTAGTTATCCAGGCAATTTTCTCGCCGAAACTTCAAAGGAACTTCATTTCATAAATTATATATACGATATATGTATGTATATGTATTTATATGCATATATATATATATATTTAAGTACACATACTCAGTAATGCATACACGCAATATATCTGAAGTATGTACATAAAATACATACATATTTTAATACCGACGTCGCTTAGCGCCCAAAGCAATCAGGGTAAAGCAAACAATTTTGAGTGAAAGATGAAATTGCGCGTGCATTATTATGAGATTTTTCTTTTTCATTTGCTTCACGCCGCCAAGAGTTCATGCAATTTTCCCACCTTAACAATCAACGCAAAGCCAACCACCCGGGCTACCCTTCCCACTTGTTGGAGTAGTAGAGTACAGTAGCAGAAGACCAAAGTAGACTTTCAGTAAATATACTGTCGTCGTCCTGTGGCATGAGTTGTGAAACATTTTTTTACAGAAATTCTCTTAACTGTGCTTCTATGTATGAGTGTTTATTTATTTGTTTGTTTGTTTATTCTTTGCTCTGGTCTCACTTGGCCAACAACCGATACATCGCCCTCCATCATTGAAAAAAACCATTTTGTCAACATGTGACCGTTTGTTCGCTTGTTTGTTTGTTTACTCACTCACTCACTCACTCACATGCATTTTTGAGCAGCTCCCGTGCAACTCTGCTTCCGATTACTGCAATATGTTTGTTTACATACATACATGCATACCTGCTTTCCTGCCAGCCTATTTAGGTACGCGTGTGTTTTTGTTTACCTTCGGTCAAGTCAATTAAGTTTTTGTGGCTGCAGGGTGTTTCGGCCGGTTCACCGACTGCCCCCGAACTGCCGATCCGTGTCGGGTTTTGTGAAAACCTTTGCCTACCTACCTCTCTCTTTCTACGCGGTTCTCAGACATCAATTATTAAAATGAAAATATTAATAACCACAAATATGATGCACACACGCACACACACAAACGCAAACATACAAAAAGTCTTTTTAAAATTAAATGCTGATATACAAGAACTCCCAGCCAAAAACTCAACTTTCGTCGTTCGTCAATTTATTACCTCGAAGGCCGAGAGTAATATTTATAACAACTATCGCTTTACCGCTTCGCTCATTTGAGATGCAGAAGGTAATATCGGTAGAATTGGAACATACAACAGAGAAAAATGTCATTTTTCAGATAAATGAGCGGATGTTTATTTCCATGTTATGCCATTAATAATGGAAAACAATATCAGCCAAATGGCCGCCACGGCTACGCTTACAGGACTGTATCCTGTTTATGACATTTTCCATCTCCAAATACAAAGTGGCTCAATAGCTTCAAGAATTCCATCTTTGAGGTCTTGAATCGGCATTGGCATGTTGGTCTGGCACAGACCTTATCTTTCACGTGACCACAAAGGATGAACCCGCAAGGCGTTCAATCACAAGATCTCGGTAGCCAATTGCGATTACCTCTTCGAGAGATAACGCGGTTCGGAAACTTTTCCTATAAAACATCGATGGTTTCCTTGATTGTGCCGCACATAGCGCCGTCTTGTTGAAAATAAAGGTTGTCAAGATCAATACCATACAGCTCCGGTCATTAGAATTATCTAATATGGATAGCGTAATCCATTCACCATAACTATTGATCCAATAACCCCGCCGGACCATAAACTGTCCCAAACAGCTACACGTTGGAGGTGGAGATACTTTCAACAATAAATCTTGGGTTTTCCGAACCCCAGATGCGATAATTTTGCTTAGCCCTCGAGGTGGAAATGGACCTCATCAGTCAGGATGATTTTTCGATGAAAATCCGGATGATTTTCAAGCATTTCAAGGACCAAATCAGCAATGGCACTACGTCGTTGATGAGCAGTTGGCTTGAGTTCTTATATTAACTGAACTTTGTACGCCTTAAGGCCTAACCCTTTATGCAATTGATGTTTGTTGTTGTAGCGGCTAGCTAACCCCGCTTAGGGCAGGTATTGTTAATCTAAGTCGCCGAGGTCATCTAAGGGGAGGTCCAGGAAACGTGCTGTTTCGACGGGGTTGGACCAAAGGGAGAGGGGTGTTAGATAAGTTGGTTTAAGGGGGCATGTGAAGAGGTGGTTAGTGTCGTGCGGGGACTCTCCACATGCAGGGCATGCGTTGGGTATGCTGGGGTCGAGTCTGGATAAGTAGGAGTTTAATCTAACTACAGTATCCAGATCTAAGCTGTGCAAGGGTTACAAATTGATGTTTGTACTGACGTTTGTTGAATACCCAATTTCAAAGATTGGGCAGCCCTTCAACACTTTGGGCTATAGCAGCAATATTCTCAGTTGTTCTTGAGCGACGTGCACGTGTTTTATTCTTCAACTTGTCCCAAGAGCTCCATTCTTTGCACCAATTTCTTTAGTGCGGTTCGACAAGGTGCTTCACTACCATCATCAAATTATTTAGTTTTACGAACCGTCTCTGTCAGGTTTTCACCATTTCTATAGCGAATTTTAATAATCCTATCTTCAATAGAACGAACTAATTGAAATAGCACACAGATGGTGGTGTACCTGAGGGTTTTAGAATAAAGAACCAGATTTGGAGAGTCATTGATGATTACGAGTATAAGGAAGAGGAAAGGGCTGATGTTAATGATAATATTTTGAAATTATTCTTTGACTTATGCCATTCAAGTATGACGAATTGCACGTAAGAAAGGAAGGAGGAAACTCAAAATATTAAAGTTTACAGTGAAGTAAGGAATGATATACCTTTCGAAATGCTTTGCTGAAACCGGTGTAAATAACATCAATCTGATAACCACCTTTGAAACCACTACTGGCATGGGTGTTGTATTCTAGTGGGTTCGATAGTGCATATTTATGTTTGTTCACAAAACCACAGGTAGTTAAGAACCAAAATCATAAATGTAAATATTTAATGCTTAAGCATGGTATACCTATTATTTATTGCCACTTTCCAGTAGAAGCCCTACCAGATTTTCTACTGGGCTTCTTTCTTGCACACATAAGTGCATATACATGACCATGTTTGCTCAATTTTGCATATTCGAGTGAGTTCATTTCTATTTACAATCAAAAAAAAATGTTAATGCAACAACAAAAAATGTCACATATTTTCTGATTTTGCTGAATGTTTTGAGCGAAATTAATATTTGCCTGTGTTGAATAATCAATGATATTTACTTTAGTCGAATTAATTTAACTTTCTCTCGATTAGTTTGTGTTATGGTTTCCATTTTTTTTTCATAAATAAATTATGGCTTAGAAGATGTTGGAATTAATTTAAAAATATATATATATTCATATATAATATATAATATAATTTGCGGTGGAGCGATTTTTGACCGTAGGCTATGCGTCTTAGGAGCTTTGATTTTATATCAGAAATACAGTTTTATATCTTGACATTCCCTACCGAGAGGCGAATGCAATTGAAAGAATTAGTTTTGGATGTTGGTCGAACCAGGACTCAAGCCCTAGTCTGTAGAATGACAGTACGCAATGTTAATCACTCGGCTATATATAGAATATATAAAGGGTGGTTAAATTGTAAGGGCCGATGTTGAATGTGAACCACACCTAAACGCCAAGTTTTTTTCCGAATTTAATTTGACATTTCTCTATTTCAGACTTACTCAATTTGAACCATGGAGAGATACACAATCCAACGACGTGTTAAAGTTATCCAGACTTATTATGAAAATTTTCGAAGAAAATCATCTTCAGTGATGAGGCACATTTTCACCTCAGTGGATTCGTCAATAAACAGAATTGCCGCATTTGGGCGAATGAGAATCCAAGAGTGATTGTCGAAAAACCAATGCACCCACAAAGAGTGACTGTTTGGTGCGGTTTATGGGCTGGCGACATCATCGGGCCGTATTTTTTCCAAAATGAGGCCGGTCAGGCAGTTACTGTGAATGGTGTTCGCTATCGTGAGATGATAACGAATTTTTTATGGCCACAATTGGAAGATATGGATGTGGACGATATGTGGTTTCAGCAGGACGGTGCCACTTGCCACACAGCTTACGAAACAATGGCTCTTTTGCGCAACAAATTCAATGGCCGTGTTATCTCACGTAATGGCGATGTCAATTGGCCCCCAAGATCATGTGATTTGACACCGTTGGACTTTTTTCTCTGGGGTTATTTGAAAGAAAAGGTGTACGTCGATAAGCCAGCAACAATTCAAGAGCTAAAGGATGAGATAATTCGGCACATTAACGGCATAGAAACTCCATTATGCCTCAGCGTCATCGAAAATTTGGACCATCGTATGGAGGTGTGCCGCCGAGGTCGCGGCGCTCATTTGGCCGATATTTTGTTACATACATAATTGAGTAATACCAATATATCATAATAAAATAAAATTTCAATAATTTCCTAAATAGTTTGTGTTTTATTCAAAATCAACATCGGCCCTTGAAAATTTAACCACCCTTTATTTTTCAACTTCTCAGTTAATTTTGTGCTGTAATTAAGATCCGGCTCCTGAAGAAACGATTTCAGTGAATAAATATTTGTATGTCCTTTAAGGAGTAAGACTCAACGAGTCGACTTAAAATACTTACAAAGGCTATTCTATCATAGTAGCCGGCATCCTACCTACTAAGAGTCATCTCTCAAAATAGGTATGATGATATTGTTTAGATTCGAGATTTGGTTGATTACTCCCTACATTACCAGCTAAAAGAAAAATCGAGAATAGCGACATAATCAAATCCTCAGAAGGCATCTCAAACTGTCGACTTCAGGAAACATACCCGCAGGTCGAATAAATCACTTTACTGCTTCTAAATTGTCATAATTCAGAACTCATCTAAGATAAGCTCGTTGTTAGAATTCGAATTCCACTTCTGCAAACCGAAAGAAATGCATTATTGCGGCACCGTGAAATCGTGAAGAACCGGTAACAAAAGCTTAAATGAGGTGATCCCTTGAAAGACCCTGTAGCTCTGAATCAGATTAAGATAATGTAGGTACGAGCCACAGAAGTGAAATTTCCTTCCAGTTTCACCAACATCAGAACCTAGCAGCACAACAGAATGGTTTCTGTAAAGTGTGCAAAAAATCAACGCATTTAGCGCCATAAACACTCAGACAACTTATGGCTTCAACCAGAATCGACACTGCGCGAGAACTGCCGCGGTAGCACTAGATTTCCATAGTATTTTGACCCAATCAACCATGCAGTGCTCCTATCGTACATTTAAGACTCTTTCTTACCGCCAGGGTTGAGGATGGATAAAATAACTTACCTGATGGATAAAATTACGAGGTCACAAAGGTTCTGCAGGGTGGTGTTCTCTCACCGGTACATTATTTCGCTGCTCCCACCACCTGCAGTGACTTGTTGCCGATGACAGTTCGATGTTGACGTATAGTCATGATATTGATAAACTTTATTTTAAGGGAACTACTATGTGCCCTGCATGACATTTACAATAAAAACCAACGAAATCCTCAATGACCATCTTCACCAGCCGCACCAAGGAGCACTAGCTCGTAGTAATTGCCAAAGTGTTTGGTGTCATAATTACAATTGTTGATAACCCAAAGTAACTGGTAGTCACATTCGACAGCATGCACTCATTCACATCACATGCAACTTCGATTGTCGTCAAAGCGTAGAACAAGAACAAAACCTAGTCGGCAGCAATTAGGGAAAAATACAGAGAAACTTTGTTCAGAAATCACAAGGCAATGTGGCAGTAGCAGGTTGAGATGCTAACGCACGGATTATCCTTGCAGACGCTGAACCACCACTTGACTTTACGAACTCCATTCACAGAAAGTCTGCCAACATCTTCATTAGCTATTTTTCCGTCATATCGTTATCGGAATTCAACCAACCCCCTTAGTATACAAAGAACTCACCAAATCATCTTGGCAGAACTCCAAAAAATCTTTACAACTCTCCTATCGTCGCTGCTTGTCGAGTGGCGTATGCATTCGCTGTACCAAACGCGAACTAATTTCATATTCAAATTTCAATGCAAAATCTTTCCAACTCGTTCTTTGCCAATCTGTAATCCTTCTGGTATTTGCCACAATTTAATTCTCCGATCAGCCAATACTAATTTTTCGACTTTCTGAACATTTTCTTATTTTGGCCACTACCATCACTTGGCGCCAGGGGCGGGGGTCATCTTCACATGTCTCTCTTGTTGATACAGCCGTTTTTCACCATCGTATATAAAGGCACTGTGTCCTGAAGAACCGGTGACATCCCTTTAAAAATTTCTTTCGACGTACTTCCTTTTTTATAAGGAATTCTATCACAGCACGGTGCTCCAAATTGCGATAATTTCCAGTTTCCGTTGTTGCTTGTTTCAAGAACGAACTGTTAATGAAAAAAGTCCCGCAAATAGTATTATCTGTAACGAGATGATGTGCCATCTCTGACTGCTTTAGATCGCGAAAAAGTCAGCCGCGCCTTGTATGGTATGGTATATGCACACTAGAACCGTCGAAATAGCTTTTTCCTTGGGATTCCCGACGAAATCGACTAATGTTGCCGCAACAACAACGAGTTAGGCATCATTGCAGGCTCTATTTGAAGGTTCAAAACAGTAATCCAAATGGCATATGAGCTCTGATGTCCAGTTGGTATTACAAACTAGTTCGACTTCACTTCACTTTTCGTGAGGAAAAAATTTTTAAGGACTCAACCAGAAGCATTTAAAACCCCCTATCCTTAGTTTAAAAACTTCTATTATCTCTCCAATTGAGGTTATTTAATAACGGTCACACTAAATTTCCTCCAGATCGTTTATCATATCCAAGAAAGCTTACAAAAGTAACGCATCATTTATACCACGAGTGCTTGGAAATTCTCAATGAGTTCATGTTCAAAGTCTAAATCAATTAATTACCATATGCCAGCTGTTTAAGTTAACAGCAAAGGCAACAACAATAACAATAACAAAACTCAATATGCTAATAAATCATGCAAGAGTGACAGTTTTATTTCAAAAGCGCAACATAAACTGCATACTCAAAGGTGCATAAATGACCAGAGAAGGAAGGGAAAAACAGAAAATCAAAAGATGAACGAGTGTTGGGTGGAAACAAAAAATCGAGGCAGCGTTTAGGAATAGCGTAAAAATGTTCCTTTTTGTTAAATGAAAAGGAAGTAGGCGTTGATAGAACAATTGACCATTGACATCGCTGGAATATTTGTAAGATTTTCTATTTGTATTTGTAAGCCGCGTTGCTATGATCGATGCGACTTGTGGCACGTTGGCGGAGGACGATGAGCAGCAATAGAACAATACTAATGGAATCGTTGATGTCTTTCGCTGGAAAATCAATGACACAATAGCGAAGAGTGTCGGCAACAGAAGCAAATGCTTTTAATGAAAAGGCGATACCCTTACATATGTACCTATGTGTATACTTGTATGTACCATAACTATTTGTGCTTATGATTTCACGGTGGCGGTTAGTGGATAATAATTTAATGTTGCAACACGCGTCACATTTTGTAGGAGGTTTTATTATTATTAATATATATATATTTTTTTAAATTTTTTTTTGTGTGCCGCGCGCGACTAAAGCAGCTGCAAGAAGCGGCACAGTTTCGAATTATTTTTTTTTAATTTAGATTTTTATTTTCTTTCTTTATACCCAAAGGCAACAGCTGCAAAGGGTAAAGAAAGTTTGTTCATCAACATTTTTTGTTTCTAATATTTATAGCTTAAGATTATAATGAGATAGATTCACATAGACACCTCACGGCTTAACCGAAGCCTCTAAGTGAAACCAGGTCTTTCTCCACCTGGTCATTCCGACGGAATGGAAGACTTCCTCTGCTTACACCAGCGGATATTAAATCGAAAACTTTCAAAACTGGAGTATTCTTATCCATCCGGACCACAGGACTACCAGACAGCATCTCAGCTCTCTCTTAATTCATTCAATGTGGGCGTACACCTCGTACAGCTAATTATTCCGTCGTATAAGATACTCACCGTCGTCACTACGGAGAGGACCATTTATCGTTTGTTAGACCTTCTTTCAAAACCGCTTAGCGCCGACTCATCGCGTGCCAGCGGTCTTTTCCACGCTTTGACATCATTGGTCAATGATAGATTTTCCAGGTCTGAAGCCACACTGATAGGGTCAGTTCCTTGATGGTGGGCTTTAGTACTTCACAAAGTATAAAAAGCGTTTTCCAATAAATATATATAAAATTGGCGCTTTGTAACCGCTGAAGCGGTTTTCGGCCGAGCTGCTCCTCAAATTTGTGGTTTTTGCATCGTGGATGTTTTTCCAATAAATGGAGGGATCTACAGTTTATACTAAGCCGCCTCCGAACGGCTGTTGGTTTTTTTTTAAGAGCAGCCTTTATTTCATGTCCGAAATGCGACCGCAATTAGAAAATTTAACTTAATTTTTTATTGGTATTATTAAAAATTGGCATTCATATTAAGTTCAGTTAACACAAGAACTCAAGCGGGCCGATTATCAACAACGTCGCGTCTTTGCTGATTGTCCGTCGCATCTGGGGCTCGGAAAACCGGCTTTACTGTTGAAACGTGTAACTGTTTGGTGTGGTTTATGATCCGGCAGGGTCACTGGATCTTACTTTTTCGAAAATGGTCTTGGAGCAACAGTTACATTGAATGGATTGCACTATTAATGATTAAGAGACGATTAATGATTTTCTATAGCCGGAATTGGATGGTATTGGTCTGGACAATGTTTGCTTTCAATAAGATGGCGATAAGTGCCACACGTGCAACGAAGCCATCGATCTTTTAAGTGAAAAGTTTCTGGACCGTATTATCTCTCGAAGAGATGACCGCCATTGGTCACCGAGATCTTGTGATTTAACACCTTACGACTCCTTCCTTTAGGGCCACGTGAAAGATAGGATCCACACCAACAAGCCAACGTCGTTTCAAGGCTTCAAAGATGGAATTCTGTTTTCCATTACTAATGACATATCTTCCCCTTTACTTGGAAGTAAGCATCAGATCATTTGGCTCCAAAAATTCCATTTTTCTTTGAATATAAATATAACACTTCTTATTGTATATACTAATTGGCGCTTTACAACCACTGAAACGATTTTCGCCTGAGCTCTTCCTCAAATTTTTGGTATGCGTCATGGTGTTTTTCCAACAAATGGAGCTATACTTTATACTAAGTCGCCTGAGAATGGATTTTTAAAAGGAGGGCTTGCCCTCTCGAATGTAATTACGCAGTTGCAAGCACTTCACATGATGGAGGCTCATTCAAGATTAATTGGGCAGTGCACACTTTGCTCCCCCGAATCGTGGATACGCTTTCGTCCGGCCAAAAACTATCATTTCTTTGCCGGCATATTTTAAAAGATCAACCGTTAAGCGATCGGTTCTGGCTGCTTTGTTGGGCAACTACTATTCGAACATTCTCATAGTCTGATAATGGAACGTCTGTTCCATCGTGTTTCTTGGTGTTTTATTTTGACTGCCATTCCCTATATAAATTCAATATATTCCGGGCCTTAGTCTTTGGGTGCTTTTTGAAACCTTCTAAGTCCCCATATTTTGTCATAAATTTTTCAAGCACTTGTCGGTCCGCTTCTTATGCTCTTTGCACTCGCACATTTCAGCTTCTAATTTTTTCTGCCTCCAAAAGCGCCTTGCGTGTCCTTTTAGCTCCCGGTATGTATATCAACGCAACGGTGCGAGGGGTCCAGATCATTCTGGCTCTTTCTTCAAAATTGTTTCATTGGTTGCTGTAAGTAAGAAGCTTTAAATGTCAGCCCTTGTATCGAGTTATTAATGAGAGCTCTCAGAGAGCAAAAGCGCTAGTCAAGCAGAGGATGGTACAGAGGTGGGTGCGTCTCTTGCTTGCTGCAATACAGCGGTCAAGTCAGTCCATTCTTGAGCTGAATTTTCCACCTTGCACCTTGGCCCAAATGCACAACCTGGCATTAAAACCGCCAAGCATGATTTTGACTTTGTGGGGGTTATGGTGCATTCTAGGCGAACATTCTCTTCTCTTCCATAGGGAGAAATATCGATTTAATCCGGGTTAGAGCAATCATTCGTCTGTCGCTTCAACGGTTATAAAGCGCCAATTATAAAGGGGGTTTTCCAAGAGGTATTATTTTGATATTAAAAATAAAATTTTTCCCTTGAAAGATCGGTGATTATGTGGTACCAAGCGCCACACACATCTTGTTGAAAGTAAACGTTGTCCAGGCCAAAACCATCAAATGTCACACTCGATAGCAATCCATTCATTTCCAAAAAAAGTAAGGCCTAATGACGCCGTCGGATCATAAGCCGCACCAAGCAGTTACACGTTGAGGATGGAGGGGCTCTTTAACAATGAATCCTGGGTTTTCCAAGCCCCAGACGCGACGGTTTCACTCATTGACGTAGCCATCGAGGTGGAAATTGGCCCATCCGTCAAGATGATTATTCGATGAAATTTTTATAGTGAATTTTAATAATTTCAATGCATTGTTGTAGCATGTGTCGTTCCATTTTTATTACTGGCGTAGTTTTTACTTGGTAAAGTCAAAAAATTACTGCTTGGAAAGAGACATCTACCGGAATAGCAGGTTCTTAAACCGAATAAGTCGAAGTGACTTTACTAAAGCTCCCTCCCTTTCAGCGAAAACCTAAGGACTAATAAACCCAAAAGGTCGCCAGTTATACCAAGAGCACCAGTGAAAACTCTGTCTTTAAACATTATAAAAAAGTCAAGGTAACTTTTGATTTCCAAAAGGAGCCGCTGTTATTTGACTGTCTTTTGTTTAGCCCGAATTCAGCTCTCCCTTTTCTTATAACACCAAACATTTTTTTTTTCGAACCAAAGCCTACAACAAGAACCACTTGGTCACTTCAACATTAATACTTGAAATATATTTCGTAATCGAATAATAAAATTTAGTTCTAAATTCATTGAAAATTTTCCAAAAAAAAATATAAGAACTAACAATATTTCACCTTCCACGAATACTCAACATTCACTTCTTTTCGTTGCTTCTTGTATCACCACCAAGAGCATCATCATCATCACCACGAGCAAGCAAATAACAACAAAACCAGTTAATATTAATCAGCCAAACAACGAACCGGTGTTTGAAAATCTCATAACTCATTACCGACAGAACAAAAAAATAAATAAAATAAAATAAAATAAAATAAAGAAGAATAGAATTTACAAAAATAATAATAACAGCAAACAACAACAAAACCAAGCAGCCTTTGGGGCAGGCTGCAATACCGATCGCACGGCCAGGTGTTTTTTCTTCGACTCGTTGTTGTTGCTACCTATATCACACAGACATCCTGTGCCCACTATACTACGTATACACTACATATCTGCCGTCGCTGCAGCGTCCTTTTGCTCATCCTGCTTTGTAGGCGATTTTAGGGGATTAGCTGTAACCATTTTCTTTTCGGCTACCTGTATACACTGACAACAACAACAACAACAACAAGAGAAGCATTAAGAGCCCCTATATTTAATTGCATTGCCATAGGTGTATGTGTAGGCGGATCAATTGCTGCTAAGTACACTTCTTCGCAGCAACCCTGCTGACTGCTGCACAATTTTTTTTTTTTTTTGTTGCTTTGCTTTTCGCTTCACTACACAGACTTTGTACAAATTATAAGTACAACAACAAACATGGCAAACACGGTATGCATTAAATTAGAAAATTGGAAAAAGTGTTTTTGTGAAAATTTCATGCTTCTCGGTAATTGCAGTTTCTTTTTTGGAGTCTATTTGTCTGTCCACCAAACAGCTCATCCTGCCTGGCTGTCTGTCAGTGTCGGTATGTGTGAGGAGCCGCACAGTGGTGCAAGAAGGAGTAAACTTAAGGGACATGTCTCTGGATGAAGTCTCAGTTGACGAATACCGTCTATCCTTAACTTTCACGAACCTATGTCAGGCGGTCAATCTGGCGATAGGTCGTTTAGAATACTGAGCTTAGGTTAGGTTAGAGGTGGGTATCGCTTAGTCAATTCGATAACTTGTTCTTTAGTATGCGACATCTGTCAGCTCCCAAACAGCCGAATGAAAGCCTTGAAATAGCCACAAAAAGCCTAAAGCCAATCCCGAGTGTGCGAAAACGGCACACTTGAATACTCGATAGCACACTGGGATCGTTAACGATATAAGAGCCGCGGTGATTGGCTAGTTTTCCAATATAGGACTGACTAATGTACTGTTTTTACTTGGAAAGTCCCCCGTCGTAGCTCCCAACACAAGCAGTTGGTGTGACTTGTTAAGTGCCAGCAGATTTTTGGATCCCCCGCGATCCGCTTTTGGCCAGAATCATATTACGATGTCGCACATCCTGGTATGATTACAGTTTTCGCCAAACAGAAACTATGGATATACTCCGCAATTCACGATATTATGACGAGGATTGAGAAAGATCTAGTCCTCAAAGAACACACTTCTTCCTCGACGTTTAATTGACTTTTAGTATTATTCTAACGAAATATTGACGACTGCACACCGAAAAATGAGCCTTTGAGCGCACTTAGCGAAACTCATGAAAACTTTTAGAAAGCAAGGCAATCTCCGTTGATTAAAGAGACTCATCCATAGTCAGGTATGCCAAAAGATGCATCTCTCAGCGTAGATTCCTCTCTTTCCATCTATGGTGTCTTACATTGCTTTGCAATGTATAAAGACCCGACTGTCGGGGGATCTTTTCGATTTTAGTCACCTTTTCCGTCAGGCGGGCTCAACTTGATGTGAGGTAGTGACATACTTTGAGTATACACTTTCAAATCTTATGGTATCTACTGCAGCTGTAAACTTCATGCGAGCTTCATCGCCAGAAGACTCAATGGAGTTCAACAACCCTACAGGGCATGTACTAATACTAAATTTCACACCACTCTCGGAAGGGGTGGAGACCACACCATCAAAACTTAGTGACCAGCAATGTTACCAGAGACATATAACACCTATAAAAATATCAGCCTTGAAATCCAACGCAGAAAAACTTTTGCCAAACAAGTCCTACTTTGGACTGATTAGACAATTGAACAGTTAAGTCCTCTCTCGACGAAGAAAAACCAAACTCTACAAGTCACTCAACATTCCCGTTCTAGTATGACGATGTCGACATACGATGAGTCTTTTAGAGAAAAGTTTTGCGAACGTTTAATGGTCTTTTGCGAATTAACTACGATGAATACCGTAGACGGTGGCCGTACACGTTATAAGGTGACATTGATATAGTTCAGCGAATGAAGAGACGTAGACTAGTTCGTGCCGTCCGAATGACTGAAAGCGCTCCAGCTCTGAAAATATTCGATCCGTTTAGAAGAACCAGGTGGAGATTGACCTGGTTTCACTTGGCATTTCCAATTGGCGCCAAACAGTGAAGAGAAAAAAAAATCACCCAAGCGCCAATGATGAAGAAGAAGAATGTTTCCAAACAGAGCTAACTACCAATCACAGAGAAGAGATCGAAATAACTCTAAACAGGTCCTTCACGAGCATAACAACCGGCGTAATAAGCGGCTCTAATGACTTCTATAGCAGCCGTAGCAACATAGAAGAAGAAGAGTCGGTCGATCGTTATATCTGCCACTAAGCAGCCCTTAGTGCGGCCCGACATCGATTCGTCAGATATGTGTACTTCGACTGCCTTGCAGAATTTGCTTCGACAAGTGGCAAGAATATGACGGTTTTCATAAGAGTCACTAAATGGTTTGAGCATTAAAGCAGGTGAGTAAGGTTCGACAAAATCAAATGCGTATCTTCCGAAATAAGCGTTTGCGTTGAGCTATAAGATTTTTCTTCCCACTAAAGATCGTTGACTTTCGCAACATATACCTCAGGGGTATCTTCTGGTCTCCAGTTAATCGATAGCCTTTACGTGTTTCTTCGAGAACCCTATACACACACCTCTCTTTTCCAACAAATGGAGGGACATTCAGCTTAAACCAAGCCGTATCCGAGCAGCAAATGGGTTTTTATGAGGAAAAAGTATGAAAAAGTAATTTTCTATAACTTTGTATGTTGGTCGAAATAGAACTCGAAGCCTGACACTCAGAATGGCAGTACGTAATGCTAACTACTCGGCTATTGTGGCCGCCGTACCTCCTTATTTAGAATTTAAAAATTGCTTGCCATAAAAAATGACCATGCAGGTATAAATTGCTACCCACTGTCCGTTAGAGTGCTCGTCTGTCTACACTGACTAAGCCTCCTGTAGTGAAGTCAACGCTGGCACACAACTCAGGAGGGATATTTAAACCATTGTTGTAACACACAATTTACCTTTGTTGTTGCTAATTTCAATTTTTTTTGCTCAAATATTTCATTTCGTTTTGCTATAAACTATGGAGCATACCAATGTAGGTACATACATACATATATGAAGATCTTCAAACGACATGCAACAACTTGTTTTGCCAGGTGGTCGCAAGTAGTCAGTTGCTGATCGGCTGGTTGGAAGTTATATGCAAACATACATACACACATACAAATACAGACACACACACGTCCACCAGTTGTTGAGGAATTTATTGCAAAAATACCCTTAGAGGCTTATGAAAATAAAACCTCGCCAAGCCTAGCGGTGCTAACCTGATACCGAGGGTTGTTTTATTATTTTTAATCTGCTACAGTTTCGGCTTAAGGGTGATCACTCAAATACCATCCAACTGATTATACCAACCTACATATACACGGTACACATACAAACACACTACTGTCGCTGCCACAATTGGCAAATGCGCAAAAACTACAAGTTTGCTCTGAATTTAATCGTCCTTATGTTATACTTTAGCCTCTGCTTCAGGTCTACCCGCCGGTGGTTTTACCTGCCTGGCTGCCTGCCTGCTTGCGCACCTCACTTGTGTAATTTTCTTTCTTCATGCCTTTCATGCGACGCACTTTGTGTCTTCTAAGATCCGTTTGCTTAGTGTTTCTTCAATTGCGCAGTTCATTTTTACGCTGAATTTTCCTACCTTTTATTCTTCAAGCGCCTGCGCATATTGTTCTACCACACAACTCCTGGTGATTTATTGTGTTGATTGTGAAATGCGTGACTTACCAGTATTCAGCCATTATCTTGTGGCGCTACAAATGCTTAACGGGTTGACACTCCCCAAGTCATCTGAGAATTGTGTTTCAAGAATGTGAGCGAGCTTTTTCTGAGGTTATGTAAACGAAACGAACAAAAGGAATGAAGAAAATGTAGCGAGGCGAATTAAATGGTGTGGTGGTGGAAGGAGTACAAACAATGATCCTCCGCAAATAATTCTGTTGCTGGAAGATGCGTAGTTTCTTCGGGCAATATCAAACATATTAGAAAATGGAGTTTCGGAATGCTGGTCATGTTGATGATTAATGGCATGAAAACATAAAATAACCAACAGAGAAGTGAAAGAAATATAATATTACTAGCTGGACTGTTTCCTTACAGCCTGTTCATTTTGAGAGACTTGCCATCAATAACTGTAACAGTATTTCAATTCAAATTAAGAAATGCTATCAATCTGACAGCAAAAATTTTCTATACAAGTGTATGTCCCTGGATAGTCCCCTCAACGTCGGTAGTTCATGCAAGCTTTATTAATTCCACGCCAGTTTGGTTGAGGTTAAAAGCCTTCCATCTTGCATCCTCACGACACAGAAGATGACGAAACGCTGAAGCACTCATTTGTGAGTGTTCGACTTTCAGTCGATTGAGGCGATGACATGGTTGGAAGAAATTGGAACAAGTTTATTAAATTGAACGAAATGTTTCTAAAATCATCATTGGGATAAGCAGGACCCTGCAGTCATACTTAAAGGCTTAAGAGCGGCACCTTGCGGTCAGATCCTCAACCTTCTCAATTGTATTCTTATAGTATTGTATTTTTGAATTTGCAGAATAGAGAATAAATCATGCCGAACTCTTTCTATAACACCATAAATATAGTATTTCAGGTTAAAATATCAATAATCACATATCTGAAGAATCATTGTTACGCGACCGAAATAGCCGAGTGGTTACCATTACGTACTGGGTTCTAAGCCTTCGACCAACGTCCTAAATTAAAGAAAGTTAATTTTTTTTAAATTGCTATCGCCCCTTGGCAGGGAATGTCAAGCCCTTCGAGTGTATTTATGACATGAAATAAAGGCTCCTCGTAAAAAAAACCATCAGGCGTTCGAAAACAGATTTGAATAAACTGTAGATTCCTAAATTTTGTTGGAAAACATCAAGACGCACATCACAAATTGGACGAGGGGCTCGGCTGAAAATCGCTTCAGCAGTTACAAATATATATAGGTATATGTATGTATGTACAAGGGGATTAACCAAAGTTCGGTAAGTTGATCAGAAAAATAAAATTATTTTTGTATTAATTCGTAATCTTTTTCCTTTTTTATTCTCTCGACATAATCGCCACTTCTGAAAGCAGTCATCATAATCTCGCTTTTTAAGCTTACCAAGTTCAGCATTAACCGCATTGATTTTCTCCTCATTGCTGTCCCTTTAATTTTTTTTTTTAATTTTTGTAAATAACCAGGAATCACAAGTTGTTATATCCGGGAAATATGATGTTGGACGTATTTCTTCGATCCCAGAGATCGCAATAAAATTACTCGTTATTTCAGCCGTGTGGGATGGCGCGTTGTCATGATGTAAAAAAGTAGCGCCGCCAATCCTCTTTCTTTCTGTTTTCCAACAAATTTTTTAAAACTTTTGGTAAGTGCTCTTCGGTGTACCATTTTATAGTTACCATCTAACAGTTTTCCAATGGAATAGCAGCTACGATTTCAGATCGGGTGAAGTGAACTGACATCATTACTTTTGCTGCTGATTTTTGTTGCTTAGATTTTACGAGTGGGTTTGCTCCTGTTGGGCTTCATACCATGGACTGCTGTTTGGTTTCTGGATCGTACTTATAGAACCAACATTTGTCGCCAATAATGACTTTACTAAAGTTGCTAGACTGACCAATTTCGAGTTTGTTTAGGAAAAATTGTGCAAAATGCACTCGAGCATCTTTTTGGGCCTCATTTAAATTTCTTAGTACCCATCGAGCAGATTTCTTAAAATCTCGTTATGTTTTATATTATCTTCTTATCGAGATGATACCAAATGCAGAGGAGTCACATATCTAAATAATCGGCTTGGAGACCGTTTGTGCCGGCTCACTGGCCTTCGACCACGACCGTTTTCGTTTTACTTTGATGTTAGTGATCCATCCGCTTCAGAAATGTGTTGATTTGGTATAATTCAACTATGATTCGCAGATGGGTATTCGGTCCATGAGATTTTTTCTCGTTAACGTGCAATGGTTAGCTCTTGGTCAATCGAAATAGTACTCGGATGGTGATCAAACTCGACGATTTCTATTATTTGAAAGGCATTTTCGTCAATTCTTCTTCCACACTGTGGATAATCTTTTAAATCAAAGTTACCGGAACGAAATCAACGAAACCAACATTGTGCATGATTAACTGTTATAGTAAAAAGAACTTAAATAATAGTCACATTTTCAGCTGCCTGGCTTGCGTTTTCGCCTTTATCGAAGAAAATTTCTATTATTTAGCATATTTTCCCTTTATTGGCTTACATCTCTGACATGCACTAAAGTAACACTAAGCCATCTCCGAACTAGTTACGGTTTTTTATGAGGAGCTTTATTTCATGTCAGGATTTAAACCCGAGCCTTCCGAATGGCAGTACGCAATGCTAACCACTCGGCTACCGCGGCCGCCGAAAATAATTAGCAAAATATATTATTACTAATTAAAGGTTACGCCTTATATTGACTTGTTGGCGCTTTGTACGGACAGCCGGAGGTTAGGGATGTTAACGGTTTGTGCGTAGTTGAAGAATACCTAGATATCCAGTCCTCTGTATATAGTAGCTCCCAGATGCCTAAGACGACTTCTACACTTACTGTAAGTTTCACAGCTACTAATACTCATTCTGCTCGCATGTAATTGCAAAGGGATTGTGGCCTGTCAGACAGACTACAAGTTCCTTGGGAGATATATAGGTCAACTTATCCTTTTCAGTTTTCCAGTTTTTTCATTCGATTTCATCTTATTGGAAAGCCTGTATATAGCTTTTATCGTCTTTCGTATGACATGTGGTCATACCCTGGGTTCCTAGAATCAAGTAGATATGCTGGTGCTGTCATCTTATCTACTGCTTGACTGTTTCTTACGACATTTCCTGACGCAATACGATGTTTCAGCGGAGTTGTTATTTAAAAGTTGAAAAAATATATATAAATAAAAACTTATAAACTTATCCCATGCAAGAACATGAACTGGTTTATTAACTTTGATTTGAAGTACGTAAGGAGCAAAAGGAGAAGAGAGAAACCCAGCAATATCTACACCGGCTGGCAAGCTAAATTGATTTAACCATATCCGTTTATTTCAGTGCAAGCTGGGCCCACAGCTTTTGAGATCGACCAGATTGGATCATTATAACATATAGCCTCCATACAATCGATTTGTTCAGAGAAAAAAATATCTAAAGTGTTTTCCAATAAGAGGTGTTATTTTGCTTAACCCACCATTCCGGTAGATGTCACTTGTAAAGCTGTATGTTTGGGTCATTTGGCAAATAAACTAGGCCAGCAATAAACACTCTAAAAATGGTGAGAACCTGACAGTGACGGTTCGTAAAACAAAAACATTTTTCGATGGTCGGGAAGCACCTTGTCGGTCCACAATACAGAAATTGGTGGAAAAAATGGAGCTGTTGGGTCAAATTAGTCAAGTGTAATTCATTCAAGAATAATTGAAAATATTGCTACTGTTGGCCAAGGTGTTGAAGAAAACCCAGGTTTGTCTATTCCTCGTCATTTTTTGGAATTGGGCATTCCACAAACGTCATTAAACCATATTTTGCACAAAGACTTTGTTTTTAAGGCTTATAAAGTTCAGTTAAGACAAGAACTCAGGCCGGGCCAATCATCAACAACGTCTTGTCTTTGCTGATTGGGTCCTTGAAATGTATGAAAATGATGCGGAACAAGCAACGAAACCATTGATCTTTTAAGGGAAAAGTTTCCGGAACGTGTTATCTCTCGACGTGATCGCAAACCGAGACCTTTTGATTTAACACGTTGCGACTTTTTATTTTGGGACCGCGTTAAAGGTAAGGTCTACACCAACTGGCCAATGTTTCAAGATTGATTTCGTGATGCTATTGAGGGCATAAAGCAGCCACTTTGCGTTTTGGTGATGGAAAATTTAATAAAAAGGGATATGGTCCTGTAAGCGTAGCCGTGGCGACCATTATTAATGGCATTTCTTCGTCTTTACATTGAAACAAAACAAAAAATTCAATTTTTCTTTGAATATAAAAATGTGGAACACAATTTTATTACCAACCACGTTGTGGGATTTAGTATGATCTTGGAGACATTTTTAGTGACACAAATCTTCACCCCACATGCAGCAAAAGCTTTGCAATATCTTTTTAAAATACTTAAATTTTCACTCAGTAGTATATTTCTCTCTTCAGTTATGTAAACTCTTCTAAAAAATCCCTCTTCGTGCCAGTTTCTAGCATTGGGTATGTGATTGAATTTAAAATTATTTTTATGCAGTTAAATCAAGTTTGAGGTATTGGTACGACATTAAATTCAAAAGTTTTATACAACCAGTTTTGTCAGCATCTTCGAAATGAAGTCATAAATTCGAAATCGTAAAAAAATACTTTACGATCATTAGCCAGGTGCTTAGTCCTGCCACTTCAAAACACAGCTGTCAATGTCCTTTGAACTCCAGTTGACAATAAAAATTTTGCTATGACTTGTAAACCACTCACCTAGTACTTATGTATATACATACGTATGTATGTATGTATGTCTTTAACTGTTTAAGAAAATTAAATATTCCGGCATAAGGATTTACAAGCTGAGAATTTCACACCTTTTACAATTTTATTACCCAAAGTACATAATAATAAAAAGTGATTTTCTTTACACATTACTCACATGCATGCACGTGATAAGTTCATATGTACGAGTATATGGTACAATATATGTTTGTGTACGATCGTAAAATTTGATGAAATTAAAATTCGTAAAAATTTTAATTGACAAACGTTTTCTGCTTATTTGACTTTGGCATGAAAAGTCAGCGTAAAGAAAAATTGAAATAAAATAATAAAATTAACAGTGAAGGATCTTTTTTAATGATCCTTTGAGTGACAGTTATGGGATTACTGATGTACACTACACATACAAATTACATACATATCAGCTCATTTGTATGCGTGTACATATATATGTCAGTGTAACCATTTGTGATTTCTTTAATGTCCTTGAATGTCCTTTATTATTTTTATACTGCTTTTTATTATTTTACTTTTTATTTTTTTCACCGTCTCTTCGTGACAACTCACCGCAGTGTACTGATAGCCAAACTGCTCTTACTTGCTTCCAATTTGCTTGTGATCTTAACCTTTCGCAACTTCCTTACACGAAGTTTCTTAGCTGGCTCAGAGCAACATTGTCTTATAGCGGCCAGATACTCTTGTGTATAATTTGGATATCTGAAAACACGCTTAGGAATGTTGCAACATGTAGGAGGCGAAGGGACACCGCACGAATTCCACGGCGCGCATGACCTACCAGGCGGAGGAGCACAGGCACCATCAGAGCTCAGTTTACCAGTAGCATGCCATGTATGGTACGAACCACAGGGGCCACTCGGTGCGGGCGGGTTGCATGGGCCACCCGTACTCCCACAACATGGACTGCACGGGCCACAAGGAGCGCGTTGATTAAAGGGATTACAACGAAAATGTGGATAGCAGTGACTGGTTGATGAATTACTAGCACAAGCATTGCAAGAAACATGTGAATTACAACCTCGCCATGGTACACTTGGACCGCAACCACGATAGGAACCACATGCAGCAGCGGCAGTAATACCACACGTACTACCGGCAGCACAAGGACGGCCACAACTGCATGATCTATTAGAGGCTCCACAGCGTACTCGTGTATTACTACAAATCCGTGCTTCATAAGTAGCGCACATACCGCAAGGTCTCGCTGGCGTGCACTGTCGAAACGAGCTGCACAAACTTTTAGGTCCACAATGTCCACAAGCTCCAAAGTTTCCAACTGGTGCAAACGTGCTGAAGGCATTGCCGAATTCACTTTTCTGGCGAAACTGATTGGTGGTGTAAGGCATAAAAAGCGGACGAGGATTGCAAGGACCGCAACCGAAATTAATAAAAGGTATGTGCATATTTTGCCTAGATAAATCTGTTGAAGAGATTTAACGGTGAGCTCATAGCGGAAATTCGAAAAATTGCTTAACTTACTCAGGATTTAATAAAGAACTTGGAATTTTTTGAATTTTTTTGAGCATTGATGGCCGAAAGTAGTTACCGAAAAGATGTTTTTAAATTAATTTGAATATTTTGAAAAGTCAGAAATTTCAAAATAAAAAGGATACGAAAAAGGATGGTATCTGTGAGCCAAAATATCTTAGTTTTACTTTTTTAAAAAACACTACAAGTAGGTCTAACGCTGCAAAAGTCGGTTTTAGACACAAAAACTCTGGTGCTTTGGTCGACTCGAGTGTGGGCAATTGCGGTGTTCTTTAGGAGCTCCGGCTCATCACCAGCTGCTTGGATTATTGTATCTCCGAGCTTGCTATAAGCTATTATTGGAGGAAAGGAGCATATCGTTTCTGCATAGATGCCTTAGAGCTTGACGAAAAAGTCGATGCGGCAGAATTCTTCTTCGACAGAGTACTTAGACTTAGGCTTTGAGTGATTACTCAGATAGCCCTACGGCTATTAACAGTTTGGGGTTCAATTGTGAAGGAATGTCCGCAGCGTCGACTCATTTCATATTCAAACTCATCTGGGTACCGGCTGGCACCACCGTTTCCTTATTTCCGCACAAAAACGGTCTATCTGGCCTAAGGTTGACCGTAAGAGGTCAAGATCCTGGGATAGAAAGAAACATCCCAGGTCAAAACTCTCGAACTCTAGCGGTCAAGATATTTGTACTTTATATGGCATCCAAAAGGACGTGTGTTTATCTGGGATTCTCTAGAAAACAGCCATTCCTGCCTAACCTAACTTGTTTGAAAAGACCAAAACTACCGTCATCTTATCCGTTTACTCAATAAACACCAGGATCACCGAAATGACAATCATAAGTGTAGAAAACTACGAGCTTTTCCTTTTCCTTGCCTCTCCGAGCTCTTACTTCCATCGTCTTGATAGCCAACATTCTTAGTATCTGTTTTTAAGGTGCGAGGACTAATTTACGAAGTTATCGTTATTTTTCAACTGCCATTCGTCTAAACTGTTTTCTTAGAATCAGTAGAGAGTAAAGAACAAGTAGACGATGCTTCATTGAGTCTATACTGGGTGGTTTCAAATTGAGAGCTCTTTATTGAGAAGTAGTTCCTGTTCTGAGAACCTCTCTCAGCGAATACTTGATGTGCAGAAAGCTCCAAAGCTTAAAAGCTCCAAATCGTCTCGAGAAGCACTTTACTTGTTGGATAAAAGTGGGTTCTTGCTATATTGGTTGACTTTTTAGTGAGACTCAACTTTTCCTACGTTCTCAAATTGCATAAAAGATAAAGAAAATGCAAGTGTTCAACATCAGGTTAGAGGATGGATCAAAAAGAAAAGGCTGAAAGAAGACATCCAATTACATTTCCATTAATAAAAAAAAAGGAAGACTAAATAAATTTTGAAAAATCGATTATCCATAATGGAAATTATCAATGCTCGTGCAGCTTTGGTTTATGAGTGCTTGGATCTGTATGAGTTTCGTGGCAGGCATGTAATAAGCGTTGGACAACTTCTCAAAACACCTCCTCCTCCCTTCCAACCTATTTACCCTCAGGGGCGCACATTTCGTCTTGTACTTTAGACAACGCGTCGCCGCTTTGGCTGTCATGTCTTCAACTCATTTGGCCACCGTTGCAGTGCTCTCACACTCATGCATACCTACCATTTACGTCGTCCAACTGGTAGGTCTGCAGTGTTGCATGTGGCACAGCACACAGCACGCTCGTAAAATGCGAAGATTTATGATCACAATGCCACCCTGCAGTGCTTTACCGAACGCGCGTCTCGCCCAACGCGTCGCTGCGCCACATATGGACGGTCAGACGGACGGACTATGTATATCATCTATCGACACAATGCGGTATGGGAATGCGCTGGAGCAGTGGTAGTGTTGTAACGCGCCAAGGTGTGATAATTTATGAGTTGTGCGTTGCGTAGTTGGCCACCGTTAGCAGGGAGGGCCAAATATTATTATTACACATACATGCATACATACATACATACATATGTAGGTTATGTAAGTAGATATGGTTGTGTGTCTTTGAAGGTGAGCCAACCTAATGTTGTCTTCAATGCACCTTTTATGCATGCAATTGTTATTACTAGCTGCTCAGGGCTTCTGAAGCGGCAACGACGACGTCTACGCCTGACCTTATCGCATGCGGCATGTTGCATCCGTTGTGCAACATTTCCGTCGACGGGTGTCTAATGCGTTGCATCCACATACGTGTGCACCACTAAAAGTGCTTGGCTTGGTCTTCACTTCACATGCACAAACCATAAACTCAACCTCATAAATCTTTCCCCATTTCCATCGATTTATTGGCGTTGAAATTCAAGTCATTAATGTCGGCTAATTTTGCATGCAACGCGGAATGTTGGAAATAAATAGCCTCTTACAAACAATGAAATTAGATAGAGTTTCTGAAGACATTCCCCTAAAGCAAATAAGGACGAGTCTCGGCGATTATGCCTAGGGATGGTGGAAGATAAAAGGAATATAAATGAAATAGATTTTTCAAGTAAAATTAACATATTCCAGTAATTTATATAGAAATATAGATGTTCTTTCAGCTAAGATTTAAATAAACCGGGTGTAGTTCTTTGTGACATCATTTAAATTTCAAAGGAATTTAGTCTGAATAACGCTCTTTGACGGTGCAAAAGTACTGATATTTTAAGAATTTCTCTGCTAAGCTCATTTTGTTGCTTTCCTTTTGGGATCTAGGAGATTATTTGGTTCAGAAAATGTAGTGAAGAAAGGGCTGATTCCCTTTCAGAAGAAATTCACCATTTATACCGATCATTGACTCTCGTCCATCCCTAAGTCTAGAAAAGTTGACTACTCTACCAAAAAACAGCCATGAAAATATATATCAGTTAGACATCTTGAGATCTAATAAGCCCCCTTCTCCGTACATTTGATCTCTAGGATTCCGTAATATCATCAATATTATTCCACAAGAACAATGACCAGGTAATAGGATGCACAATCTCCGTTTACAGATTCAGAAGAAATAACAGGTGATCCAAGAGGTACTTTTTTTAAATAGTCACTTTTTGACAGATCAGATGAGTCGTGTCGACCTGTTATATTGTTTTTTTTTTCAATATTTTTGGGATTTTCATCATGGAAAGACTTACGCTTGAACAACGTTTACAAATCCTTCAATTACGAAAATTCACGTTCTATAAAGAATGCGTTTCGCGCACTTCGCTCAACTTATGGTCAACATAATCGCCCTACCATCACCCATCTTGAGACCCAGCGTTCATTATTGGATAATATTCGACCGAATAGACCACATCCTGCACGCAGTGAAGAAAATATAGCGGCCGCAGCTAAGAGTGTACACGAAGACCGTGGAGAGTCGATACGGCACCGTTCGCAGCACAATGCATCAATTAATGGATTTTTTGAAAGAATTCTTCGGTGAGGAGAAAATTTCACGTTTTGGGCCGGTCGATTGGCCACCAAGATCGTGTGATATCACACCGTAAGAATTTTTTCCTGTGAGGATATGTAAAGTCTAAAACCTATGCGGCCAATCCCGCTCTTAATTAGGCCTTGGAGTAAAACATCACGCGCGTCATTCGCTTGTTGCCAATCGAAATGCTCGAAGAAGTCATCAAAGTTTGGACTCTACGGATGGACCATCTGAGACGTAGCTGCGGCCAACATTTGAAAGAGAAAATCTTCAAAAAATAAATGCCAAAGAATGTTCATTCGAATGATAATAAACTTGCCCCATTAATTTTGTTTAATGTGCTTTTTTTTTCTTTAAAAAAGTAGGGAACCTCGGATGGATTACCCTTTGTGACGATATCTTTTGAAGATATCGGTTTCTCTTTAGTTGATTTGGGGTAATAATGTGGAAAGTTTGGTTTGAAAGGCGGTTGTACAACAGATGCGAAAATTTATGATTTAATACGGCAGAGACTCCACTTTTGATGACGAGCACTGCAAACGTTTGAAATGTCACGATTTGACAGAATATATCGCTTTCCGTTTTGCGACATCTTGAATGGGATATGAATTGAAGAAAGTGAGTTTTTGATTATGATTTATGGAGGGAGTGAAACTTGCATTTACACCATTGGCTGATCGTTTTGCCGCAAGCCGCATCAAAGTCAAGCTCTTAAACATGTTGCTGGTGTACATTCACTCCCTGATGGAAGGAAATAACGATATGGTCAAAGAGACCTTATTCACGTATGTACATCTCCACCACCGTACAGAACTTGTGCACTAGTACACTGAAGAAATGTCTATCGCAACATGATCGATCTGCTTGTGAGCGCTTCAATCTGGAGACAGCCAAGTAAAGTAATTCAACCATATTTCAGGATCCACCGAAGTCGATCTACATAAATCCATTTGAAGATGTAGCGACGTGGTGGCTGAATTTTCCAACGGTTGTGCCGAAGATAGCTTCTTTGGCCACCATGGAGTTGTAGAAGCCAAGCAAAATTTTAACATCGGAGTAGAAGTATATTTCACACGGACACCTTCTTCCGCGCTTTTCCTGTTCATCGCACTTTTTGGACGGCGGTGACGTCAGCCTTTAATTTAACGAGAGCATCAACCATTTGAACAGGTGCATACCCTCAAATCGTGATCCGTAAAACGTTTCCGAGGATCATGATTAAAAGAGGAGGTGGGAATATATACCGAGGTTTTTTGCTTTTTCTCATTGAAGTATATGTTTCATATTGTGGGTCCAAACCCTATGCACTACCTCACGGGATTCGCCTTCTCCCTTTATCTCGATCGGATCAACACCTGAATAACATTTTTTGAGCCTGTCGCCGGTTTTCGATTTTGGTCCTCTGCTAGATGGGAAATGCGAATACCGCAGCTAGTAGAATGATGAGCTTTATGAGATGCGATGGCTAAGTCATGTGGTCCGGCTAGATAAGAATACTCCAGCTTTGAAAGCTTTCGATGCAGTACCCGTTGATGGAAGCAGAGCAAGAGGAAAACCTACACTTTGTTGAAAAGACCAAGTAGAGAAGGACCTGACTGTACTTCATATCTCCAATTGGTGCCAAAAAGCGAGAAGAAGAAATAAATGGCGAAATGTCATAAACACTGTCTACGCCAGTAAAGAAGAAGAAGAAAAAGAAGCGGTGAATAGTATATTGCGATATCGTTACAATTTGGATTTCTTTTACTCTGTTAATTGCCAATTAAGTGTAAGTCTGAACATAATTTAAAAAAAAAAAATTTTTTCGCATCACTTTTCTTAACAGATATTTCTCAAACACAATAAGCATATTATGATGCCGGATTCATACTTACATATATATCTACATGAATTAAAACATTACTGCAACATGCAACATACCGCCAGACTGCTTGGCGGCAAACTAATTTCATCATATGAGAAAATATGATTACTGATTCATTGACGCAGCTGAGCTGCAGGCCCAATTTGGCATTTCTTTGTTTGTTTGACTATACCGAGAGCTACTTACTTATATACATATGTATGTATGTAGATACATAAGTATTTACTCGTATGTATGTATGAAAGAAAGAATTAAAATTGTTTGCTGCACCTCAAAGCAACGCTTATCCACTCAGCTAATGCACTTACAACAAACAATACTACTTATATGTATATTTATTATGTACATACATATTTGGTATATGTATGTACATATGTACATATCAAAACACACAATTTTAGCGATTTTACCAAATTCAATCTCATTGAGTTATTCATTCATTATATTTAATCATCCATCATCGCTTTACAGATATGCCATCAAGCGGTCCAACACACATGCATACATACATATACCATATATGTACTCGTATGTACAAACATAATGCACACCTGAGTAAGCGCTACCTTTGGAGTTGCTGCTGCTGCTGCTGTTGTTATTATTGTTGTTTGGTTTAGTACTCCCCAGCGTACCATTGTTTGCAACTCTGTACGCAGCGAAATATTTTTTTTTTTAATTTTTTTTTTTGTTTTTTTTTTTTTTGATAATTGCGCAGTGAAAAATGAGAAAAAATAGAAAAGAAAAGATTTATTGAAAATTACACCCGTTCACAGTGCGGTGCAACTACAATACTTAAGTACAAACATACATACTCGTACATACCGTGAATATGTATAGGTAAGTATTTAGACTAAGCTTGAGAGATGATGAAGTTAATGAAGAAATCTTACAAAAGCGCGCGTTGAGTAGTGGAGAAAAAAAAAATAAAATAAAAAAAAAACTTCCTTAATGAGAAAATTGTTAAGGTATGCAAGTTACATACATACATATATACCTACGAATTAACATTAAAAAAAAACCACAAAACAATACAACTCCAACAACATCAGCAGCAACGAAAGAACGACGAGCGGGGAACTGTTGTAGACAATTCGTCATCATCAGCGGCTGTAACTCGAATCATTAGTGTTTGGAAAAGGATATGCGCGGCTTCCAAATCAAACTATCATTCATCTGTTTGTTTGTATGTAAGTATGTACATCTCTGTGTGCATTTTTTGTAATTCGCTTCCTGTATGAATTTCAGGTGACTGACTGACTGACTACCTGTTGCATGGTGGTTTGCTGAGTTCAATTGACGGCGGTGTTCAGTGCCTTGAAAAGAAAAATGTGAGAATAAATTTTTTATTGAAAAACTGTTAACCATATACATACATACATATAAATATGTATATCAGATAAAATCTCATTCTCATAAATTCATAATAATATTTATGCGGTGCCATTCTCACGAAAACTAATACAGATAACCTTTAGGCATTTCGTCACAAGTAGCTCCAAAGCTGGAGTATTCTTATCCTTCACATTACCTAACCAGTCTTAACGCCGACTCATCAGACGTTGACATCGTCCATGCCTCCGTACCATATAGTAGGACGGGAACGATAAGCGACTTGTATAGTTTGGTTTTCGTTCGTCAAGAGAGGACTTTACTTCTCAAATGTCTACTCAGTATAAAGTAGTACCTGTTGGCTAGAGTGCGTTGGATTTCAAGGCTGACGTTATTATTGGTGTTAATACTGGTCCTTAGATAGACAAAAATATCTACAATCTCGAAGTTATGACTGTCAACAGTGACGTGGGTGTCAAGTCGTAAATGCGCTGAATATTTGTTTGTTGACAGGAGATATTTTGTCTTGCCCTCAATCACTACCAGACCCATTCGCTTAGCTTCTTTATCAAGTCTGGAGAAAGCAGAACTCACGGCGCGGTTGTTGAGGCCAATAATGTCGATATCATCGGCGTACGTCAGCACCTGTACACTCTTATAGAAGATGGTACCTTCTCTATACAGCTCTGCAGCTCGTATTATGTTCTCCAGCAATAAGTTGAAAAAATCACACGATAAGGAATCACCTTGTCTGATACCTCGCTTGGTACCGAACGGCTCGGAGAGGTTCTTCTCGATCCTGACGGAGCTTTTAGTGCTGCTTAAGGTCAGTTTACACAGCCGTATAAGTTTTGCGGGAATATCAAATTCAGATATAGCGGCATAGAGGCAGCTCCTTTTCGTACTGTCGAAGGCCGCTTTAAAGTCGACGAAAAGGTGGTGCATGTCGATCCTCATTTCACCGATCTTTTCCAATATTTGACACATAGTAAATATTTGGTCAGTGCTTGATTTACCCGGTCTAAAGCCGCACTGGTAAGGTTCAAACAGTTTGTTGACGGTCAGCTTTAGCCGTTCACACAATACGCCCGACAGGCCCTTGTATGTGTTATTAAGGAGGCTTATCCCACGGTATTTGGTGCAGACTGTGGGATCGACCTCTTTGTCCGTCGTATTTGAAAAGCTTGGCCGGTAATCCATTGCTCCCCGCCGCTTTGTTGTTTTTTAAGCGGGCGAATGCTATTCGAATTTCTTCATAGTCGGGTAACGAAACGTCTTTTCCATCGTCTTCGACTGGGATTTCGGGTTCACTATCTCCTGGTGTTTCGTGGCTGCTGCTATTCAGAAGGCTAAAGAAGTGTTCCCTCCATAAATTCAATATACTCTGGCGTCTTGCAGAGTTTGTATGTGCAGAGGTTATCATTAGAAGGGGGATATCTCATCCGAGGCAATTTTGTCTTTTTCATTGCCGCTGGTTTCCACGAGGCGGGTCACAAACCCAGCGCACAACCTCACTAGGCAAGTAAGCTTAAATCATCTACACATTTATATAACGAGCCGCTTGCTTCAAGACCGACGCCCGCTCGCAGCCGCACCTCTAGTAAAGTGACGCGGCATTTAGACTTCCGCGAACCCTTAAACCGAATAAGTCGGAGTGGCTGCAGGAAGCTTCCTGATTCTTTTTGCCGTGATCCAAGGCTACAATCGAGCTGGTAACCTCCTCTCAACAAGGATTGTTCACGTTTCCAGGATGCGCGACGTGAACGCAAGAGTAAGAATGGAATATATTTTTTATCCACTCGCCTCTTGGTAGGAAATGTGACATGAAATAACAGCTGATCTTATAAGTTTATCAACCGTTCAGATTTGGCTTAGAAAAAACTGTTAGTCTCTCCATTTGTCGGAAAAAATATCAAGATGCTCACAACAAATTGCAGTGTGACTCCATACTTTACTCATCGTAACGCGTAACAGTATCATCGCCCACAGATGTATTGATCAACGAAATAATTATACCGAACACCACGCAGAACATTGATGTCCTCAATCTAGATGGGGTTAGAATATACTGTGTGGTTGTTACGCCTTACAAGCTAAATGCGAGGTAAAGAAGTCATCGTGTAGGATGTCAACGCTTTATGTGAGAATTCAGAGACTCTCGACACTTTTGATACTTCCTCTAGTCCTTGGAACTGCGAGACACACAGATGTCTTACACGACTGTTATATTAGACGGAACAGAAACAGAGATAGTATTTCAAAGTCTGATTTAAGAAGTTTACTCATTGTTTTTCCCGTGATCCAGGGCTACACAGGGGTAAGTAAACGCATCTTTCACGAATGTTGCTCACGTTTCCTGGGGACGTGGACACAAAAGTAAGAATGGAGTATAGCCTAACGACTGTAGCTGCATAAAGACGAAAAGTGCTTGCTTCGTCTGACGAAGTATATCAACCGAAGTATTGGTTTTTTGATATACACTTCCGCTGCGAAGAGCGTGTCTTCTACCAACAAATCCATGGGAGCTAAATGTAAGTGAACACTGAGTCTGGGAATGGTAGAGAGCCTGGGTTGATGGTGAACGACGTTACTGACCGTACATTTAGTTGGCGGTAGTCAACGCACAGCCTTCCCTTCCAGTTTTCCTCACAATTACTCGAACAGGTCACCGACTACCTGATAGACTATCTGCTGTACATATGGACTCTTCGAACGGTGGTTGCTTTATAGATCACTCGTTCTTCACTGATATCTTTTGCGTAGTCTCGATATACCTGTCGAAGGTATGTTACACACCGGGTATGCATCCATCTCGATAAAATAATTAAGTCTTTACTGTATGCTCGCCTAGAACAGTCGTCGCTATGTAGTTTTGTGACCTATTTCAGAACGGTTCTCACCCATTAGAGCTCTTGTTTTCTCCACATTGACACTCGATGGTGGAAATCATTTAGACCCCGTATTAATAATGGCTTGCGCCTGTGTCTAGTCTTCAGGAGGTGATAATTCAACCTGGCGATGACTCCGATGGCAGCCGCACCAGTTGCGAGAATGAGATATCATAAGCGATCCTTAGCATGATCTTAACCAAAACCCTTCGTGATGATGAAGTATTGACCACAAAAATTAACAATCGCCCTCTCAGAACTTCTTTGAACGTAGAAATTTTTAGCTTACCGAGAAAGAGCAAAAAGTCACCCAACAAAATGGACTATCAAAATTTTTGTTTCTATTACGTTCCTCTGTATTTTTTGGTCCCCAAGTCATGAGCCGTTGCAGAGTTTCTGCTAATTAATATTACGTAGTATAATAATGGGCACACCGATCCTCAAACTTAATACGTGCGGTGGAACCCCCGTTAAGACCAAAGACTGCCTCATCTGCTACCACAACGGTGTCCATTGACTTACGAGTATATGTGACTGATTCCCTTTAAATGTCGGACTAAATAGTGTGCTTGAGATCGTAGACATCTTTGTTTGTGGCAGCGAGGATAAATCGTTCACTTAGCCATTCATGATCTACACATGTTTTGGATATTTGGGAGTACATCGAAAATCTATTTTTAATCAATTATGTAATTTCCATTTTGTTGGGTGACCTTTCGTCAAAACTGAACCAAGTGCGGTTTTATAGCCTCGTCATTTTCGAAAGTTTTACCATTTATTGAGTTCTGCAAAAATCGAGACAGATGGTAGTCTGACGGTGCAAGGTCAGAGCTAGTAGATGCATCAACAATTCTCAGCCAAGCTCTCTCAGTTTCTGGTGAGTAACCAAAAATGTGTGCGGTCTAGCATTGTCCTGGTCGCTTTTCGTTGATGGATGTATTCAATTTGTCCAGTTGTTTACAGTAGCCATCCGAATTAATCGTTTGGTTCCTTGGAAGCAGCTCAAAATATACCACACCCTTCCGATCTCACCAAAATGACAGCATAATCTTCTTTTGGTGAATATCAGCCTCAGAAGTGATTTGTGACGCTTTATCATGCTTGTTTTCGAATAGTTCGGTCTTTAGTCCACTTCCCGGAGAGAAGACTAGTCTTCCTGTTAGCCTAAGCAAAAGAGACACCTACGTACCGAATTTCAAGTAAATCGAACCATAAATAAGATTTTTTGGAATAGATCAGTTCCTGGTCCGCTTCGTATAAACCTGCCCAGGGACCATAGAAGCAGACTTCCAGGCAATCGGTCGGTAACAAACGGACATTAGATTTTTATATATAACAAGAAGGTAATATCTATTAAAAGAAACTTCGTACCCCTGCAACTGCATATAAGTACATACATATGTATATGTATATACGAGTATGTATGCGGAAATTTTTGGCACAACTTGTCTGCATTGAACCCGACTGGTATGAAATGCCTTCTTGCTAATACGAGCATTCCTCTCTCAAAACAAAAATGGCAGCTGTCTTTCCATACATAGGTACATACATATGTATTTAAATATGCAGATATAATCATATACAGACACATACATGTGTATGTATGGTATGTACCCATAAATACAGCATATCATTTCTTGGGTCGTTGGTTCAGGTCAAGTCATGCCAGGACTTAGGATCTGATTAACAACAAAATGCTGGAGGAGCCAGCAGCATCAACAACAACAACAACAATAACCACAACAATAACCACATGCAAGCACCGACTGACCGGCGTCAGCCATTGAAGCATTTGCAATTCGAAAACATTATGACAAACCATGCCGGACTAACCGTATTTCAGTATTACATGTGTGTGTGTGTCTGTTAGGGGTTTATGGCGTACCATTTTTCATGCAGGAATACGGAAATTAAGGAAGTCACAAACAAAAAAAGGAATGCAAACTAAATGTTTGCCAGTAAAAAAAATTCTTGATTACCAGCAAACTGCTTGGGGTTGAATAAGAAATGGTCGAGATGAGGTATTCAGTGTTGGTAGAGCTGGCACTTTTGATTCTAAAATTTTAGAAAAGTGAAAGGTAGCAGTAAAAGATAAAAAGCCTTGGTTGGAGGCCATAAATATTAGTCTGCGATAATATACCGAAGGACTGGAGAAGCAGTGGGTTCTCTCCAAAATATAGCGAGAAAGCGGGCTAAGACGCCAGCAAACCAAAAATTGGCTGAGGAGATATGATTGGCAAAATCACATCTACTTCTTCCTATTAGGAAGTGCAGATGTAAACTTTAGTCAATAACCGAAAGATTGGAAATGGGATTCTGAAGACCAGAATTCGAGCCCTGCTTCGACCAAGTATATTTCTGAAATGAAATAAAAGCTCCTCTATTTGTTTTATTAACACAAGACGCATACCACAAATTAAAAGAGGAGCTTCTGTAGCCCAAAGCGTTGAAGAAAGCCCAGCGTCGAACAATCCTCGCCGTCCTTTTGAATTGGGCTTTCCACAAATGTCATTACACCGTTTTTTGTTTAAAGACTTGGGTCTTAATGCTTATAAAGTTCAGTTAACACAAAAACTCAAACCGACCGATCATCAACAACGTCGCGTCTTGGCTGATTGGAGCCTAGAAATGCGTAAAAATGATCCGGAATTTCATCGAAAAATCGTCTTGACAGATGAGGCTGATTTCCACCTCAATGCCTACGTCAATAAGCAAAGTCATCGCAACTGGGACTCGGAAAACCCAAGATTTATTGTTTGGAAATCCGCTCCATCCTCAACGAGTAACTTTTTGGTGTGGTTTATAGTCCAGTAGGGTCATTGGACCTTACTTTTTCGAAAATGCGGCTGTATGGGTTGCGCTATCGAGAGATGATTAATAACTTTTTATGGCCAGTATTGGATGGTATTGATCTGGACAATGTTTATTTTCAACGAGACGACGCTACGTGTCACATAACCATCGATCTTTTAAGGGAAAAGTTTCCGGACCGTGTTATCTTTCGAAGAGTTGATCGCAATCGGCCACCGAGATCTTGTGATTTAACACATTGCGACTTCTTCCTTTATGCCCAAGACCTCAAAGACTTCGTGAAACTTTTGAGAGCACACATCATCCATTTTAAGATTTGGTGCTGGAAAATTTCATAAACCCAGTATAAAAAGGATTGACGGGATACTTTCACAGTTCACGGATATACTTCTGGCAAATCAGCAGAGTACTTAATCCTCGAACGCGCGCACAGATCAAACTCCTGTAAATATATTCAGCCATAAAGTTAAAGCTTTTATACCACGTCTCTTGGTGTGGAGACAGTCAAACCCATTCGTACGAGAAGAGCGGATACTCGGACCTCATTACAAATCTGAAAGCAGTTTGGCTTCATACCCTAGTCGTACTCGAGGAATTTTTGGTGTTTACATATTTGTTAAGCAGAGTTTTACTCAATGGAGGACCTCCGCATATAACGTAATAAACCTGAAGCTTCCCTGCCCGAGCACAGTGTTGCTGCTTGATACACACCACTATTCACATACATAAAAATTCGAGTAAGCTTATTTATATGCAGAAACTGTGTATTTTGCCGGTAGACATATTCATTTTTATGGAAAATATCCGAACAAGAATTGCTAAAAGGCGAAGGAAAGGAACTTCAAAAATGGTCGAAGCTATAAAAGGGTCTTTCCAAAATAAAGTCAACATACATATTGTGTATAAATACACTCGTATTGTGTGTTGGTATGTGTGTATATGTGCTACTGCAAGGTAAATTCCAATTTCATTTTAAATTACAAGATGGCACATGACTAGGGCTCAGTTGACCACCCAACCATGTGCCGCTTCGATGCAGACGCTTATGCAATACACCAATAAAAAGAAGGAGACACCGAAGCCTTGCAGTCACCAAATGCAGGAATGTGGGAAAAAGAAGCGAACTGGCTGAAGTTGGAACTACCAATGTCCGAATGACATAAGCATGCCCGAACGAGTAGCAAAAGTTCATGCAACTCAGTGGCCAAAGCCAAAGAAAATATACATACCTACATCTACACACACATGCGCATGCATATATGGTACGTATGTATGTGTATCTGGCGGTAGACTAACATAGTAGTTGTAGTTGTTGACTGTCGGACTACGAAAGTGTACAACATTTTCCTCCTGTCTCAACGACTACAAGTTGTTGTGGTGGTTTCATATGAATTTACCAAAAAGGCTCCCGAAGGTAATTTCATGGCAAAAGCCTTATCATGACCAATGCACTCATCACATATGCATACATATACATGTATGTATGCATACACATTCATAAAGAAATTCCTTGCCTCCAGCCAACTGCCCAAATGAGCCATGTTATTTTCCGAGTCTATGCACCTTTACTGTTAGTTGCATATGAAAAGAAGAAGAAATTAATACAGCTCACATGTGGAACTTAATTTAAACACAACGCACCGTTATTCGACTCAATACTATTTGGCCTCAAATTTAAACAATGCTTGATATTGTCAAAACTACAATACGGAAGTAGAAAATACTCACTTTCGTATTCTTCACAAAGCAAAAATCTAAAATTCGAAAATTCTGAATGGTGTGAGTAAATATTTTCACAAATCTTCAATTTGCTGGCACTTAAAACAGAAAATATTTATACAGGGATCTCCAGTTTGGGGTTTAGAAAATAAACGTAAATAAAATGCATTTAAAATACATTTTTTCCGTTCCTTTTTTATTATAAAATTAGAACGCTGGTATTATACAGGGTTTTCCAATAAGAGGTGTTATTTTTATATTCAAGAAAAATCGGATCTTTATTTCAATGTAAAGATGAAGACCGAATGCCCATCATGGCTACGCTTTATTTGAAATTTTCCATCACCAAATGGCAAAGTGGCTGCTTTGCGCTCTCAATAGCTTCACGAATACCATCTTCGAGGTCTTGAATCGACGTTGGCCTGTTGGCGTAGATCTTATCTTTCAAGTGGCATCAAGAGAAGAAGTCGCAAGATGTTAAATCATAAGATCTCGGTGTTCAATTGCGTTCACCACTTCAAGAGATATCACAATCCAGAAATGTTTCCCCTAAAAGATCGATGGTTTCGTCGCTTGTGTGGCACACAGCGTCTTGTTGAAAGTAAACGTTATCCGTATGAATATCATCTATCATCTCGGCCACAAAAAATTATTAATTATCTCTCGATAGCGCAATTTCATTTTCGAAAAAGTAAGGTTCGATGAGCCCGCCGGACTATACGTAAATCGTACAAAACAGTTACATTTTGAGGATGGATAGACGTTTCAATAATAAATCTTAGGTTTTCCGAGCGTCAGATGCGACAGTTTTCCTTATTGACGTAGCTATTGAGAAAATGCGCCTAAGGACCCAATCAGCAAAGACACGGCGTTGTTGATGTTCGGCCAGAGAGAGTTCTTGTGTTCAGTGAACTTTGTTTGCCTTAAGACCTTTATGTAAAATATGGTGCAATAACGTTTGTGGAATTCCCAAGTCTAAAGAACGACGAGTTTCTTTAACACTTTGAGCAGCAGCAATATCAAATATTGTCTCAACAGCTCAATACTTTTCACCAATTTCTGTATTGCCGTACGACAAAATGCTTCACAGCGACGGAGAATGTTTTAGTTTTACAAACGGTCTCTGCCAGGTTTTCACCATTTTTATAGTGAATTTTAATAAATTCACTGTGTTGAATCAAGTCTTTTTCCATTTTTATTACTGGCGTACTTTTTTCTTTTCAAATGCCAAAAAATTACAGCTTCAAAGGTGACATCTACCGGGCAGGCTATTCAAAATAATACCTCTTATTGGAAAACACCATCTTCTGTGGCGCAGCATTAGCTTCAAAAATACGAATAAATTGGAATCCTAAATCAGTCATAAATGGCTCCTCTTCGAAAAGTATTAATTAATTTTTCTCAGGCCTTAAGGTCTTAATTTTCTACAATTTTTAATCGTTTTACTATTAGAAAAGTTGTTATTGAACAAAAATCTATTGCTTTCCTAATATTGGCTTATCATATTTGAATACAAGTTGAGAACTACAATCTTCTCAAACTCAACGAACGTATTTATTTATTTACTTTCAATTGTTCACTTTTGGTTGAAAGGTTATAATTATTAAGTTAAGGTACTTTTAATAATGCAAATTTTGAAAACTATCCGAAGATTATGTATATGAAAAAATGAAGCAACAAAGGATGATTTCCAGGTCGAAGCTTTTTCCTTAGAAATGAACTGAACCGGAGAAAAGCAGTGCAATCGATGACGTTCCATCACCGGACTATGAAAAATTTCGAATAGCGATTGTTCTTTTGATGAGTAACAATAACTTACCTCTTGCCCTATACCAGCATAATGATAAAGAAATGGGAAGATGCATGCATCAGCTTCTTTTCACAAGCTTGCAGCTGTTTCTTCGCCGCTGTGTCCCTGGTACCCTGCAGAACTTTTCCAAGTATCAAACGAGACTCCAGTAAAGATGAAGAAGGGATCGATGCCATTGGGTCTAGCAGTGAATTATCCAGACGAGCTAGCCGATCATTTTTAATGGAAGATTACCCAAAGGTGGCATCTAGATCCCCAATTGTTTCTCGTTAGGGGTCACCAAATTGAGCTTCGGTATCATGGTCCATCCTTGAGTTAAGGCGTAATATCATCAACCCTCAGTTTCGCCAGGGGTGACATCAGGACAGAAAATGGTAAGGTAACTCAGTGTTAAGTTAACTCAGCACTCTCAAACGTTTCGAGCATAGACGGTCCACCGCTACAACCAGCGCCCTTCTGCTAGAAAACATTGTAACTACCAAGGTAGAAAGTGTTGCCAGGCACACTACATGCGACCAAGCTGCTCTGGTGCACTCCTATTGTGTCTCTAGTGTGAAGAATTTTGCTGATCTTTTCACAAACTTCAGTAGTCGTTCTAGCCCCTTGGCCATTACTGATTTTAGATCCTGTAGCCTTGCACATTCCTTGCAGTTCCTACATTTTTTATCCGCAGTCAAACCTATTTTAAAAGCAAGAGACGCCAGAAGGCGATGCCATGTTAATAGTTCCACCAGCAGCCTGGGTCTCTTAACAGATAGTACACACTTTGTGAGTTTAGCATCGTATGTTTTACACATAGTCTTTGCGATTCTGCAGCCCTTAGCTTGCTCTCAGAGTCTATTCGCCTGACGAAATAGTATTATTTCTTGCTCTTGCTTAACTGCCTTGAATGGCACTGGAAGGTTCGATGCTGCGTCCTGTTCTAAATACACACCCTCTTTAGCCTTGCACCCAGTAAATGAAAACCGCTTCAGACGCAGGATTATGTAGTCTATTCCTAAGCTAAGGAATAACGCTACACTACTGTGCCCGTAAGTCCTAATTTTCAGCTGCCGGGAAGCATATAAATAGCTCCTCTACATTAAGTCTCCACGACAACAAGCTGTCCAACACCATTCCCAGATACTTAGTGCTAGGCTTTAGCTGTAAAGTGACTCTCCTAGTTTTGGCTTGATCCAAGCTGGAATTTTGCATTCCTTGTAAATAGAACCATATCCGTTTCATCCGTATTAACCTTGAGTCTGCTGAAATAACCCAGTTGTTAATGGTTCTAAGTACCTGATTCGCCAGAGACTTGAGGGTTGCCAAACTTCTGCTATGACTGAGATGTCCAACGCATAGGCTGTGAGTATGCCAGCTCTACCTACCATCTTCTTCAGCAATTTATTAACCGCTAGGGTCCAGAGAAGAGGTGATAACACTCCACCTTATGGAGTTCACCTACACACATCCCTCGTCACGACGTCTATGGGTCACCTACGTATAAATTTTTAAATATTCTGTGTGACCGTGTGGGACCATTAAGGAATCTTCACCCGGGTCTGAGAAACAATCTTTCTTTCTAAGAGAGCTGCTTACGACTTATAAATATGCATACACTTCAAAGACGTTGTAGTATTATGTATTTCTCATCTTCTCGCTCTACAGTTGGGCATTTAAAAATGTTCTTCGAACTGAAGAAGAAGAAAACCAACAACCCCACATTTCAAAGAGACACAATGTATAAAAGATTTCATATATTTTTGATAAAATTTCCATTTTAAACTTATTAAATTTCTGTAGCCACTTCCGGAAACGCAAGACTTGCAAACAAAGTACATGCAGCTTTGAATACGCGAAACCCCGTGAAGCCCTTGGCAACTAAGATGAGAAACTACAAGTGAAACGACTAAAATGAAGTGGAAGATAAAAAATGGCGAAGATAACACGCGGTTGGCTGCTGAAGCCGGTGATTGCAACGATGCCGTTGACACATCTAAGCTCGATGGGTTAAAGTAGAAGCTGTAAAAGAAGAAGAAGAAGAAAATGGAAGCTGCCTGCATGTTCCTGGCAGTAACTAAAAATAACTTTACTCACTCACGCATATTCTCGTTCATATGCATGCATGTAGCCGACAAAACCAAACTGGGGACACGTGGATTGCGACATATCTTTCTTGCCACGTCCATTTGCGGCAACCTGCTGATGACATATGCACTGATTACAAAAATAAATATAAATATAAAAATGTACAAGCCATGTTTGCAATGGCAAACAGCAACAGCAATGACATTTGAGTCAACAACGGAAGCTGCTGCCGCCGTCGTCCTCGTCGCCGCCAACAGACTGCCACTGGTTGCCTCTCGCACACATTGTTTCAACGCCGACTTTTACCATTTTTTTTGTTTTGTTTTTTTTTTTTTTGTTTTCAGCTATTGTTGTTGTTGCAGTTTCTGATTGCATCTGCATTTCGCAGTGGCAGTTGCCACGCACAGACATAGCGAGTCGCCGCAAAGTCGCGTCGTGCACTGCCGGAGAGTGAACGCCAGTTGCAGCTGTAGAAGCGGATTTCTTTTCTCTCCTCTTCTATCTTTGCCTCTTCCTTTTCTGCAATCAACACCAAGCGCGCTTGAATTTCATGCTAAAAAAGCTATCTAGTTATATTCATACATATATGTATGTATGTATATGCATCTTGCTTGTCGGCTTCAAGGAGCTGCCCTTGTTGCAAGGCCACTTCGCTGGAATTAGCTACGGTGCGTTGAGCAAGCAAGCATGTTGATTGTAAACAATGGAACTTAGTATTCACGACAGGGTTTCCCAAATGGTATGAGCTCTTTAAAGAAAAGTAAATTGAATTATCTTTTGAACCGAATTTAAGACAGAATTTTTTCGCCGATCTCAACCTACTTTTCGATAATATCACAAGCTCATCTTAGCGCTCATGATTCCAAGCAATAAGCTTTTAAAACTGTCAACCCATAACGAGGCGTAATTATTGATTATTTCGTCAATTCTTAAACTATAATTGATTCTACGCATATGTTGGTATTACTCACTACGGTTTTATCAAGAGAAAAGTTCTTTAAGATTTTCCATACCAACTTATCTGATAATTGAATACCGAACTCAGTTCCTGTCTGTATATTTACTATAAAGCTCCAATCTACCATCTCACCTTGTATACTGATTCGCTTAATCACTTACTCACCTCTTACAAAAACACAGAAACCTTTGGAATGATGCACCTCGGTGATGAATACTCTAGCGCCAAACTAATTTGTAGAGAGTCGGGGCTTATGATCTCTGGAATTGTTATTTCAATTCTGGTTCTGGAGCTGTTGCTTTAGTTATGAAAGTTCCTTTTTCTGGCTTGTCCTATTTCTCGTTGATATAGTAAACCTCTCGTCGCTACAATGGTGAGCTCAATAGAATTATATTTAGTTCAATAGTTCCAAATATTGACCTTGGCAAAGAACTACCTAGGTAAAGTTTCAGGTTTCTACGATCAGTGGCTTAGACTGCGAGTTAATCTGTCAGTTATTTAGGACAAAACAGGGAATTGTCTACATCTATTATTTTTCCCTAATAAGCAGGATTCCATTTCGTGATAAAAACATTAATTTAACAACCCGAATACTCCTAGAGGCTTCACAAAGAAAAGTTGATTTATTTTGATGAGGTAGATTTGCCGAGGAGATGCGTAGTCCCAGACATGGGATGGCAAGGATGGACCAAGAGATCTGATCATCGGATTGAAACCCAGGACTTGGAAAGTTTGTTCAATGTGGCTTGCAATCCTGCTTTCATGCATATATGTATATATATATATGTATATATGGTATATAAGTGGGTACCCCATAACCTTCCTCCAATTTTTGTTGTGGGTTTTGATGTATTTCCAACAAATGGAAGTACCTAAAGTTTATTCTAAGCCGCCTTTGAACGGCCGTTGGATTATTATGACGAGCTTTGACTTTCATGTCAAAAATACACTCGGAGGGCTTGACATTCCCTGCTAAAGGGCGACCGCTATTAGAAAAATTTCAGAATCAGGACTCGCATCATGGCCTTTCGGATGGTAGTGCACTCTACTAACAGCTCAGCTTTGCGGATGATTCGATTTTTAGTGCGTCTTATAATGAGTGGTCTTAGAAGCTCTCACTCTTTCTGTCACTCAACACTAATCATATTTAAAATCTGTGAAACACGTATAATATATGTACCTAAATTCAAGATTACACCTTAGAGTTCAATCGCCTGCAATGTGGAAAATGCCTTGACAGTTCTCTTACGAAACTGGAAGGAATGGAGAGATCGAAATGTGACATTTATGGTAAATACGAAAATGTGGTCTTATTTTTCTCCACTACTTATCCCAATAATGCTTTTGTGAAAAGTTCGCTCGATTTAAGGAATTGTCTTAATTTCTTCCACCTACCCACCCTCCTCCATCTCCAGTAGCTTGGAGCACAATAGAAGACCCGAGTTGTCAAGCGGCTGAAGATCGGGCACTCCAGCGTTTTGTTCTCAATTGTACATGATCTGCACACAGTCGAGTACAACTCACATTCAGGAAGATGTTTTCAGCTAGAATAGTCTAGAGCAAAGATCTGAAATATGCAGACAAAGCTCTACATGTTTTTACAGCGGTTCTAAAATGAACGAAGCAGTGGAGGCTTCAGTTTATTACCTCCAACTACAGATAAGGAGGTCGTATCTTCCAAGGCGAAATATTTGTCATAAAAACGGTGGCTGAATATCCATAGCCATGTGCATAGCCAAGCTACCATAAAGGCCTTAATTTTATACTGCTCGAAGTCATTATGTAAAGAAGCGAATAAAATACTGTCTATGAACGGAAGAGTGTAAATTTACTTGCTGCAAGGTCAAAGGGCATTGAAGGCAATGAGATAGCTGACGAACTGGCTAAGGAGGGTGTCTACTTAGAACAGAACGAACCTTCCAGCTCCATTCAGGGAAGTGAAGAAAAAGCAAGAAGTAATACTACTTCGTCAGGCGAATAGATTTTGGCCTCGAGCTAAGGGCTGCGAAAACTATGTGAAAAACGTATGATACTAAACTCACAAAGCTTCTACTATCCGTAAAAAGGCCAGAATCCAGGCTGCTGAGAGGAATATTAACAGAGCATTGCCTTTTGGCGTCTCATGCGTTTAAGATAGGTCTGACTGCGGGCAACAAATGTAGGAAAAGTAATGAATGTGTGGAGCCAGTGGAGCACGTTATCTGTAAGTGTCCGGCATTCGGCAGACAAAGGCTACGCATACTTGGCGCAGAAGGGCAACAGGATCTTCAATCGGCAATGACCAAGAGACCACAACGACTACTTCAGTTCGCGAAAAGAACAGCAGTGTTCTTCAGCAGTACAGCTTGGTCGCCTGTAGTGTGTCTGGCAAGACTATCGATGAGTCTATGGGTCAGCCAGATTAATCTAAGAGTACTAGAATCTCTTTTGCTTAGAGTCAGTATGAGTTACAGTACTTTAATTGTTCCTCTAGGCAACAGTATTTTAGACAACATCTTCGGTCGCTGAAAAGCCTGAGGCAGCTGGTGATAACAGTCTCTCCAACGGCGCCAGAGTGTGCCAACTCATCCGTCTTTTCTACATTCTACCAGAGGGATATTCACAGTATCTTCTAGATTAATTAATTTCCGCTTAGCTGTCTACAAGATTTGCCTTTTAAAGCTGTTACCGTGTGGCACCTTCAGTGATGCCCAAAATTTTTCATTGGCAGCCAGAATTGTAGTATTTTATGTATAAGGCAACCTTCGTCAGTTAGGTGGTCACAGCAGAACTCTTCTCCTGTGTCTGCCTCAAATTTAGATCCATCAATATCTCAATACTCGGGTATTTGTTTAGTGCCACATAACCTAAAATATTCCACAGGATATCTATGCATAAAAATTTATATTTAAATTTCACAGCGTTATTTTGTATGTGTGCACCGCTGTCTCTTTTTTCTTACACTTTTTTCTGTCTTAAGCATTCTCAGTCATATTTACCCATTTACTTAGTATACGCTTAGCTTTAGGTATAACCACTTAAGTACAAGTAAATATATTTATAAACCTATATGCAGATGTATATGTTGAGTATATGAGGATATATGTAAGTATGTATTATGTAATATACACCAAAAGCCAAAGTCGGGAGACAAACTCACGCAGTTGTACCCCACTATGAAAGCCCACATGCTTCAATTAAGCGCTAAAGCACATGGGCACACACATACATACTTACGAGTATGTATCAAACACATGCTCACAATAAAGTAGCACCACTCGCGCCCAGGCAACTGCTAAAACACAAGCTGTCTTAAATATTTTTCCTTTTTTTAATTTTTTGCTTTACTTTCATTTATACTACACATTTTTATTCTTATTCGCTTACTTAGAGATTGTTTTTTGCTGATGATATTGTTGTTGGATTTTCGTACAGAATTTTATTTTAGTAGTAGACCTCGCATGTTTTCCTGTTTCTGTTTTTGCTTTTGCTTTTACTTATTACTTGTTGTTTACTTCTTAGATTGCTTTTAAATTACTTCTTCCATGTCCCTTACTACCCAGTAAGCACAAAAACGAAAGTCACACCGGTTTACCGAATCGCAAATTAATTTCTCGAATATATTTTTTCGGCCTCAATACGAATTTGTGGTTGGAACTTGTAAAAGATCGACACCAGCAAAAAGAAAATACGATGTATTATACAATTTTTCTTCGACAAAGGCGAAAAGGTAAGCTAAGAAGCTTAAAATGTACCATAAATGGTGGCTATAGTACTGTAGCAGTCAATAATGTACTGCTTTGGTATCGTCGAGTCTGACCATCAGGCGAGTACTGCTTCGATTACCCAGAAGCTAAATATTGGGCTAAAAATAGTTTGGAACAACTTGAAAAATGCTGGATATACAAAGAAGCTTGATGGATGGGTGGCACATGAGTTAACGAGAAAAAACCTCATGTACCTAATTGCCATCATCGAATCCCTGCTGAATCGTTACAAAATCGACCCCTTTCTGAAGCGGTTGGTGATGAAAAGTGGATTACTTACAACAACGTCAAATGAAAACGGTTGTGGTCGAAATGCAGTGAGCCGGCACAAATGTTCCCCAAGCAAAGAATGATAGCCAGGAAAGTTTTGTTGTATGTTTGGTTGGGTTCGCAAGGAATCATCCACTAAGAGCTGCTCTCCTACGTCCAAACTCTTAATTTAGACCATCTGAAGAAAACAATCGCCCAGAAGCGCTCAGCTTTGGCTAGTCGGGGGATATTGTGTTTCATCAGAACAACGCCAGACCACCCACGTCAAGAGTGAGTCGCTAGAAGCTCCGAAAGTTTGGTTGAGAGGATCTTTGCATTCATCTTATAGTCGGGATATCGCAATATCGAAATATCGAATTTATTTTGCTTGCTGGGTTTATGAGTACTGTTAAGTACATACATTCACATACATATACATATGTATAATATATAGTGGTTACGTATGAAAAATACTTAATTTATATATGAAAGAGGCCAACATATTTTTACCTCGCTTATGTATCTGCTTTACTATGTGGTGTGCTTTCATATACGCGTACTGAGCTTACGATGTGCACTGTTTTAAGCGCTAGTCACGTTCATCGCATACGTAGTTAATGCTAGAGTGGCCATATACTCGTATCGTAGGTGCTGAAATATACCTATAATATTAAAAAAAATACCACCTCAAAAATTTTGCTTGGCACCAAGAGTTATAAATTTCTTTATTTAAGGCTAGGTTTCTCTATAAAATTTTCCCTGAGCGCCATCATTATGGTTAAAATTGTTTCCTGTATATTGCTAGAAGTAATATAGAATTAGTCCCGAAGGTCAACAAGACCAAGAAGTAAGTATAGAAGAGGGCAGAGGGGAGAGAAGATCGTGCCAAGTGGTAAATCCATCCGAACAAATACTTTATTCGCCTTTTTCTCGAAACTATTTTTTTTTCAACTGGGTGACACTCTTACGATATTTAGAACCTATTGAACATGAACTAAACGGCATTGTTTTTTTTTTTAAATTTATAAACAATTAAAATTGAATAAAGGATAAAAAACAATTACAAAAGTCCGCCATTTTGTTTCTCAGATCATTCGGTTTACAGTTATCGTGTCACTCACCAACAAAGGCAACGTGTTTCAGCAGCAATTTTAAGAGTCGTCTTTAAAAAAAAAAATTATTTTTTTTCAATTAATATTTTTATACGTCTACTTATCTACAAAAACTTTGATTTATAAATATTTTTTTTTTAAATAAACAAAATTTGTTTTGTTTTTTTGGCGGAGCCTGGCCTTAAATAATTAATTTATTAAATAAAATAGTAAGCAATTCACTTGCCTAATTTACTTTTTTCTATCTCGGCATCAACTGAGCATACAATTGGGTTACAAGTCACCTGATTAACTGCACCTCTGGCAGGGTTGCCATCTCTTTCCAAACCTCCACCCCCTTCCGAGGGGCGACCCCAATTAGGAAAATTTATTTTCTATAAATTTAGAGGTCGGACAAACCAGTACATCATACGAGTATACCATCATTAAAACCAATATCAGAAGTAAACCGGTCTGAATCGTGAAGTGTGGTCTCTCAAGAAACAAATAAGGGTATGTTTCAGTTAGTTAGGATAGCAAAATCAATGCCTTGCTAGGAAGCAGTCATATAAAGAGCCTATAAGGTAAGCTAAGAGAATCTATTGACAGACCTTCTTAAGCACAAGAGAGGCCGCAAGTCGAGTCAAATTATTTTACCATCTCACAACTATTTATGGAAATCTTTAAAATCACTGGAAATGCTACTTAATACCCATTTTCCACCATTGAGGCAAGAACCACCAGGACGGAGCTGATGGAAAACATATATATGTAGCGCTTCTTGCACCTGAGCTATGGAAAGCCGGAGGCAGGGTTTTAAAGTTCCATAATCATAATCTTTGAAACTTGCCTAAGAGTAAGACATATTCCTGTTATTTCCGTTTCATGACGTACAGCAAGAGTAATAGTCCTATCCAATGTAGGTAAGAAATGGCATCTGTGCTCTAGGGACTTACACCCAATCATTTTAACTTCAGTTCTCCTAAAAATGTTGGAGTAAGTGATGGCAAACAAACTGCCGATGAGAGTCTACACCTGAAAATGCAAACATAAAGGGGAAGTATCGGCTCATGAAAATGAGGAATATGCTGTTAGCATCTTCGTTGACATATTTAGAGTGTTAAGCAAGCCTTAAAGGACGGGCTGGATTAAGTACGAGGCAACCCTATTCTAAGCCGATTTTATATCCTTTAGACGCTCGTAGTCAATAGATGCCTTTTTCAGATGGAAGGTGCAAAAAACATGCGGTTGACAATTCTGTTATGGTAAGCCATAAGTGTTTAGCGATCCTTAGGTCTCTGGGTAATTACGCAGTTGAAAAAATAAATAACTGGATTAATTCAGTGGAACTTAATTGACCTAACAAATTTCGTTCCATTCATAAGGAAAAAAATAATATATACAGAAAAAAGGATATAGGGTTGCCCTGAGGGCATTCAGAGCCTCTCGCTTTGTATCTTTGTAGTAATCATTGGACGTACTTTAGTAAAGTCAAAGTCTACGGACAAAATAACAAAGTAAGATATTATTCCCAGGGCTACTGGAATGAACTAGGTAATCCAGCTCATGACCTTTAGGAAGCCGCTAACAACAAACCAGAACTATCTAGTACAGAGGACAGGTTTTCATTGAACGAAGATAGCCAAGCGGTCGATTGTGATTGCGATACATAAGGATCTAAAGATATGCTGAGAATAGAAGCATACACATTTACTAGTTGCCAGGATACATTGGCATCGAAGGCAATGGGATAGCTGTTGAACTGGCTACAGAGAATGACCTTTCAGATCAGGTCGCAACTATGGACTTATCAGTCCCATTCGGAGATGTGAAGTACGTGCAAGAAACGACCTCGTTGCGTTAAGCGAACAGACTTTGGGAACGAGAAAATGACTAAGATTGTAAAGGTTATATGGGTAACATATATCGCGAAGCCTACAAAGATTTTATCCAAGCTGGTCGTAGGACTATTAATGGGGTACCTGGTCTGGTAGAATAAAACCGGCTACAGATCCTATAATTAGTAATAAAAGCAAGAAAAGGTTCTTCCGACCAGAGACATAACAACGAGTTTAGCAGTATATTGTAGCTTTGATCGTACGTAACTTAGAGTAACCAGTCTAGTAACTATTTGCGTGGCATCGTCTAAGTGAGTATCGCTAGAGTCAACCAGTTAAAGTTAACCCAACTTAAACAGCAATTGCGAGTCTCTCTTACCTAATAGCTGACACTTCTGTCTGCAAAGAAGTGTTTAAGTATATATATATATATATATATATATATATATATATATATATATATATATATATATATATATATATATATATATATATATATATATATATATATATATATATATATATATATATATTTATATATGGAAATAAATAACTTTGCAAGGCTTCAACGTCACCAACATTCTTTCGCAGCTTCATAAATAAAATTATTTACTCGCACAAAAAAAACATAAATATACATATATATCTACTTAGAGGCAACTCCCTCTACTGCATTTCACCAACTGCTAAGAGGACATTATCCTAAGTCTCACAACGAACATACAAATTCCATTCCATGTCAACCAACACCTCGACAACCGCAGCTGCCAAACATTCCATTTTACGGTGTTGAGTTTTCGCTAGAAGTACCACCCAGTGACGCTGTGCCAAAGGAATGCCTGTGATTGCGGGCAGCACAAGTGAGAGAGCACTGAAGATCTTGCGCTACAGCTGGGTGACCAACAGCTGAACTGAGGAAACGAGTTTGACACGAAATAAGAAACCACGCAAATGCAGCGCGGGACTATAGAAACAAGCAGGCAGGCAGGCTGGTTGGCAGGCAGGGCAGCCTCTGCTGTTAGAGGTGTAAACTGGACTGAGCAGTTGCCAGTTGCTAGTTGTCAACCTATTGGTTGGCAAAATAAAGCCTGAATGCGAAGCTCGCAAAGTTGTTGGCATGGTTAAGCTACATATCTTCTCCATATGCTGAGTTCAGTTGAGTCACCACTTGATGCTGCCATATGCTTGTATACACCATTACGCGACTCGACGTGTGGCTTAGTTGGTGTTAGATAAATAATATGCTTGGCTGTGTGTGTGTCCATTTTTAGTAGCAACGAAAACTCGAAAACTTCGTGTGTGCATTAGGAGGATTAGATAAGCTTAACCACATTCGCTGGTTGTGGCATCCACGGGCATTAGCAACGTCATAGTCGGTCGCTTGCTATGCGCGGCGCTTGTGCCATCGAACAGTTGTACATATATCTATATGTATGTGCCATAGGCGAAAATGAGTTTTGGAACTTGCCAAGATTCCTCTACTCTCCACTACTCGCATCCGCACCGCCAGAGTCTGCTCATGGCTTCGGTCAACACTGAGCGCCATCATTATGGTTAAAATACATGCACACACACACACAAACACACACTTGCATAAATATGTTTGCAACTTTTCTACCTTTCGCCTTTTTCCCCCAGTTGTTATTTAAATACTTTGCGGACTCCTCGTTACAGCGGGTCGTTTTGCTTGATTCGTTTCTCTAACCGTTGGCGCATTAGTTATGGTTTTTGTTGTTGTTTTTCACTCCACCTTTTTTTACTTCTTACTTCTTCGTGCTTGTTGGGAGTGTCCACGCCGCCAATCCTATTTGTTAAACATTTTTTGCTTTTGCTTTTGCATTCGCGTGTGTAGAAACTTGTTGTTGGCACGTTCAGCTGGTACGCGGTGTTGTTGTTTCTCTTAGTTTCTGCGCGAACTCTGTCTTCTTCTACTCCTCGTCCTCCTGCTCCTCAGCGGTTGCTCCACACCAACCAACTTTTAAGTTTTGCTTTTGTTTTTGGCATAATGAGTAACGCCATGTTGTTGCCACGCCACGAAGTGGGCGCACACAAGAGCTTGCATACATGTATGTATGTATGTATGTGCGTATGGTTGAGGCTCCTAAAATATGGGTGCCGTCGACATTTTGGTTTTTCGAATGTTGCATGCGGTTGGGTTCATATTATAGCGTTGTTGTTGTTGTTGTTTTTTGTAATGTCTGAGGTTTTCTCATTTTGTGGTATTTTTATTAGCTCGAATACATGAGCTTTACTGTGAACTTGATGGAATGCATTTAATTTATTTTATAAATATTTAATAAATTTTGTAAGTAAATATTCTTCTTCTTCTTTATCATGGAGGCTCCGCTCGCTTGTGCAACGGTTTTATATACAGGTGCCTAAAAGCTTAATTTATGTCTCACATAAGGCTTCAAAAATATTTCTGGGACTAGAACCCAAGTATTCCTCAGATAACGATGTGTTCCTCCACCCTCGCGTAGGAAATATGACGAAGGTACTTGTCGGTCACTGGGCGGCCGCAATAGCATAATGGTTAGCATTGCGTACGGCCACTCGGAAGTCCAGGGTTGGAGCCCTGGTTCGACAAACAACCAAAATTATGGGTAATTTATTTTCCTAATTACCGTAACCCCTCGGCAAAGAATGTTAAGCCCTCCGAGTGTATTTCTGACATGAAATAAAAGCTCCACATAAAAATCCATCGGCCGTTCAGAGGCGGCTAAGGATAAACTCACGAGTGATTAACTACAATGCAGAACGTCACCAGACCAATTATAACCAGACCAATTTGGCCCCTCGGGGGGTAATGTTAACCTCTCTGACTGTACATCTGACATAAATAAAGAATAAACTGTTTGTCCCCCCATTTGTTGGGAAAAAACATCAGGACGTACAAATTAAAGAAGCTCGGTAGAAAATTATTAGAGCGGTTATAAAGCACTAATTATTCCTAAGCCACCTTGGAAGTGTAGGAAATCTGCTCGCCCAGCACTTACCAAGTATATGTAAAACCCAGTTGTCGTTAAAGTAAGACCGCTTTTAGTAGGACTCTTAATCAAGGAAGTTCATATAATTTCATTTTATGCTCTGGACCATCTTGTTAGAGTAGAGAATAGATACTACTACCGAATGAAAGTCTATTTCATGGGCTTATCTAAGTTAAATGTCCATTAAGTTTGGTTACCTTCATAGAGCACGTATATAACCTACAAAGAATCGTGACCCTTCTAGTTCCCTTGCTTCCCAAGACACCTGATTTTACTTACCGTGGAGAAGAACTTTGTGCATAAAGTATAAAATAAACATCTTTGAACCCTCTTTTTCTTCTTCTTCTACTTATAGTTCACTCAACAAAGACACTCCAATGGTTTTTTCACTACTTGGCGGCAAGTCAACCCAAGTCACTCTCCATCTGATCCTTTCAACGGAGAGAAGGTGTATCTCTTCTCTGCTTCTTCTGCTTCTTCGAATGCTGGGTACTTTCATCCATTTAGACTACATCAACTGACTAACGTAACCGCTGTCGTCGGATATCTCGTTCATAACATCGTTCCGTCTTATGGAGAATTCGACAATGCGGACAAGTGCTGACTCCCAGGTCTGACTCCCCGGCACTGCATCGTTCACGCTCTGCATATAGTAGGACGGGAATGATAAGCGACTTGTAAAGTTTAGATTTTATTTTAGAGAGGACTTTATTTTTCAATAACCTATTCAACGCTAAGTTAAATTTTCTAATTGCGGTCGCTCCTCGGCAGGGAAAGTCAACGCCTCCGAGTGTCTGACATGAAAATCAAAAGCTCCTCCTAAAAAGCGATCACCTGTTCAGAGTATATATTGTATGTCCCTCCATTTTTTGGAAAAAATGTCAAGACGCATACCACAAATCGGAGGAGGAACTCGGCCGGAAAATCGCTTCAGCGATTACAAAGCGCCAATTATATAATCAACGCCAAGAAGCACCTGTTGGCAAGACTGTTTCTACATTGGATTTTAAGGCTGAAATTATTGGTAGCGTTGATGTTGGTTCCTAGTTAAACGAAATTTCCTGAGACTTCGACGTTATGACTGCAGATAATGCTCACTACCAGACCTTCTTTGTCCAGTCTGAGGAAAGAGGAACTTCCAATTCAGACATACCAGCTTAGTGGCTGCTCTTTTTCGTTCGTGCTGTCTAAGGCAGCTTTAAGATCAAAGAAAAAAAGGGATATGTAAATATCCGATCCTAGAAAAGTCGAGACCTTCTTTTAAGACATTGGTTTTTCTACATAGCTTACAGCTAGGATTCATTATTTAGATGTATCCTCTCACATTCTGTACTCAAAAATAACATCGATTCGTTTTGAGAACTCATTAACAATTTTCTTCAGCTGAAAATGATGGCTATAGACCTAGGCTGAGGGAAGCTACAGTACATAGTGAACTTGCTTGACAAGATAAAAGTAAGGAAATCATGCTAAGATATCGTACCCGAATCCAAGCTTCTTAGTTAATATAATATGAATATGGTTCATTGGCTCCTGAAGGTTCAATTTCCCTCAAATATCCGATGTTCCAAAGGTGCCGTATCCCTCAAGGGAAAGCTAGTATCCCCTCTCTAAGAATTTCTTTAAGTGAAACTCAATTCTTAGACTTCGGACAAACCGAAATGTAGAAGAATTTCCCAACCAGTTTTATTTTCAGCGAAGAACTCAAGCTTACATTAAAATCATTATCCACGCTTTCACTGCCAAAAAGCACCGTTACAGCAGCATTTAGTATACGCACCATGGCCGATTAACGACCAACTGACAAGCCAGACGGAGCTTTCACCCTGTAGACGACACACACAATTGTAATCATGATGACAATGGCAGCGCTGCAACAACAAACGCACAATGTCACGTGTCTATTGAAATGTCAGTCTGTCAAAATGCACTTCCGTTGCGGATATGACCGACCGAAAATGCAATGAGCGAATGAATGTATGAATGAATGAATGAATGAAAGCTCAGCTGGCAACTCAAGGTTGGCTGACGGCTGACGGCTGGCGGTTGGCGGTTGGCAGGATGCAAAGGAAGCTGTTTAGTGCATGGAACATAGAACATGGAGCATATAAAACAAAACAAAAAGGATATGACATGGTGAAACTACAACAAATTTTGAGCATGAAATATTCTACATTATAGTCATGCATGCACATATATTCATACATATGAATGCATATTCTGTATGTGTGTGAGAATGTGTGTGTGTGTTTGTGTGTGTATAAAATTGAGTTTGCCGCATTTTAGGTCAGTTGGTTAGCAGGAAATGCTGTAATTATACTATAATGGCTGGTGATCACAAATCCGAAATCGTTTTGAATTGCATGAAAGGATCTGTTGTACACATACACTACATGCACGTGTGTATGTGTGGTATGTTCAGCATATATACATTTCGATAGTTGATTTTTGGATAAATTGAAATTCAATATTTTTAGTTTTCCGCAATTAAAAAATAAAATATCAAATCCGCTCAATTGGCGGTGGATAATGAAATTGAGACTGTTGAGTGCCCTAAAAGAAAATATTTAGTAATTAACGATTAATCACGACTAAGAGGTGAATAATGAAATGCAATCCAAAATATCCAAACCTAAGTCGCTGGAATAAACAGATCAAAGATTTCATGACATATTAAATTTCAGTCAGACTATTTCCATTTTTTTAAATATGGACTACACAAGTTGATTTTCCTTCCTTACCAACACTCTCAGAGAGATACGATCTATTCTTACAATATCTTTTTCAGAGCTCGCGCTTATACATGAAGTCTATGTTATTTAAGCTGTAACTTAAGTTCCTACCCTTCCACTTTGTACTACTCTTACAGCTCTTGCACCTCTATAATCCTTCACGGCATAAAATAGATAAATATGGACATCTATATTTGGATAATTGTAAGGACCCCAATATCTGTTGTAAAGAAATTTAGAGTTTATATTAGGAAAAGTAAAGTTCGGTTTTTATCTAAGAGATGGAAACAGTTTTTCGATTGATTGACTCAGTACGTTGTGAGCGCTCGTCAAAGATGGACACCAGCAAAGAGAAAATTCGCTATATTTTTCTTCGATCAAGGCGAAAAAGCAGCCAAAGCGGCTGAAAAAATTAAGTTAGTTTATGGGCTCGATACTGTAAACGAACGTGTAACTCAAAAGTGGTTTGTTAGGTTCCGTTCCGGTAATTTCGATGTCGTCGAACATTGCGATAAAATCATGGAAATAGTGGAAACAGACCGTATTTATTTAATTGCTGAGGAACTAAAGATACGCCAGAGAACCGTTTGTACCTTTTTGCATGAAAAAAAACCGAACGAACTTTTTACTTTACCTAATATCCCTTGGCAAGGCTAAACTAACCCCAGCCAAGTGGAAAACTCTGTTACATAATCGATAATCAATTTTCACAGGCTTCTCGCGAGGCCAATTCTCGACCAGCCAAATCATTCGCCAGAAAGAGGAAGAGATAATAATCACTTGGTGCGAGGTTCGAACTGTAGGGCGGATGCATATGAATCTATCAACCAAGTTCTCAGAGCTTCTGTCGAGTCACTATTTAATGTGTGTGGCCTACCGTTGTCCTGACGAAACCCAACCTTCTTCTGTTGGACGAAGCTGGGCGCAACTGGGCTATTGCTTCCTTTAGACGGTCCAATTGCTGACATGACCAGCTCATTGTGGATGATACCTTGACAATTCCACTAAACACGCAACAAAACCTTCCTGGCCGTTAAACCTGGTTTGGAGATCGTTTGTGCTGGCTCACTGCCCATCGACCACGACTGTTTTTGTTTGACGTGTCTGTAAATGATCCTCTTTTCATCATCAGTTACCGTTCGCTTCAGATTGGAATTCGATCCATGAGGTTTTTCCCCGTTAACTCATGTGGCATCCTTAGCTCGAGAGCTTCTTTGTATACCCAGGCTTTTTCAAGTGGTTTCAAACTGTTTCTTGGGAAATGCTTAGCTCCTATGCAATCGAAATAGTGCTCGCATGACAGTCAGACTCGAGGATTTCTATTATTTTACCGACATTTTCGACGTCTTTTGCATCAAAATTACCGGAACGAAATCGACGTTACCAAAATATTGCTTGTTTGGCTGCTATAGTATCAGGACCATAAACACTATTTACATTTTCAGCTCTTGGACTTGCGTTTTCGACTTTATCGAGGAGAGCTTATAGAATAAGGCATATTTTCTCTTTGCTGGAATTCATCTTCGACCTGCGCTCCAACCCTACTGAGTTAAGTGATCAGCACTTCTTTCATTAATTTTTTTTTGTACGAAATATCATCTCCCTAACGCCATCTAGCGTAATTCAATCGCACTTATGTATGTATGTAGAACGCGAGATACAGACCACTAAAGCGATCTAAATATACCAAAAATAATGGATTACTTTTTACTGGACCTAATGTATCAAATTCCATGGATTGATGAGACGAATCGATGGCGATATTGAGATATTTTGACGAAACGAAATTCATGGGTGAACTCGGACCAAACTCACGTCCACCTCTCATATAACGGTAATGTTGCAGAGTACGGAAATCGCGATAGCTAAATAAGCAATTTAAGTCATATTTGGTTGGTTCGATGGGTGGTGGAAAAAATTTTCGGTTGGACCCAACCCACTTCTCAGTCAAAAAGTATATCACAGAAAATACTGGATAGATCAAATTGAAATTCGGTGCTTTTAATTTGGCGTTCGGCCAACAATTACACCTTTATCTCATATAACGGGAAGCCCTAGGCTCGGTTTTTGTGAATAACTTGGTTTAACACCCTCCGGGTTGTTCCTCCACCAACCTGTCACGGAAGTTTGGTAATAGAGTGTTTGAGTTCTCTAGAGGCTTCCTTTGTACTTTATGGTAGCGTTTCTGTAGGAGTCCCGTCGTATTTTTTTAAAGTCCTTACGTCCTTATGTTTTTCAGCGAATGTGACCTTTGCGAACTCTTTATCCGCAGGGAAGTGGCTCGTATATATCCTCGGTTATGTTTTTTTTGTACATTTGTCGCCTCCATCCAATAAGACCAAGTCAAGAGACCCTTTTAATGCAGGAATTGACTTCGTGACTATGCTAGCGTTTAAAGGGCTCCCGCACCTTCGTACTTGGTTAGATAGTCTCTGCAGTCTGACTTGAGCAGGGTCGTAAAATCACGATGTTTCCTCCGTCTTTGCCGTTTCGGCACTTGTGCTTACGTAAGAATGATTATTTGTTTTTGATTGTCTAGACGACGATTTATTGGAAATTTTGTACACAGGTAGCTTTTTCTAAAAATTAGCTCCGGGATTGTTTGATTTACTTGAAATATATTTCCTTTCAGTAAGTTGACCAGATATTTCTATGGTCGATTTAATGGATTTTTTGTCTAAACAACCAGTTGCCGGAAATGAGCCAGGAAGTAAGTTCGATTTGCATGATTTCGTTGGTAAGATTTTGTTTAGATTAACTTACGCAATACTTTCTTCGCAGAAAATGGGTGTGATTTAGATAAAAATAAGGATCGTTCGCTGCCTCATATTGGTATTCGTATACGGTCCGCATATACCAGCCGAGCTTCAACCTCAAATTTGAGGTGTGATTCTTGATGTTTTCCAACAAATGTAGATGTAGGACGACAGCAACCAGTCCAACTTTTTTCTGTAATTATCAATATTAGCCAAACTGGAGCGCAGCTAACCACTCGGCTTGAACCTAACAGATACCACTTTTTAATTTAGCATTGTCTCTTTTTGCAACCTCCTAGAGATTTTATTACTGATTTAAATATTATTTTCTATAAGTTAACTGAGATCTATAAGTTTAATTAGTTTAATGAGGATTGGAAAATGCCTGTGAAAAGAGGATCGACACACCCCACCTCTTTGTCGACTTTAAAGCAGACTTCGAGAGTACGAAAAGGAGCTACGCCGCTATGTCGGAATTTGGTATTCCCGCAAAACTTATACGCCTATGTAAGCTGACATTAAGAAAACTAAAAGCTCCGTCAGGATCGGGAGGGACCTCTCCAATCCGTTCGATAGTAAACGAGGCTTCAGACAGGGTGACTCCTTATTGTGTGACTTTTTTAATTCAGCTGTAGAGCTGAATAGAGAATATACAATCTATTATATGCAATCTGTTATTGGCCTCAACAACAGCGCCGTGAGTTCTGCTTTCTCCTGACTGGATAAGGAAGCGATGGATATAGTGAACGAGGGCAAGACGAAATATATTCTGTCATCACACAAACAGTCATTGCATTCGCGACTTGGCTCCCACGTCCCTGTTGACAATCATAACTTCGAGTTCGTAGATAATTTCGTCTATCTAGGGACCAGCATTAAAACCAACAACAATGTCAGCCTGGAAATCCAACGTTGAATCACTCTTGCCAACAGGTGCTACTTTGAACTGAGTAGGCAATTGAAAAGTAAAGTCCTCTCTCGACGAACGAATACCAAACTCTACAAGTCCCTCATCGTTCCCGTCCTGCTATATGAGTTGGCGTTAGCAGTTTTCGAGAGATAGGTTTTGCGTAAGATTTATGCTCTTTTGCGAATTGGGAACGGCGAATACCGCAACCGATGGGACGATATACGGCGACATTGACTTAGTTCAGCCAATCAAGAAACAGCGGTTGTGCTGGGTCATGCGGTCCGGATAGTTGAGAATACTCCAGCTTTAAAAAAAAACCTGGATGTACTTGGTATCCCCAATTGGCGCCAAACAGAATAAACGAATTTCGCAATGTTGTCAACTCGACTATAATCGCGTAAGCGGTGTCTACGCCAGTAAAACAACTAAGTAATGAAAACTATTGGCAAGTACGGGAGCTGTAGCTGAATGGTCCCCTCTTGGCAAGGAATATTAAGCACCGGATTGTATTTTTGCCATGTAATAAAGAGCTTAAAAGTCCAGCAGTCTTTCGGAATCGTCTCAAAGCCACATGTTCTTCTGGTCCCCTAGGTTCCATGTATTGAATAAGCAGCAAACTTATTCATCCATACATAAATATGCGAGTTTCAGTTTCTGAGTCTGTCCATCGATCGTTCTTAACCGTTTATTGAGGAGATTAGGTCTTGTCATTTTAATCAATCTGCTTATGCCTTAAAATACCTAACACCCAACCAACGCCTCCCTCACTGCATCTTACCCAATTCAACAAACAGGCAGGAGCCCGCCTAAAACTTTAATTTAAATTCGTATTCCTCTGAGCTCTACGAGTTTCAGTCGCTGCTGCTATGTGTACATATATAATAAATATGTTAATGTGTGGGTATTATGTAATTTGAGAAGCATTTTCCGTTGCAGATTCCGCTGAGTTGATCACGGTGCGTGCCTAGTCCAATTTCAAGTAAAAGTAGAACACACATCGGACATACTTTGAGGTACATACACACATGCCTACATCAAGAGAGCTCTACAATTTCGCCTGCTTCTTCAGTCACACAAAATTGCTACACATACAACATACCTACATACAATTTTTTTTTTTTTTTTGCTTGCCTCAACCGAAATGCGAAATTTGTTGGAAAAAAAGGGTCGATTAATTTCTTACTACTGCCTTTGTTATATCCTGACTGTTGTTGTTGTTGCAGTTGTTGCTACCACATTACTTATACTTGCAATTAGATCCATCAAAGCAGTCCATCAAGAGAGCGGTAGCGTAGGCTATGTGCAAAAATAACCATCAGCTATGAGTAGCAGCCTCCTGGTGAACGAGCTGAGCGGTAGAGACCAGCCGAAGCAACGAGCCTTCAGCCAGCCGTGCGGCAAGCAACTCGATCTGCACTAAATTGGAGCGATCGTAAGATATGGAGAAAACCAGACGTTTGCTGTTGCTGTCATTGCTGTTGATGTTGTTGTTTTTGCAGTTTTTTCCTCCTTTTTTTGTATCGAGCGCCTGTTGTTATCCTTCCAACTGTTTGTTGTATGCGACCGCTTTGCGTATCTGCGTGTAAATCGAAAACTGTAATTATCCTTGAAAATAAAAACCGAGAAAATACCAATACACACGCACACATACACACATACTTGCACACACACATGGCATGGAGGCATGCAAAAACGATCAGGATCACAATCAACTCGGTTACGAGTTTACGTTTCGTGAATTTCGTGGGAACCTGCGTAATTTGAATAACAAAACCAGCCACTGAGTGTACAGATGTATGTACGAGTATGTGTGCATGGGTGTGTCAGTGTAAAAAGAGAACAAGAAAGAGCGAATGGGGTACAGCAACTGGGAGTTCGCATGCAGATTTTTATTTAGCGGTCGATCAGGCAGAGATCGTTTGCTGAGCCGCCACAGAAAACTAGAATTAATGGGCGTTCTATTCCCATAATTCTTGGTATTCCCCTGTTCTTCTGCTTGCTTCGTCCTCATCATCATCCATCTTTCCAGCTATTATTTTGATGGGCGTTGGCGAAATCGTAAACCAAAAGTTGTGATTGCTCTGTGCGGGTTGGGTGCAGTACACATACGTACATACATCCATATTTATACATCTCATTGTTAACCTAAAGAACATCCAATTGAAGGGCGTTTATAGGAAATTTGCATTCGAAGGAAGAAAAAATAAATAATTTCCCTTAAATTTTCAATTGTTAGGCAATTTTCGCTGGATATCGTTGAGAATTATGTAAACAATTAGTATGTAAATAAATAATTATAAAGCGAAATTCGATAATAACAGTTTACGATCTTTTGATAACTGATTATTTTGAATTACTTTATAATTATTTATTTGAAGAGAAAGGTTTAAGAAAATTATATTATTTATGTAAATGTAGAATGATGGAATTCTCTCGTCTGGCGAGATAGTACGCTGAGTTTGCGACCCGCCACGTAAAAACTTGCTTTACTGAAAAGGAGGCAGAAGCCTCGGATAAGAGACCCCGTTTACCCATCCGCTGTTAGGAGCCAAGAACGGAAATACCAAGTGAAACCAGTTCGCTCTCCACCTCATCCTTCCAACGTAGTAGACATCTTTTTCTTCCTCTGCTTCCACCAGCGAGTACTGCATCGAAAACTTTCAAAGCTGGAGTACTTTCATCTCTATTCGAACGACATGACTCAGCCAGCGTAGCCGCTGTCTTTTAGTTCGCTGAATTATGTAAATGTTATTCCAAGTTTATTTGGCGCTTTGCAACCGCTGAAGCGATTTTCGACAGAGCTACTCCTCCAACTTGTGGTTTTGCGTCTTGATGTTATTCCAACAAATGGAGGGACCTACAGTTTATACTAAGCCTTTAGCTGGCCTCCAAATGAATGCTTGTTGGGTACTTGGAGGATAGTCGGTCGTTAGCTGCTTGAACCATATGTAAAAGAATCGTTTCTGGCCACTCCGAGGTGAATGGTAGTCAAAAACATTCTTCACTCCCGTGAACTTCTAGACATGGTCCCATCATCCTTTTGATGAATACCACTGCAAATATACTGAACTATGATTTGTGATCATAGACCTTGGATGACCAGTCCCTTCATTGCCGCTGGCCATGTTCTCTGAAATGCAAGGGTTGACAAAGCGAAATTTTTTAACCTATCACCGATTTGCGCACACGCCCCGACGGGAGAGTAGGACGATGTGATCAAGCGTATTCGTGAGCGCTGCCTCCGTCTCCAGATCAAAAAATTCAAAACCAGATCTATCGATCAATTCAGCTTTGTTGCTGTATATGTTCGGACGAAAACATGCCCAACCATTGGAACCTGAGCGTGCTCTGGACAATCCACAAAAGATATATAAATAAGCTTATCGCTGACGAACTTCGTCGTTTTTAAAGCAGCGAGTATACCTCTACGACTGAATTTGGAATCCCCGCAAAATATATAAGATTGGGTAAATCGTCCCAAAGCAAAACCAAAAGCTTCATCAGGACAACCTCTCCCAGCCTTTCGCTACCAAACAAGGTTTCAGACAAGGTGCAATCTTCTGTAAGACCAGGCCGTGAGTTCTGCTTTCTTCCGACTGTATAAGGAGTGATCTGGTAAAGAAAGAGGACAAGACGAGGGTTAGGCGGAAAACGCTTAGCAGGATACTTACTTGGATCTTTGCTTCAAGGGCAGATAATCTCATTGTCACTTGGCTGTCTTCTACTTTGCTAGAAACTCACTAATGAACACTTTTCCCAAGTTCACTTTCAAATATCCTGAATGTTCTTCCTAATGCTTAGGAACCGGAAGCCTATATCCGGGGCTAAAGTATAATTTAAGTCGGCTTAACATAAAGGAAGAGCTGCCTTAACACAGCTATATATGATTCTCTGAGAATCTTATGTACACAGCCCAAACTCTCTCAGCTATCGTACTTGGGAGTTGAAATGTTTAAGCATCTGGATCTAACGGAAGGGTTGTGTGTAAAATGTAAGCTTCGCTACTTATCAACATCGGTTAGTACCTCTAAGAATGGAACGACGAATATTTTCTTTCTGTGTATTTCAACTTCAGCCAATTAATAGAGAATTAAGAACAGTGGCCGCACCGTTGGTAGCTCATTAACAAAACTTGCAAGTGACAATTTTCAACTGAAAACTTTGACACAAAGCAAAGTCGTAACTCAAACTGAACTCTGCACTTGAGAGAAGGGACATCGCCATAAATAGCACTAATATAAACTCTTAAGCGACAGCAACAGAGTGACGCCTCGGCTAAAACTCTTAAACACCTCGCTACTGGACGCACATTTGCATTGAGTAAAAGGCGAAACTTTGTCCAGAAAGCAACCAGTACCAGCTGCATATTGCACATTTCATAAGATGAAAATACATATATACATATACATACAAGGAACTACTGCTTGCAAGCGCCTTTAAGCAAGACGACGAGTTGCCCTCAAATATGCTTGGTCGCCTTTAAGCTCCACTTCCACTTTGTTCTCTACTTCTGGCTTTGAAAACTACCGTAGTCACCGCACCACCGGCGCCTATTGTCCAACAAATGCAACTCTAATGGCGCTAACTGGACAGTTGCAGGACGCCCGCTGCCGCCTGAGTTCTTGTTATTCTCGTTATTCATTGCTGTTTATGAATTCTGTTGGTCTTGTCAAGTTGTCTCACAAGTGTCAGTTGACTGTCCAGCAGAGGCCGGACAAACTAAATACGAGTTTCTTACAGTCAGAGAGATTAAAGGAGGAGAGTTGCAGAGTTCATATTCGCAGTGCGTTCGTCGCTTAAGGCTTTTTTCACTCTTTCCATGCTTTTTCTGCTAAACTTGGTTGACAAAGTTTTTGAAAGATTAAAATCTTAGAAAAACTGGCACTAAGTTTCCACATTTAAAGTGAATTTAATTTAGCATTTATGAGTTTGTGGCATTTGTGTTGAGTTATTGCACAAGAAAAGGAGTAAGAATAATTTTGTAAAATTTTTATTTACATAAATTGGCAAAGAAAGTCTTTGAAAACTTTAGACAACACCTTCTTCATCTTCTTTTTTACTAGTGTAGAAAACGTTTACGCGATTATAACCGAATTTAGAACATTGCATTTCTTCTTTTCGCTGTTTGACATCAATTGGAGATACCAAGTACAGTACAGGTCCTTCCCCACCTGGTCTTTCCAACGAAGTGGAGGTCTGCTTCAACCGGCGGGTACTGTATCGAAAACTTTCAAAGCTGGAGTATTCACTATTCACACTTGGTTCACTGAACTATGTCAATTTGGCCATATATCTACCTACAGCTCATCGTTCTATCGGCTTCGGTATTCGCATAAATCTGGCGCCTTTCTCTCGAATACTCCTAACGACGACTCACCAGATGTTGTCGTCGTTAATGCCTCCGCACCAAAAGCAGGACGGGAATGATGAACGACTTTTAGAGCTTGGTCTTCATTCATAGAGAGAGAGAACTTTACTTTTCAATAGTCTACTCAGTCCAAAATAGCACCTGTTGGCGAAAGTTATTCTGTATGTACCAAACTTGGTACACAGATGCATATGTAGAACTTATTTCTACAGTTGCTAAATCCTCCCGAGTGTACTACAAGGATCCTCGACGAACTAGTTCATGACGCCCTTACTACCATGTCATACCAAGCGATTTCAATCCATGGGTAATAGTATGGAATAGTAGCTACACCAAATGGCGGGACCGTGCTCTGCTCAAAGCATTATCCTAATGAGATGCAGTGTTCCTCAAAACTGGCGAAAGAAATACTTTCGAGAAGAATAGTAGCGGGTCGATTATGGATATTATGTTCACCAGCAGGACAATGGTCCAATCGTCAAGTTGGAAAGTGTGCGCCTTCTATACGCATAGTGATCACATTGTCATTTTGCTGGCAATGGAAAAGCAAATGCAATCTCGGGCAAACCCGAAAACACACTGAAAAAAGGATAGAAGATGGATACTCTAGATGAGGCAATCTTCAAACCCATGTTGGACAGGTGCCCAGGTATATAGCGAACTACTTAGCCGGCATATTGGCACGCTGGTGAAGCGATGAAGCAACGCCTGAATATTCTGCAGAAGCCAAACAAACCGGCTGGAGAGCGGAGTGCACATAAACCCCTTTGTGTGATCGACACGATGGCTAAAATATTAGAGATCATCCGCACACGCCTAGAAAACCATCTAGAAAACGAGTCACCTGGCTTATCTGAATATCAATTTGGCTTCAGGCGACATCGGTCCACCATAGACGCAGTCAGATCAAAGCTATAGAGGGTGCCAGATGGATACACGGCGAGAATGAAAATGCTTTCAACTCGACATATTGGCATTGAAGGAAAGAAACACACCGGGGTATCTGCAGGTAGATATCTGTCTGACAGACAACTATTTTATGATTCCGAGTCAAGACCAACATAGGTGGCCCTAGCCATTGCAAGAGAGTTGTACTAGCTACAGTTAGCCAGTCAATACTGATGTAAACGACTCAAACATATGTCAATAAGGTAAGCGCCACAAGGGTTGTACTAGCTTTTAGAACGCATGGAGCGGCTGTTCGGAGGTCGGCAAAGTCTCTCAAAAAACAAAAGCTAGGAATAGGCATCTAATGGCCAAGAAGCGCACGAAAGCTGTCTCCCATCTGTCAGAAGGTTTCCTCAGCTACAGTGCTGAAGAAAATGCGGAGCATCCCTTTCTCTCCTGCTTTAGGTAAGTACTTATAGCAAAAACGACAATGAATTCAACTTAATATTGACATTGAAATTCCTCGAAATCGATTTCAAAAACCGATTTTCCTGATGTAAGAGCAATATTTAATTAAACACAGTTTTTTTTCTTGCTTTTATTTTAATTTTATCGTTTTTTAATTAATTTTCTGATTTTTTGTTTTATTTTATTTTTCTAATTTTATTTTATTTTATTTTATTTTTTTATTTCATTTGGTTTTATTTCACTTTACTTTATTCTATTTTATTTATTTTTTTATTTTATTTTACTATATTTCATTTCATTTTATTTTATTGTACGTAATTTAACTTTATCTTATCTTATTTATTTTATTTTATTTTTATTTTTTTCTTTATTTTATTTTATTTTATTTTATTTTATTTTATTTTATTTAATTTTATTTTCTTTTATTTTTTTATTTTATTTTATTTTATTTTATTTTATTTTATTTTATTTTATTTTATTTTATTTTATTTTATTGTATTTTATTTTATTTTATTTTATTTTATTTTATTTAATTTTTTTATTTTAATTTAATTTAATTTATTTTAATTTTATTTTATTTTATTTTATTTTATTTTATTTTATTTTATTTTATTTTATTTTATTTTATTTTATTTTATTTTATTTTATTTTATTTTATTTTATTTTATTTTATTTTATTTTATTTTATTTTATTTTATTTTATTTTATTTTATTTTATTTTATTTTATTTTATTTTATTTTATTTTATTTTATTTTATTTTATTTTATTTTATTTTATTTTATTTTATTTTATTTTATTTTATTTTATTTTATTTTATTTTATTTTATTTTATTTTATTTTATTTTATTTTATTTTATTTTATTTTATTTTATTTTATTTTATTTTATTTTATTTTATTTTATTTTATTTTATTTTATTTTATTTTATTTTATTTTATTTTATTTTATTTTATTTTATTTTATTTTATTTTATTTTATTTTATTTTATTTTATTTTATTTTATTTTATTTTATTTTATTTTATTTTATTTTATTTTATTTTATTTTATTTTATTTTATTTTATTTTATTTTATTTTATTTTATTTTATTTTATTTTATTTTATTTTATTTTATTTTATTTTATTTTATTTTATTTTATTTTATTTTATTTTATTTTATTTTATTTTATTTTATTTTATTTTATTTTATTTTATTTTATTTTATTTTATTTTATTTTATTTTATTTTATTTTATTTTATTTTATTTTATTTTATTTTATTTTATTTTATTTTATTTTATTTTATTTTATTTTATTTTATTTTATTTTATTTTATTTTATTTTATTTTATTTTATTTTATTTTATTTTATTTTATTTTATTTTATTTTATTTTATTTTATTTTATTTTATTTTATTTTATTTTATTTTATTTTATTTTATTTTATTTTATTTTATTTTATTTTATTTTATTTTATTTTATTTTATTTTATTTTATTTTATTTTATTTTATTTTATTTTATTTTATTTTATTTTATTTTATTTTATTTTATTTTATTTTATTTTATTTTATTTTATTTTATTTTATTTTATTTTATTTTATTTTATTTTATTTTATTTTATTTTATTTTATTTTATTTTATTTTATTTTATTTTATTTTATTTTATTTTATTTTATTTTATTTTATTTTATTTTATTTTATTTTATTTTATTTTATTTTATTTTATTTTATTTTATTTTATTTTATTTTATTTTATTTTATTTTATTTTATTTTATTTTATTTTATTTTATTTTATTTTATTTTATTTTATTTTATTTTATTTTATTTTATTTTATTTTATTTTATTTTATTTTATTTTATTTTATTTTATTTTATTTTATTTTATTTTATTTTATTTTATTTTATTTTATTTTATTTTATTTTATTTTATTTTATTTTATTTTATTTTATTTTATTTTATTTTATTTTATTTTATTTTATTTTATTTTATTTTATTTTATTTTATTTTATTTTATTTTATTTTATTTTATTTTATTTTATTTTATTTTATTTTATTTTATTTTATTTTATTTTATTTTATTTTATTTTATTTTATTTTATTTTATTTTATTTTATTTTATTTTATTTTATTTTATTTTATTTTATTTTATTTTATTTTATTTTATTTTATTTTATTTTATTTTATTTTATTTTATTTTATTTTATTTTATTTTATTTTATTTTATTTTATTTTATTTTATTTTATTTTATTTTATTTTATTTTATTTTATTTTATTTTATTTTATTTTATTTTATTTTATTTTATTTTATTTTATTTTATTTTATTTTATTTTATTTTATTTTATTTTATTTTATTTTATTTTATTTTATTTTATTTTATTTTATTTTATTTTATTTTATTTTATTTTATTTTATTTTATTTTATTTTATTTTATTTTATTTTATTTTATTTTATTTTATTTTATTTTATTTTATTTTATTTTATTTTATTTTATTTTATTTTATTTTATTTTATTTTATTTTATTTTATTTTATTTTATTTTATTTTATTTTATTTTATTTTATTTTATTTTATTTTATTTTATTTTATTTTATTTTATTTTATTTTATTTTATTTTATTTTATTTTATTTTATTTTATTTTATTTTATTTTATTTTATTTTATTTTATTTTATTTTATTTTATTTTATTTTATTTTATTTTATTTTATTTTATTTTATTTTATTTTATTTTATTTTATTTTATTTTATTTTATTTTATTTTATTTTATTTTATTTTATTTTATTTTATTTTATTTTATTTTATTTTATTTTATTTTATTTTATTTTATTTTATTTTATTTTATTTTATTTTATTTTATTTTATTTTATTTTATTTTATTTTATTTTATTTTATTTTATTTTATTTTATTTTATTTTATTTTATTTTATTTTATTTTATTTTATTTTATTTTATTTTATTTTATTTTATTTTATTTTATTTTATTTTATTTTATTTTATTTTATTTTATTTTATTTTATTTTATTTTATTTTATTTTATTTTATTTTATTTTATTTTATTTTATTTTATTTTATTTTATTTTATTTTATTTTATTTTATTTTATTTTATTTTATTTTATTTTATTTTATTTTATTTTATTTTATTTTATTTTATTTTATTTTATTTTATTTTATTTTATTTTATTTTATTTTATTTTATTTTATTTTATTTTATTTTATTTTATTTTATTTTATTTTATTTTATTTTATTTTATTTTATTTTATTTTATTTTATTTTATTTTATTTTATTTTATTTTATTTTATTTTATTTTATTTTATTTTATTTTATTTTATTTTATTTTATTTTATTTTATTTTATTTTATTTTATTTTATTTTATTTTATTTTATTTTATTTTATTTTATTTTATTTTATTTTATTTTATTTTATTTTATTTTATTTTATTTTATTTTATTTTATTTTATTTTATTTTATTTTATTTTATTTTATTTTATTTTATTTTATTTTATTTTATTTTATTTTATTTTATTTTATTTTATTTTATTTTATTTTATTTTATTTTATTTTATTTTATTTTATTTTATTTTATTTTATTTTATTTTATTTTATTTTATTTTATTTTATTTTATTTTATTTTATTTTATTTTATTTTATTTTATTTTATTTTATTTTATTTTATTTTATTTTATTTTATTTTATTTTATTTTATTTTATTTTATTTTATTTTATTTTATTTTATTTTATTTTATTTTATTTTATTTTATTTTATTTTATTTTATTTTATTTTATTTTATTTTATTTTATTTTATTTTATTTTATTTTATTTTATTTTATTTTATTTTATTTTATTTTATTTTATTTTATTTTATTTTATTTTATTTTATTTTATTTTATTTTATTTTATTTTATTTTATTTTATTTTATTTTATTTTATTTTATTTTATTTTATTTTATTTTATTTTATTTTATTTTATTTTATTTTATTTTATTTTATTTTATTTTATTTTATTTTATTTTATTTTATTTTATTTTATTTTATTTTATTTTATTTTATTTTATTTTATTTTATTTTATTTTATTTTATTTTATTTTATTTTATTTTATTTTATTTTATTTTATTTTATTTTATTTTATTTTATTTTATTTTATTTTATTTTATTTTATTTTATTTTATTTTATTTTATTTTATTTTATTTTATTTTATTTTATTTTATTTTATTTTATTTTATTTTATTTTATTTTATTTTATTTTATTTTATTTTATTTTATTTTATTTTATTTTATTTTATTTTATTTTATTTTATTTTATTTTATTTTATTTTATTTTATTTTATTTTATTTTATTTTATTTTATTTTATTTTATTTTATTTTATTTTATTTTATTTTATTTTATTTTATTTTATTTTATTTTATTTTATTTTATTTTATTTTATTTTATTTTATTTTATTTTATTTTATTTTATTTTATTTTATTTTATTTTATTTTATTTTATTTTATTTTATTTTATTTTATTTTATTTTATTTTATTTTATTTTATTTTATTTTATTTTATTTTATTTTATTTTATTTTAGTTTATTTTATTTTATTTTATTTTATTTTATTTTATTTTATTTTATTTTATTTTATTTTATTTTATTTTATTTTATTTTATTTTATTTTATTTTATTTTATTTTATTTTATTTTATTTTATTTTATTTTATTTTATTTTATTTTATTTTATTTTATTTTATTTTATTTTATTTTATTTTATTTAATTTTTTGGGATTTTAATTTATTCACGTATTTTTTGTGATTTTCCATGCTACAGTGTTCCATTGCAGTTATTGATGTGCCAAGCGGAAAATTACTGGAGCAATTAAGTAGAATGGGAAAAGAAGATAAATGAATCAGAAGCTATAAATCCGGTGAGCAATGGAAAGTAAGGAGCCCAATAGGTTTAGAGTCAATAAATAATAGACAGTTATATTTTCGTTAAGGCCCTGTGTAACCGGTACCCGTTTTCAATAAATATAATATGTACCAATATACAGAGGAGTAAAATGGAATGACACGTAGTGAGGACGTTATCTACATTTGGCAAAAACGCAGCGCCAACAAAAATCTTTCTCTTCAACGGCATTCATATAATTCACACGAAGCAACCACGTCCGCCACTCACACGTGCAAACGGATTTCTGTGATGCCACACAGTTTCTTTCTTGAGCTCAACCGACCCCACCTCCGACTAAAGCCACCTTGCACAATTATCCGGTCATCGAAACGTATGTTTTTATCACTTTTCAAAGTCGATACCCTATCTCAGAGCTGCTGCCCTCGTCATACACCCCTCTCTTTCTCTCTCGCTCCGCTCATATGTATCAATTCAAACTAATTTGGTTTAATTTTCATCCAACTTTGAATGCGAAACGCTGATGATGCATTTCCTTTCAGTTAAATGATATGTGCTCCTACAACCGCTAGGCGGAGCTGTATGGTATGTATACGTGTATGTATGTATGTATATATACGTGTGTGTAGGTGCAAATGTGGCTGACCGCTTTCAAGTGTGGATTACAGTCACCAATTGAGCATTGCTGTTGCTGCTTTTTTGTTACGCTTTGACTTAATTGGATGAATTTAATGTGCGGCATTTTTATTTTAATGTCGAGATACTCTACCTCTATCTCTCCTCACCGCACCAGCGAAAGCGTTCAACATAATTTGTGCTGACCAAAGCGGTTCCCTCCCTGCGCACCTCCGGTCCGCTTCTTCTTCTTCTTGCGCAATAAATAGCATTTTCCGTGAATTGCTTTCGTTTCGCAAATGACATTCCATTGCTGGCAATAAAAGATGTCTTAGTCGTTGTTGTTACGGGGGGTGGCGTGCGGAGTGCGTAGAGCGTGTAGAGAGAGGAGAGCGAGGGGTATGTTATTTGGAAACATTCGTTATTGCCGTTCATGTGGCTACAGTGCTTTATTGTTAAGCTGCAATTGTTATTGTTGTTGTTGTGCTTGATATAATATTATTGCTTTTGTTGTTGTTGCTGACAAATTGGCTACTTTCAAGTAGCGCAATTCGCTGATAATGCTATCATTGCTTCCACATATTAATGTCATCAAGCACATTTACACAAATACATACATACGTAAACTTTTAGTGCCACCCACACACACACACACACCCACATCTCCCCTTTTGAGCTAATAAAATCTCTTCGAACGCTCGACAGCCACCATTTGCTCGCTTATTTTATTGTCGGACTTCTGCTCTTTCTTCTTCTTCTTCTTCATCTGCTTTTTTCACGCTACCATCGTCATCAGTTTGCTTTGTTCGCTCGCCATTGTCATTTCATGTGTCTTTGCAACATTTTCAAATTGAACTGAAATACAATAATAATAAAAATGTAAGAGGAAAAAAATTGTCATTGGTAGCGGACAATAAATGAAATCCCACATAAATATGTATGTACATATGTAAGTATGATAATGAATGTGCTTTTATGTAAACATTAGGGTGTTCCAAAGAATGAAGAAATGGAAATCATTATTTTGTCTCTTCCTGCCTCCGTGAGCCTTCGTAACTCTTTCCGATTCTTTAATTTTTTTTTTGGTATTTGAGTTGCGAAATAGGTGGCAACTCTATTCAAGAAGCGATACCGCCCTTAGTATGTAAATGTAATTGCTGGAGCAATTTTCGGTCGAGTTCCTCCTCCAATTTATGGTTTTGCGTCTTGACAAATGCAGGAACCTACAGTTTATACTAGGCCAGCTCCGAACGGCTGAAGGATTTTTTCAGAAATACACTGGAAGGGGTTGGCATTCTCTGCCGAGGGGCCGTAATTAGGATAATTAACTTAATTTTTATTTAAATTTATTTGCTATAATTTATTTATTTTCTTTCTTTTATGTTGGCCGGACCAGGAGCAATGCTAGCCAGAAACAATTCTCTTGTCTATGGATCGAGCAACTCACGACTTCCGGTCCCAGAAAAAGTATCCGCTGGGAAGCCTACAAACATCGGTTTGGAGGCGAACTAAAGTGCGAAGGCAAATCCCCTGCGGTTGTGCGTAGGGATTGGGATCCACATGAAGAACAACGGCTAGAAAGCAGAATCGCAGTCAGAATTGGGAAGGGCCTCTACGAGCCGTTCGATGTCAAGCGAAGTTTCAGAGTGAGTGATTATTTATTGTGCGATTTCGTCAATTTGATGCTGGAAAAATAATACGAGCTGCAGAGCTGAATAGACAAGGTACAAACTTTTACAACAGACTTGATAAAGAAACGAAGCGAATGAGTTTGGTAGTGAACGAGAGCAAGACGACGTCACTGCCGGCAGTCATAAATTTGAGGTCATAGATAACCAGTCTTAACACCAACAACAATGTCAGCCTTGAAATCCAACGTAGAATCTCTATTGCCAGCAAGGTGCTATTTACTGAAAAGTAAAGTCCTCTTTGGACAAACCAAAGCCAATGTCTACAAGTCTTCCATTTTTCCCGTCCTGCTCTATGGGGCATAAGCGTGAACGAAGTCGACAACCGACGAGTCGGCTTTGGGAGTATTTGGGTCATTGGGAGTACCGCAGACGATGGAGCGATGAGTTGTACAAATTATACGATGATATTGCTGCGCTGGCTAGGTCATGTCATCCGAATGGATGAAAACACTCCATCAACACTTTGGTAGGATCAGGTGGAGAGGGACCTGGTTTCAATCGCGTAAGCAATGCCTACGACAATGAAGAAGATCTTCTTATGTAATAGAATTTCTCAAGATCTTGGCATTTGTAAAGGAAATTCTACAAAATTGTGAAATCATTGCGTAAGTGGATGCATAAAAAAGTGTAAACAGGTGGCAACCTCAAAAGTTTTTTCAACATACAATTTCAATAAAGAAAATGTTTCAAAATATAACAAAATATTTTTTTTTTGGGATTTTTTATCGCATTTTTTTTTTGCATAAAATAAATATTAATTTTTACTACTAAATTTCTGTAAATCACCCTAAAGTGTGTACGCCTGTACGTTTATTTGTATATATTGTATGTACCTTCTTAAATATGTCTTTTAAGCTCCAATGTCCATTTAAAAAATTCGTTGCGGTCAGCAATTTGCTTTGTTGCAAGTCAAAAAGTTGGTGTAGAGCAACACGTAGACATGGTTTGAGTTGTGGCATTGAGCGGAGCTGCAAATTCCGATAGAAATAGTTACATGCGGGTGTAATTTTCGGAAGCACTATTTTAATTGATGTAACTAATCATATAAGCGTTTAGCAATAAGATTTTATAATTGAAGAAAATAATAATAAACGTTTTGAACAGTTAATCATGTGTTGAATGAATTTTCTTTGCTTCCTTAATAAGAGCTTTAACAACTTCAGAATTTTCTTCATACGAGTGAGTACACTCCATCTTTGTCGGTATTTAAATTATTAAGGGGAGGGTTTATGGAATCTCCAGAAATAATATATACTTGCAAGTATATGTAATTGCACTTTATAGCCGCTGAAGTCATTTCGACCGAACTTCTCCTCAAATTTGTGGGGTGCAACTTAATTGAGGTATTACTGATGAATTTTTATGCATTTTATTTGGTGTAAAAAATACACTCGGAAGTGTTGACATTCCCTGGCGAAGGGCGACCGCAATTAGAAAAAAATTCTTTAAAATAATATTTTACAATTTTCTTCTAAAAAAGAGAATCACATGGCGAATTTCTGTTTGCTTTGGTAGTGGAATTTTGTCTGGCCTATCCTGAGCTATCTTGCGTTTTCTCGTCTCCATTTTAGCCGATCGTTCTAAAATTTGAAAGGAAGACTAATAAAATGATTGCAAAAACAAATTGAAAGTCACCAGAATCACCGAACTTTTGTTAATCTCTTCGTACTAGGTGGGGTGAAAAGTAATCCCCTTGACCGCCAAAATGCGCTGTTACTGCAAAAATGCAAAAAGCGTTATAGCGCCTTACCATATAGTCCAAATTTCCGTGCGATACTGCCCTTAGTATTATTTTGACGTGATTGGCATCGTGTAGAGTATGGACAAAACCGATTTTCGCGCACAAGAGCATCGCATCCATGGCTAAAATCAAAGACTTCAGCATCACCGTATTTGCCCGATTGGGCTCCCCTGGACTATTATCTCTTTCCAAACCTCAAAAGATGGCTCATCAATAAAAAAATTCAGCTCACGCGAAGAAAAAATCGACGCCGCGGAGGAGTATTTTGCAGACCTTCCAGAAAATTACTTTTCGGAAGGAATCAAGAAGTTGTAGGATCACTAGAATTAGTGTATCGAGCTAAAAGGGGATTACATTGAATAAAATATAAAAAACACTGTAGGTATTCTTGAAATCTATAAATATACGAGTATATATAATTGGCGCTTTGTAAACTCTGAAGCGATTATCGACTGTACTCCTCATCCAATCTTTAATAAACGCGCCATTAGTTCTGCTTTCTCCAGGCTTGATAGAGAAGCGAAGCGAATGGGTCTGATAGTGACTGAGGACAAGACGAAATATCTCATGTCATCACACAAACAGCCATTGCATTCGAGACGCGGCTCATATGTCGCTGTTGACAGTCATAACTTCAAGGTCATAAATAATTTCGTCTCTCTAGCGACCAGCATTTATACCAATAATAATGTCTGCAATGAAATCCAACGCAGAATCACTCTCTCCAACAGGTGCTACTATGGACTGAGGTAGGCTTTTGAAGAGTAAAGTCCTCTCTCGGCGAACGAAAACCAAACTCTACAAGTGCAGCACAATGGAAGTTATCAACATCCGATGAGGTAAACGTGGGAGTCTTCGAGAGAAAAGTTTTGTGAGGAGTTATACATATATACGTTGCCATTCACATAATTCAGGGAATGAAGAGACAGCGGCTACGCTGACTAGGTCATCTCATCCGTATGAAAATATTCGACGTAGTACCCGTCGGTGGAAGCACAGGAAGAGGAAGGCCTCCACTTCGTTGGAAGGATCAAGTGGAGAGCGACCTGGTTTGTCTTGTTATTTCGCAACTGGCGCCAAACAGCTTCTCTTCGCCGAATTGCGCACTATTCTTGAATCGGCTCAAACTTTATAATAATAAAGGAATTTGATAAAAAAAACTTTTTAGTACATTTTATTTATGTATGGGATAACCTTCCACAAATATTATTATTATTTTTTTTTTTTTTTGTTCCAAATATTCAACTTTTATCAGTGTTTCTTCTAACAAACAGACATACATTCCTTCGGTTTTTTTCATTTACCGAAAGCAAACTGTGAAGGAAGCTATCATTAAACTGTTTATCTGCAATAAAATATATATGTATGTAAGTATGTATATACACATATTTACACTTAACAATTTAAATTAATAAATTCCACCATTTATTCTAAAGAATTATGTATGTATGTTTATAAGAAACAACAACACACCACAGCAACAACATTTAGTTCAATTTAAAAATGTCAACGCCATTTTAGCTAGACAACCCAACCGCCACCAAAGAAATTTGAGCTGCAACAAAAACAACAAGGGAAAAATATAATATTATATTTAAGATGCTACAAGACGAAAACAACAGCAACAAACAATGAATCTCTACACTACACTACACTCGCCGCCATTTTTAAAACGGATATTCTTAATTTAAATATGAAGACGCACGCGTAATTTAGTCTGCTGCAGTCAACTTAACGTTTCAATGCCGCAACGCAGCGTCAGTGGCTACAGACACAAAGTGCCACACATACATAGAAGTATGGAGATAAGGAGTGGCATCCAATGCAGCTTATGGTATACATATGTATGAACCTATATACATACATACATACAAATCTATCTACATATGAGTTGCTGGTTGCGGCTGCTGCATGCAACATGGCTGGTGAATTATTTAGTTGCTCGTAAATTGATAGTCTACTGCGTTCGCGGTGATAGCGGCAGAGGTTCGAGCAACACGCAAATTGCAGTTAATTCAATTTAAAATTTTAAGTGACTGCAATGAAGAGGAAGAAAGTGATGAATATGTTGGTGGTGGCAACTTTTACGTATGCTTATATAATACATACATATATACATTCGTTTGTATGTGTACATATGTATGTATGCACGAGTATATATATGTATGTACTTCCAAGTAGGCAATTTGGGTGTAGCAGAGTGAAGAAAATTTAATATGAATAGAATTTTTATACAATTTTTGCTTTAAAAAAACGTTGCTTTTTAAGAAGTTTTCTCAGGAGGATCCGTATAGAACCATGAAAGCGCAGCTACCGATGTGAGACCACTGATGAACTCATTGCGATACCAAATAGTTTAATACTAGGCCGAGCTCCTCCTTCAATTTGCGGTTTTGCGTCTTAATGTTTTCAAACAAGTGGAGGCACCTCCAATTTATTCTGAGCAGCCTCCGAACGACTGATAGTTTTTTACGAGGAGCTTTGATTTTCATGTCAGAACTAGACTCAGAGCGCTTTACATTCCTTCCTATTGGATACACGAAACTGGAGGAAAGATTGGTGCTCGTCTCTTTGCAAGTGATCTCATCGAACAATTGTCTATCAGAAGTTTAGAGAGGTGTTTCTTTTTAAGAAGTAAAACATTTTCCAATAAGAGGTGTTATTTTGAATAGCCTGCTAGTCCGGTAGATGTCACTTCGAGCTGTTGGAACAAGTTAGTGAAGTGAAGAATAAAACACGAGCACGTCGCTCAAGAACAACTGAGAATATTGCTGCTGCAGCCTAAAGTGTTGAAGAAACCCCAGGTTTGTCCATCACACGTCGTTCTTTGGAATTGAGCATTCCACAAACGTCATTACACCATATTTTACACAAAGAGTTGGGTTTTAAGGTTTATAAAGTTCAGTTAAATGATCCGAAATTTCATCGAAAAATCATCTTGACTGATGAGGTCCATTTCCACCTTGATGGCTACGTCAATAATAGTTACGGTAAATGGTTCGCGCTATCGAGATATCTTTAATGATTTTTTATGGCCGGAATTGGGTGGTATTGATTCAGAAAACATTTACTTTCAACAAGATGGCGCTACGTGCAACACAAGCAACGAAACCATTGATATTTTAAGGGAAAAGTTTCCGAACTTGCTTTCCATCTTGCGACTTTTTCCTTTGGGGCCACGTGAAAGATAACGTCTACGCCAACAGGTCAACGTTGATTCAAGACCTCAAAGATGGAATTCGTGAAGCTATTGATAGCATACCGCAGACGCTTTGTTATTTGTTGATGGAAACTTTTATAAAAAGGGATACGGCCCTGTAGCGTAGCCGTTGCGGCCATTTGGCTGATATTGTTCTCCATTATTAATGAGATATCTTCCTCTTTACATTGAAATAAACATGCGGTCATATATTTCTGAAAATGCCATTTTCCCTATGAGCCTGCGGACGGGAAGCCAAGCAACTTAGTCGTTGCCAGACTATCCCTGAAAAAAAATTATATCCTTGCTAGTGAGTACACACTTAATGATTGGGTAATCTGAAAAGGAGTTCATTAAGTGGGTTTTTTGAGAAAAGACTTCGCAAACGCTTACATAGAGCTTTGATCCAGCCATGAATATATCAATACTGTTGATTAGAAACCCGTAGCTATTGTTTAATTTTTCCTTTCCAGGGAGTGGCATAATATAATTCTACTAGTCACCAAAAAAATGAGTGGTCTCGAGTTCACCTCTTATACTAATCATTGCTGACCTTTGAATTTTGCTTATGGGGTTTGTCACCACAGATCCCCATACATCCATCCCATAAAGGAGTATTTGGCGCATCAGGGATGTATACCAGGTGTATTAGATGAAATTTGCCGGTTTTTTCGATGAAGAAAACACTTAACTTTCAGGAATCTCAAAATTTTTTTATTCAAAGTATTGACCATTGGTTTCTACACATTTCGCCCATTTTTCAGGCAAATTATGGATACCATTCCAAAAAAACTTTTTCTCTTTCGAAGCAAACCATTCGACGAGTCATTTTTCGACTTCTTCAAAATTAGCGAAACACTGCTCCGCAAGGGAGTGCCCCATCGATGCGAAAAGGTGATAGTCGGACGGGGCGAAGTCTGGAGAGTACGGCGGGTACGATAATATTTCCCAATAAAGTGTTTTTAATGTGTCTTTCACCAGTTTAGCGGTATGAGACGGCGCGTTGCCATGTTGCAAGATAACTTCGCCATGTCTTCGGGCCCATTCCGACCGTTTTTCGATCAACGCATGATTCAAATTGATCGTTTGTTGTCGGTAGCGATCCGTGTTCACCGTTTCACCAGGTTTTAACAACTCGTAGTACACCACACCACACTGGTCCCACCAAACATAGAGCCTTGTCTTACGGCCAAAGCGATTTGGCCTTGCAGTCGATGGGCCAGCTTCACCAGGGGAAAGCCATGATTTTTTTCGCTTCGGGTTCTCAAAATAAATCCATTTCTCGTCCCCCGTGACAATTTGATGCAGAAAAGATTTCCTTTCGAATCGTTGAAGCAGCATTTCACAATCGGTTTTTCGATTTTCCATTTGTCTATCGTTCAGCTGGTGTGGCACACATTTTCCATACTTCTGGATCTTTCCCATGACTTTTAAACGTTGGCAAATTGCTCCTCGAGTCACATGTAGTGTTTCTGCCAGTTTTTGTTGCGATTGGGTAGGATCAACATCCACGTCTGCAATTCCTCGTCTTCGAACTTTTTCGCTGCACCAGGATGTTCATTGTCTTTCAAATCGAAATCTCCACTTTTAAATTAACGAAACCATGTCTCACATGTTCTAATCACTGGAGCATGTTCACCATAAGTTTCTACCAGCAACCGGTGAGCTTCAGCTGCTTTTTTCTTATGATGAAATAAGAAAAGCAACGAATGCCGCAAATGGGATTTACTTGGAACGAAACTCGACATATTCACTGAGGTAAACAATTATGACGCTATTATTTTGGCCGAATGTGACTTGCGTATTTTTGTAGGTTAATGTCAATAGAAAAAAATTACATACATGCCAATTCATAAAAATTTATACATATTGCTAGCGACATCTACTAGTAAAACCCCTGGTAGATGAGTTGTACCAGGCTCTTTGTCTGCAATAGGTGGTGGTTTGACTCCGAACTAGATGCAACCAATGCAATGTTTGGAGTCATCTTAAGTTCTCCGAACTGACAACATTGAATTTTTGTCCAGCCGAACGCGGTTAAGTAAAATTTGTTTAACAATTGTTACTGCCCATGAGCTCACCGAACAGAATTAATAACTTTTTTTATATTTTTATATAACAATATATCAAAATGCTATATCCTCCCACTGGTATTCAATTCAACTTCCTCACTGACTTTCAACCATTTTTATGCTCACGAAAAAGTGAAAATTTTCAATTGCAATGCACAAATCAAAGAAAATAAGATTCAAAGCAGAAGCGAAAAAGAGTCAACATTGAAGCGATAAGCCGAGCAGACAGCCAAAAAGAGAATGTAAATGCCTCAGAACGCATAGCCTTGTTGGCAACATGTGTTGCACAGAAAAAGCTTCAAACTTTAATTTTTGAATGCCAACTCTATGTACTCTTTCTTATAATGCATATACGGAATACGACACGAGTCTAAACTCTCCGCAGTGGCTGCGTGTCGCCACAAATGCAAATTCAAAAGCAGCAACAGTCGATGGGAAAGAGATTGTTTGATGTTTATTAAATTTACTGCTTTGATTGTTATGTGGATTGAAGTTTATTTGTTGTTGTCGACTAAAACTAGGACAATCAGTCAGTAGGACACACACAAAATAAAGTTTTGGAAAGTGAGTGCACTTATAAATACATGTAAATAGACATATGTATGTACATACATACATACGCAGCTACATCTCAATGGATGATTGGCGGGTATCATCCTGAAAATTAGATCATCATGACTTAAATAGTAGGTTCAAACCCTACTTGAGGAGATTTGGCTGATTGACGTACCTTTAAGAATGATAAAAATGAAAGTTGGTAGAATAGTGAATTGGCAGAAGGGAACGATGAAGACTTTCGTGATCAGAAGTTGAAAGTAGAAGGGGCGGCTGATAAAGTCGCGGCCTAAAATACTTAATGAAACAAATGTATGCATAGTTTTATGTTTTTTATTTTTCAGAGGAGACCCTCAAGTGAAATACACTTTTCTCGTCGTGAGTGCAATGCCTTTACACCACTGAAAAAAATTTTCTTTAGATTTCCCTTCAAAATGGTTTTTACAGCCGCTTTCATTTCACTGTCGTCTGAAAATCTTCGCCTCCGAAACTGTTTTTTTAAGGGGTTAGGGGTAGGCAGAGGCACGAAAAAATGAGAATTTTCAGTATTTTTTTTTTGCTATTAAATAATTTTATTTTACAAAAGTAGTGATATGGTATTATTAAACAATGTTTTGACTTGAAGTCACGAAAAATTCAAAAAAAAAAAATTATTTCCGAAGTTACAGCTGTCTGTGTTAACCCAGTTCCAAAAAAATGTCCTTGCGGTGACAATCATAAGTCCTTGGAGATTCATCTGAAGAAACATCAATCGGATAAAAAAAAATTAGTTTTATAAATAAATAATCCTGGGCCTGATCGAAGGATTTTTTTTTTTCAAAAATTAACAAAATGGCGGCCTCAGGAAATTATTGTCTAGATTTTTGGGAAAAAATCAACAGTTAATTGGTCTTAAAAAATCGAAATTTTCCAAAAAAAAAAAATCTTTCGATTTTTTAACGAGTTTATTATGTATTCTAAAAGCTGTATAAATTTCATTAAAATCAACTGAGCGGTTTTCGAGTTACAGTTGTCACCAGTTCAAAAAACATAGTTTTGAGAAAAACGCGTTTAAAGTTTCACACTAGATACTAGCTACCTGCTCCCGAGCGCTTTGAAAGGCCCGAGCTCTCTTTGTTATTTGTCGAATAACTTAAAAACGAATTATCGGATTAACTTGAAATTTTCAGAGATTATTTTCAAGATATTATACTTAACGAAAATGCAAAAAAAAAATTTGATTTTTGGAAAATTCTGACTACCGGGGTTATGGGTAAATTTTAGAAAAGGACAAAGTCACTGGGAACCAGGTCCGGATTGTAGGGTCGATGGTCAATTTCTGTAAATCCAGTAGCTTTTAAGGCATCCCTCGAAACCCGAGTGGTGTGAACGCATGCGTTGGCTTAAAGAAACGGCACTGCGCCAACTTGTTACGTCTCTTCTGTACGACTGCCTCATTCTAGTTTCCTTTGGCAAGTAATCAAAATAATATTCTCTCGATATCCCATAATCTTCGACGCAGACATTTCCACTTTGGCTTTTTTGTTTTTTTTTTTTTTTTTTTGGTGGCCTGTCCCCCTTTTTAACCACTGCATCGACTCCTGTTTGAACTCGGGATTATACTGACGAATCCAAGTTTCATCAAGTGTTACAATGCGGTTGCGAATTGCATCCAAATCATCTTGACACAACTCCAAAAAGAAATCTGTACAACCTCCTATCGTCGCTGCTTTTTGGGCGGTGTGAGGATTCGCGCATTAATTTTTTTCATATTCAAATGTTCACGCAAAATCTCTACAGCTCGTTCTTTGCTAATCTGTAATCTTTCTGTTACCTGCCACAATTTAATTCTTCGATTCTTCGAGTACTAATGTTTCGACTTTCTGAGGGGATCATCTTCACAGGTCTCTCTTCCTTATTGAAACAGCCGAGCCTGTTTTTTCACCACCGTATATGAAGGAGCAGAGTGCTGAAGAACCGATGACAACTCTTATTAAAAATTTCCTTCCACGTACTTCCTTTTTTGCAAAGAATTTAATCACAGCGCGGTGCTCCAAATTGCAAGAATTTCCAGTTTCCGTACCGTCTTTATTTCGATGAACCAGATTTGACTGATAAGGGCTATATGCCGAACACGGTTTTCAAAACTGGTTATACCAATTTTTTTGAACTGGATGAAAGGAAGAAATAAAGCTTGTCTGTGCTGTGTGAAGCCAGGTAATGTGGATGGTCAAGCGCTGTGTGTAAGAGTTGCCGAGAATTAAGCCAAAATGCGTGAGTATGAAGAGCTTAAGGTGACTGAAACAGACATTGTTCGAAAATTATATGACCCAGAATATATGGATTATATGGATTTTATGGAGGGAACACCTCTCCAGTCTGTGGAATGGCAGTGTTCCCTCCTTAGATACAGTATACTCAGAGTCACCCTTCTGGTTCCTTTGCTCCAGTCTTGAAACCTTCTGTTGGTCGCCGTCGCCGACGCATTTCGGCCTCTTTCTTTTTCCCTGAAAATGCGTCTTGCTTCCCTCTTCAACTCTCGGTATCTATTCAACCCGCACGTGTTGTGTCAATCGTAAGGTTGCGAGGTAGAGAGTCTGTTTTCTCTCTACTGCAGCTCGGCATTCCACATCGTACCAGCAGTTTTTGCGACCTTTTCGAAATCCAACAGTTTGTAAAGGCGGCACGTAGGGAGTTTGAGATGCAGTTATACATTCCACTATATATAGAGTTGCTGCTGAGTGCTCTTAGAAAACAGGTATGCAAGCCGAGTAGAAAATCGTGCGGAAGTCTGTTGTGAAAGCAGATTTTCGAAGTCGAGCCTTCCTTGTGTTTGTTGACGGACGTTCTTTGATACACCGAGGCGTATACGTAACTTCACTACGACAAGATAGTGATCCGAGTCGATATTAGGACCTCGGAACGTACGCACATCTAAAACACTGGATAGACATGTATCCGCCTATCACAACATGATCGACACACAATCATGGTTTTTCGATCTGGAGACAGCCAATTAGCTTGGTGAATATTCTTAAGCTGGAATCTAGTACTACAGACAACCATATTTCGGGTCGCTGCGAAGTCGATCAGCCTCAACCCATTTGAGAATGTTTCTTCGTGGATGCAGAATATTCCAACGGTTGTGTCGAATATACCTTCTTTGGCCACCCGGGCGTTGAAGTCGACAAGCACAATTATCACATCGTGGCGGGGGCAGCGTTCATAAGTATTCTCGAGGCGCTCATAGAAGGCATCCTTGGTCACATTGTCCTTATCTTCCGTCGGGACATGGGCGCGAATGAGCGTTGCGCTAAGAAATTTCGTTTTGATGCGGATTGTGGCGAGGCGTTCATCCACCGGAGTGAAAGCCAGTACTCAGCAACGGCGTCTCTCTCCCACCACGAATCCGACAACAAATCTGCTCTCCTTTATATGGCGGCTTCAGTAAATTTTAACAAGAACCCACCTTCTTCCGTCCTTGTCCCGTCCATCGAACGTCTTGGACGGCGGTAATGTCAGCATTTAATTTTATGAGAACATCAACCAGCTGGGCGGCGGCACCTTCCCAATTAAGGAAACGGAAAGATGCATGCCCCTAAAATCGTGATCCTTAAAACATTTGCGGAGGTCGCCATCAATGTGAGGGTGGTCTCCCATCTGAGGCCTTTTGGGGTTTTGTGCGACTGCCTCGATGTCCTCGTTGAAAGCATCCTACGCGAGCCCCTGCTAGGCAGTCACCTTTATAAACCCACAACAACGCGACACTCGTCAGATTGCAAGACGACTTATAGAATTCTCAAGAGAGCCGAGGGCTGGGAATGGTTAAACCCAAGAGCCGGCTAATTTCCATAAAGTGAGCTTAAAGCCGATGCAAGTAGAGAACTTCCTTAGGTTACTGCAATTGTTATTGGTATTGGTATTTTTTTGTTGTTGTTGTTGTTATGATTGCATTAACGGTAGCTGTTCTATTTACATATGTACGTCCATATATATTTCAATAATTTTTGCTTAATTCCAGAATACTTTATAGATACTCGTACGTACAGAACGTTGTTACTAGTGTTGTTGTTGTTGTTTTTTTTTGTTGCTGTTCGATGTTATTGCTGCTGGCTTGGCGGTCGCTACTGCGACTGCTTTGGCGGTTTGTTGCCACGCCTTTCAGCTATTATTGTTTAGGCGAGTTTTTGTTACATTCGCTGTTGTTGTCCCTACGTTTTGGCTTCGACTCTCGAACACAAAGCAATTCTGCCAGCAGCAACAGTAACAAATAATACTAACAACAACAACAACAACAACAACAACAACAATATCAACAAAAGCGACAACGGCGCCGCCAAACAATGGCAAACCAGCACAAAGGCAAGCGGAAGCAAAGGAAAAAGCCAACCAAACCAAAGCAAGGCGAACAACAACAAGCGAAGCAACAATAACAACGTACAACTGTTGTTGTTGGTAGGTATTAGATACATCAAGAGCATTTTAGCATGGAAAAGTTCAATGACACAGTTATTTTGATGTGTTTTTTTTTTACCTTTCAGACTATTGTGTTTAGTTGCTATTGTTGCAGCAATGCAATAAAACCAACAACAACAACAACAAGAGCAATCTTTAATATGACAGTGAGGCAGGTCCGTTGTCTAACGCCCCTCAACCAACGTAAAGGAGCTGCCGACTTCAGCTTTGTGGAGCTCTGAGACAATAGACTTGGTAAATATGCTCTCTTTATTGAAATCCATAACACACTCTCGCTCTCTTCAATTTTCTATAGAAATTTTATTTGTTTTCTTTGCAAATATATACTTATATTTTTTGTTGTTGTGTGTGTTTTTTTGCATGAATTTTCATTTTTCATTCTTTTAAATAAAAATCCAAACAAAGCCAAAGGAACAAATAATAACACACACACACACTTGCACAGCATGCCGACATGCTTGGCTATCAACTTCTCATAGGCAAATTTCTTTAGTTAAAACCATTTATGACAACATCCGTCCGTCCGTCTGTCTGTCTGTCCGTCGGCTTTTGTATTCCAACCCAGACTCGACAGAGACACTTGGCAATTATCAATGAAGTTTGTGTACATAGTGAAGGTTTTTGTTGTATTTTTTTTTTTAATATTAATTTTTTTTTTTGCAAAATAAAGTTTAAAAATATGTTTGTATGTTTGTAGAAAATTTCTTATTGTCACACTCGCATGTATGTGTATGTACATACAAACACACAATCACATTGACAAAAGCCCGAAAAATGTAGGTCAAAAGCATTTCAATAACTTCGAAACACACATACATACGTACAAATTCATATACTCGTACTACACCACAATCAAACAAACTGACACAATGCCCTCAAAATCACACAAAAGGAATTGGGAGTGAACAATCAAGTGAAATTTTGTTTGTATGTAGAGTTTGCACGTGAAACTTTTAAGAAAGGAATTAAAAAGAATAAACTTTTTTTTTTTTTGAAAATTTCACATCTGATCAAAAGCTTAGTATCTATTATTTGTTGTAAAAAAAATTTAATTTTTTGGTATCAAATAAATTATAAAAAAATTACATAAACGCTTTTTAGTAGTACCGTTTGGAGTGTGTTGACCTTGAGGTCGCACATGAGAGTCATGAAAATGGACTTAAAGCTTGGAAGTTACAAAAATATGTAAGTATCCAGCTTCATAAATAATTTTATAGCAAACTATCAGATCTGAAAGATGCTTCTGTGTTTAAAATTAGCCTCCTCTTCATAATGCTTAGACACCGCCTCTGCCATTACAGCCGCCTTAGTAATCACGCCAACCTCTGCTCCTCCTCCTTTTAGCTGTTCGACACTAATTGAAGCCACCAAGTGAAACCATTACTTCTCCAGCTCATTCTTCCATTTTCCTCTGCTTCCACCCACATATAGTGTACCGAATATTTCCAGAGCTGGTGTGTTTTTTATTCATCTGTACAACATGATCAGCGGTTCGAGTGCTCCTCCGATCAACATCCCAACATGCAAAATTATAGACAATTAATGTTTCCGAAAGTGATTGACCATCCCCAAGGAATGTCAAGTCCTCCGAGAGTATTTCTGACATGAAATAAAATAAAATAAATCATGAAAACCCATCGGTCGTTCGGAGACATTTGTTAAAAATAACATCAAGATGCACAGCACAAATTGAAGAAGGATATCGTCTTCCGAAGCCAACTCGACGGTTATTGTATTGTTGTTGTTGTTGTAACCGCAAAATATTCCACGAATTGGATTTTGAGAAATATTTGAAGGAGTGACAGTCCCTGGCCGAATAAAAATCCGGGTCGTTCCAGTATAAAGACCCGACTGTAGTGGACATTATTGAATTTTAGTCGCCTCTTATGACAGGCATGCCTCACCACGGGTAAATTCTTGACGCAATAACCCGCAGGGGCATCGGTTATGTGTCATAAAGTGAGACAGGAATGGTGAGTGGCTTGTAGGAGCTTGGTTTTGGCTCGTCGAGAAAAATCTACGAACACTTTGATTTTAAGACTGTCAATGGTGACGTTGTAGCTACGACGTCAATATGCTGGCTATTTATTTGATGACAGAAGATATTTATCCCCGTTCCCTGCCATACCCACTCTCCTCGCTTTCTTATCCAGTCTAGAGAAGACAGATCTGAAGGCGCGATTGTTGAAGACGGTGGTATTAATTTTATAGTATAAGTAGTCACCATGTCTGAAACCTCGTTTGGTATCAAACGGCTCAAAGAAAGCATTCCCAATTTTGGTGTTGCTCAGCGACAGTTTACTCAGTTGTATAAATTTACGGCAAAGCGGGATTGAGGCAGCTGCTATTTGTGCTATCGAAGGCTGCTTTAAAAGCGGCGAAAAGGTATAGATTTGCTAGGTTTGACCCAATGATAATTACTACAAGTTAAGGAACCTAATGCTTTGCTGCGCAACTAATATCTGCTGGTATGCTATCGAAGGGAGCACCCCAACAAACATTTATTAAAAGCAGAACCACCACCCAGGCACATCAAAAAGGGAGTACTTGACTTAAAGGACTGCATTCAACAAAATGTGGAACAACCGCTGGACAGGACGGCCTACAGACAGGCCCTAAACACCATTCACCAGGAGTCAGTTAACACCTTCAAAAACTCTCTCCCTGTGAATCGTCATTCGGAGTCCAACCACCCCACATAAGACGAAGTGCTTGAGCTGCCTCGAGAGTCCCGCGTAATACTGGCTCAACTTAGGTCTGGATATTGTAGCAGGTTAAACTCTTACCTATCCAGACTCGACGCCGACATACTTAACGTATGTCCAGCATGTAAAGAGTCCCCACATGACACTAACCACCTCTTAGCATGCCCCCAAAAACCAACTCATCTAACCTCCCCCTTTCCATATGGTCCGAACCCGTTGAACCAACTCGTTTCCTGGACCATCCGTTAGATGACTTCGGTGACTTAGACCAACTAGCATGCTCTTAAGCCGTTGTAGCCGCAAAAAAATAGTTTTTGGGGAATGTTGCGGTAAAGATAATCCTTGGCTGGACAAAAATCCGGAACGTTCCGGTATAAAGACCCGACTGTCGTGGAAACTTTTGGAATCTAGTAGCCTCTTGCAGCAAGCGTTCTTTACCGAGGGCATATTCTGCAAAGAAGCTGGTGCTTGTCAGCTCCTCATAGTCATATTTGAATAGCTCAGTCGTTAGACCATCGATTCCGCCGCTATGTTATTCTTTAAGAGAGCAATCGTTATACAAACTTTATCATTGTCGGGTACTATAACGTCTTTACCATCATAATCGGTTGGGGACTCGGGTTGACCATCTCGGGTTGTTGTACTTTCATTGCCGTTCGCCCGTCAAGTGAAAGTGTACTCTCCATAAGCTCAGTATGTTCTGTACACAGATCATCTGATTACCTCCTTTTTTTCGAAAATTTTTCGAATCTCCGGTGGGTTTGAACAAAGATTCCTTGCTTTGGTGGAGTGTGCCATTGGTGTAAAAGTGGAAAAACTTCACCATTCCGACAAAACCACCGCATATAGACTGTGGCTAATAGACTCCCAGGGTAGAACAAGCTACGTTAAGTTGAACTGAACTCTTAAGAGTTCCAGAAATATAGTCTCCATAAGACTAAGTACGCTCGTCAGTAGAGATTTTGCCCTCACTGTATTAGCAATTCATTAATTGAGACAATGAATTCGCAATACATATGTACATACATATTTACACTTATATTTGATCATAATCAAGATTTGGGTTGGCCCACAAACGATGCCTTCCTTCGTTCAACGACGTTGTCGTTACATTTCCTGCAACTAATACATATATACATACCTATATGTATATACAGATTTTTCGCAGCTCATTGTTTATAATGGTTTTTCTTTTCATTTCATTCTGCATTGTATTGTATTTTAATTGTTTGGTATTTTATACACTCATACATATGTACATACATAGGTATAAACAAACAAACACTTTCGCTTTTCAAATTGCGGCAAGACAAAGTTGGTGACTTCAGTCGTCAGTCGTCACCAACAGCCAACCGCATTTTGTATTGAGCTGACTGACAAAAGTAAATTCAAAAGGATAAATACGGCGTGACGTCACTGATGATAAGGTCGAAATCGCTGCACGACGCGTTGTAAGTGGGTATGTAGAACTAGACTCGTTCGCCGGCTTTGTTCTTGCGAAAGTGAAGGATGCTGCTGCTGCTGCTGCCTCGCCTGCCTGCACCTGCTCCAACGCGATGCGGCGACAGTTGGCACCTGTTGGCTTAATGCTTTTATACTGGCTTTTGTTGGATTGTTAGTAGGTTTCTATGCGCATACTATGTTTCTCTCTCTATGTGTGTGTGTTTGTGTCTATTTGCATATTTACCGTCGTTATTTCACCGTTCGCCACTCGAATCTCGTTCAATTGCATTCCATCATTCATTCGAATTCAGCCATTCAAATATTCTCATTCAATTTTCGGTTTTTGTTCTCTTCAGGCGTCTGCTGCCGCAAGGCTACTGCTGCGTCGGCTAGGCTGCGCTGTCTGCTAACTACTCAGCGACTGCGGCGGCTCTGCTGCATGAATTCTTTTGATGTTTTTGTTTGGTTCAATGTGGCTGACTTGCAAATTGACTGTTTGGAGTAAGTGAATGAGTGAGTGACTGTGTATAAATATGTATGTGCATAAGTTTGTATTTTTACCGACCCACGGAAGCTCGTTCGTATGCCTATTGGTGGGAATGTCGCTGTTTGTTATTAATAATGGCTGCCAAGAAGTTTTTGTTGTTGTAGTAATTTACTGTTTTTTGGTTGTTATAAATTTTCTTTGAGGCTTTTATAAATTTTACGTTACTATAAATTATTTATTACACCCTTTCCCAATTTTTATGGAGAAATTTCCTAAGCTAACCCGACAGAATTGAGACCCACCGAAAGCAGGCAGGGTAATTCAGGTTCATCATCATCTCCGGGTGTTGTACTCGCACTGCTATTCAGGAGCCTAAAGAAGTGTTGGCTCCATGAACTAATTTTTTCCTACATGAGTAGACTCCTTCTGTATGTCGCAGCACCTTGCTTTCTCTTGTTGTAAATTGCTTGGCTGCTCTCTTCAGTTCCCGTTACCGCTTCGTTTCCGACATGGTCGAATCCAATTGTTTCCGGAGCGGCTCTACGTAGGGAATCAATTGTGATTCCAGCGTTTGTTGACAGGTATGTATGTATAAGTTGAAAAACTTCAGATTGTGGTTGATCCGGATTATCATGAGACGATCATAGCAAATTTGCGCTCCTTTATATGACCGCTGTAACAAAGACCCACTGTTTTCCACTGCATTCAGGACCACTTACTACAACCGCTAGACAGGACGGCTTACCAACGTCCCCTGCGGGTTAAGAGTTCAAGAATTTACTCCCGCAACATTCCCCAAAACTACCTTGAGGAATATTTTTGCGGTTACAACAACAACAGCTTACAAAGCAGTCATTAAACGCCATTCACCGAGAGTCCATCAACACTTTCATGAAATCTTTTCTAGTGAATGGCGTTCTCGGAGTGAAACCACCACCATAGTAGATAAAACTCTTAGCTATCCAGACTTGATCCCGACATACCCAACGTATGTTATGTATGCAATGAGTTCCCAGACGACCACCTCTTTGCATGTTCTCTAAAACCAACTCACCTAACCCCCCTTTCGCTCTCGTTCGAATACGTTGTTGTTGTAATAACCGCAAAAATATTTTCCGATTTGGTTTTCGGGAAGTGATAGTCCTTGGTCTTATGAACTTTCGGGTCGTTCCGCTTTAAGAACTCGACTGTCGAGGGAACTATTGGATTTTTGTCGTCTCTTACGACAGGCATGGCTTACTACGGGTAAAGCTAACCCGTAGAGTCCAAACCCGTCGAAACAGCTCGTTTTCTAAGCGGGGTCAGCGAATCGCTGCAACAACAACAACAATGACTGTCTTCCCTGCATGTTCCGTCCATTACATAAATTTTTACAAGAATGTCAGCCAGCTGGGCAGTAGCTCCTTTCCAATTAAGAATCGTACATACCAGGTGCTGGCCTTCAATCTACGAAAAACTAGTCTTTCATCCGAGAAATATTGTTCGATTCGTTCATTGTGGTAGATTTCTTATGTGGTGGGCTCCAAACCTGCACACAACCACAGGGGTTCGCCTTCCCACTCTGCCTCGTCTCCAAAATGATGTTTGTTGGCTACTCTGAGGGTACTCGGTCTAACTCCAAAAGTCGAGGACCACTTGGACCTTTGAACTATATATGAAATAGTCATTTCTGTCCACTGCCAGGTGAATGGTGGTCAAAAGCTTTTGTGGACTCCCAATCAGCCTTGAGAAATCGCTAAAAAAAATTCACAAAAAGCTTGGAAACATCATTCGGAGGCGCTATGAAACTATAGCTTTCCTATTTACACGTATGTTTATGAAAAAAAATATTAAAAAAAAAACTAATAATAATATTTACATACGAGTATGTCTAAGCGCCTTTAAAAACTATTGCTACCGATTGTAAAAGTCTCAGTTCGTACCGTCATTGCAAAGCTCAACTGTTTTTTGTTTCGAATATTATTATATTTTACTCATATCCATTGACTGGCAAATTTGCCGAGGTCTTTGACCTGCAATTATTCCGGGTCTGTCTGGTGTGACGTAGCTCAGCCGAAACACTTGCCGATTGGCTTTTTCAAAACTTTTGTGCCACAAAAACAATGGCAGCAAACTGTGTATAGTAGAAGGTATTGTGGTGTGTATGTGTTGAACATGCATACATATGGTACATACATATGTAGATATAACTCATATAACTATTTTATTATTATTGTTATTATTATTTCGTAACATTTGCTAACGCATTGTGTATACAAATGGCTCAAGACCTTCGCTTTTGAAAAAAAAATTCATACAAACAAATATACTTGCATACAATTTGCCATTCAAGGCGGAGCAGAGCGCTGCCCTCCGCTGTCAGCCTACCTCTGCTACCGTCGACGTCATCAACGCCGCTATTCAGTTCAACTCCAATTGAAAAGAAACAAAGTCAAGGTCATTGCAAAGAGTTTTTAATTGTTATTTGCAACAACATTCTACTATACAACAACAACAACAACAACAACAACAACAACAACAACAACAAAAGCAATAACAATTTACGTGAAAAAAAGTTGCATAAAAAGCAGAATATAACAAAAACAATGCAAAGCAATAACAAATGCAAGAAAAAAAATATCAAAAAAAAAGAAAGAAATAAAAGGAAAAATTAAAAAAAAATAAAATAAATTCAAAACAAAACACATAAAAGGAGGCAAATAAAAGGCGAGTGAAAAGAGGAAATGTGGCAGCAGCGGCAACAACAAAAGTAACAATGCAAGTAATAATGAATAAAAATAACCGAAGAGAGAGTGAAAGGGTGTGTGGTGTATCTAAACCGAAAATAAAAATGGCAGCAGCCGACGCAACAACAACAACAACAACAAAAGATGGTAAATAAAAGTGTTAAACAAAAAAAAAACAAAACACCGGCATCGGCATCAGCGGCCGTGGCGTTGGCGGTGGTGGCAGCAGCGACATTGGAGGCACGGCCTCACTGGCGGTCATAAATGCCACAAAACAAAAGCAGAAGCGCTGAATAGCGGCTGAATTGAGTGAAAATGGGGGTCAGGCGTTGACGATCTAACAGCTGATTGTTGCCGTTTATTATGGTGAGAGGAAGTTGGTGCGCAGTGGGTAGGAAGTGGCAGTACGTGTGGCAGGCGACATTATTAAACACACAAAGGGTACATACGTGTATGTATGTAACTATATCCACCTGTCACCTTGCAACAACAAAAGGAACATCAACAACAAAAATCGGCAAAAACTGTTGCTTGCAATGAAATCAACTCCAACATTATGAAGAGCAACTGTGGATGTATGTACATATATTGGTGCGTGTGCTCTACATAACGGTCGCAGCAATACCGTTATATAATATAATAGAATGCAACAAAAGCAGCATAAAACAATATTAACACAAAGGATACATTAACAAAAGGTAAAGATTAAGTAGAAAAATATACATATATAAAGGCCAAACAATAAATGGAACAGCAGCGGCAGCAAAAACAAATACAACAACAATCACAACAACAAATTAATGACAGAAGCGGCTGGGCCAAGAAACCCGGAACAAATTCGGCAACATGCTCGAGAGGAACAACAAAAATAGCAATGAAATGGAACAACAACAACAATAACAACAACAACAACAACAACAACAACAGCAAAATTGCACAAGAAACTAACAATAAAACAACAACACAGAAATTAAACAGCAGTCAAAATATTATACATATTATATAACAATAATAAAATAAAACAACAACAAAAATATTACAATACAACAAATAAAAGAAGTTTTTGGAGGGTTACATCCATGTAACAACAAAAACAAATTTCTCAAATCAATTATTTCCTTTTCTACCTCAAATATCACTGTCATGTTCTGGGTATGCCGTTACAGTTGCAGAGCTATACTCAACTCTCATGACTAAAAGAGAGGAGGCTTCAGTGAAATCTTCGAAATCTCCAGTTTAAAAGTACCTTCAAGTTTAATTGATGCTTCTATTCACCAGATGTGCGGCTATGAGCATGCGTCGATCTTAAGTTTAAGATCCAAACCTAATCACCTAGAAAGAAAGGGGGGCATATGTATGGTAATAGCGCAAATTTGATGTCTGATTCGTGGAGGGAGAGGAACTCAAACGCCAAAAGCTGGCATTCACCGCGGTAGATGTTACCAGTTGATCTAAACGGGGTTAGGTCGCCGATCTGGGCGTCGGAAACTAGAAAGACGCAAATAAAGAAGCTGCAACCCTACCAAAACACCACCCCCAGGACCGTAACAGGAAACCTCCCGATGTTGCCAGAGCATCAGTTGCACAGCGAAGAATCTATGTTACTAGTTAAGGAGCATAGGCACATCAGAAAGGGAATACTCGACTTTAAGGACTGCATTCAGCACCATCTACAATAACCCCGAGAATCCTTCAACACCTTCCTGAACTCTCTTCCAGTGTGTGGCATTCTTGAAATTAAAGTACCACTTATTGCAGACGAAGAGCTCGAGCTGTCTCGAGACTTCCACGTAATACTGGAATCTGGATATTGTAGTGGACTATACTCCTACTTATCTAAACTTGACCACGACATACCCAACACATGTGCTGCATGCAATGAGTCCCCGCACGATACTAATCACCTCTTTGTATGCCCCTAAAACCAACTCAGTTAACCCCCTTTTCCCTATGGGCCGAACCTGCCAAAACAGCTCGCAACACCGCTACAACAACAACAACAGAAGGACAATGTGATTAAAGAAGTACTTTATGGGAACCGGAAGAGTACTTTTTTGAGCTGCCCCGCCCACATGTCAAAATTTTGTTAGCTATCGGAGGAGGCACCCAAACGAACATCCGCAAATGTGCTGAGGCTGCAGAAAAAAATTCATCAACCAACGTGACTGTTCAATCATGTTGATATAGACAAAAGTTATGTAACATACGCACACGCCTCTGTGCAATCACAAGAAATGTTCCACGACGCATTCACAAAAGATAGCCAAAAGAGTTTCCACTCGACTCTTGAACTTTGAGAACACTTATCAGTAACTCGGTTCATGGAAACTCCCTACGTGCAGCTGTAAAGCTGTGAAGCTGTGATTGATGCCCTGAATATACTGACTTTATAAAGGGTACACTTCTCTAACCTGTTGAATGGCAGTGAAAATGAAACACCAGTAGATTGGCGAACTCGATTCCCCAATCGCTGACGATGGAAGAAATGCAGGAGCTGCCTCTAAATCGCTTTGCCTGAATTTGGTATCCACATGAAACTAAATCTAGAATTATATCTGTGCTCCAGAGGATGACAACCTCTTTTTTAGGTGTAACACCCGAAATGACTTCGATTCGTTTAATATTTTAGTGCAAAATTACTACAATTCGATATTTGTGTACGAAGAACAAAATTTGGTGAAATCAGAATTATAGTTGGGAATGCCCTCTACCTCAAGCCTAAGTTCCGCTCAGTCTAATTTCGTTGCAGCTCGCTTGAATTTTTTTTTGCGCAGATCTAGAGGAGGAAAACCAAGTAATTTCCAAAGCTTTTGAAGAGGTCGACGGTAGCACTCTCGTAATGAGGATAGCTGTTAACCGCTAGATTCTCATTTGTGAAGGCGGTTTCTTCGAGCGCGGGTCATCTTACGGTGACACTATCCTAACATCGACTCGGACCACACATCTTGTTTCAGGATACGCGTTCGGCTCTGTGAAGGCAAGAACATTCGTCAACAAACACGAGGAAGGTTTTCGACGCTGACTGCTGATGGTTTCATATGAGGAGCTTTTATTTCTTGTTAGAAATAGATTCGGACGGCTTGACATTCCCTGCCTAGGGACGACCGAACTAAGAAAAATTAACTTAATTTTTATTTAAATTAATTTTTGGATGTACAAGAAACCTGATCTTCCGAGTGGTAGTAAGCAATGCTAACCAATCGCATTCGGTTACCGCTGCCGCCACACCGTCTAAGGACCGGTATATAAATACCCCGCTTTGTAAGCTCCATTATCGCGAGCTATTTGACTTTGGTAGAGAGAGTGATTTCCATGCCTATTAATAGCGGTAGTACATACAAATTCTGGTGACATACAAACATCCAAAAATTATAGAAAATTAATTTCAATAAAAAATTATGTTACATTTTGCGGTCGCCCTCGGCAGGGAATGTCCACCCCTCCGAGTGCATTTCGGACATGAAATAAAGGCTCCTCGTAAAAAAAACCATCAGCCGTTCGGAGGTATACATAAATATGTACATAGGTATACTTTATGTACATATATATGTTAGTATGATATTTTCCAACGAATTTTATAAGAAATTTGCATAAAATTTGTTTTTTTTTTTTTTCAAATTATTTTGCATATTTACATGAAAATGTGTTTGAGATATAAGGAAATACTATGATTATAGATGTACATGTGTGTGTATTATGTAAGTTACTGCGTCATGTATGTATTTCCATATATGTATACAGTGCGATTTAAACCGTAAATTTTGAATGACGTTTTTCGTCTGCTTCAGCAATGGCTGTGCTGACGGCGCTGCTGCTCCGACTGTTGCAAGTGCGTACACATACATACATATGTACATATTTAAATAATCTCATAAACGCACTCTGAAATGGCAACCAAGTAAATACATATAGTACACGTATGTGCTACTCCGCCCCCTCACACACAAGCAAAACAATAATAATAAAAAAATCCAATAGTCAGTGAGTGTCTGCCAGTGCGTCTGGTCGTACTGCGCCAGAACAATATGCAGACGCATTGTAGATACGCTTACTGCTTTGCCTTTGCTATTTTCCATTGTTTTTGTTGTTGGCATTGTAAGCGTAATTGTTGCATCAACATACTACAACACATACCAATAAAACTACGCAAGCATTTATATGTATATACATTCATATTTATTCATGTATGTATGTACATAAGTTACACCAATTGCATGCAACAGACAGTCGTCGACATGGCAAACAATAAAAGCCAATCTAGTATTCAGCAGCAGCGCCGCGCGGCGTACGACAGTTTTCTGGGTAGGCGGAATAGGGCTGTGCGGGCAGCGAAAGCGATATACTATATACATATGTACATATGTACATATGTATATGTATGTATCTATGAAGCTAGCGCGACGACACAGTTTGATATTTCAGCTGATTTTTGTTGTGTAAAATTTCATATGTTTGTATGTAAATGCAAATTGTAAAATGGCAGGAAGGTCACTGTAAGGTCAACAACGGCAGTGAGTGAGCGCGCTTGAAGGTGGAGTGGCTTTAAAAATATGTTTTAAGCTTTATAGCAATGCAATACTAGATATAATATTTTTATGGCCGTGTTAAAGTTGAAAATTTTGAATTCTACCAGAAGTTGCAAAAGCGCGCGCGTTTTAAATTTCTAACCAGTTTCTGGAAAAAAAGTGAATGAGGCACTTTAAAATTTTGCTGAGCGCTCAAGATTATTCCAAAAGTTCAAACGCGCTACAGTGTTTAGTGTCAAGCGCTTAGCAAAAATTTATAAGAAACAACCATTTCAGCATAAGCGCACTTAAATTCACGCGTCACAAACCAAACGCTTACCCTTACCGCGCACTGTCACATTCCAGCACATTTAATTTTCAAAAAAAAAAAAAAAATCTGATTGGATCTACATGTGTACATATGTATGTACATAGATACATACTTATATACATATTTATGTATGCACACGTACATACTATGTACTTATTTTACTTTTATAGAGTCCATTAGATTTTCAGCTTAATGCTGCCCAATAATCAACGTCGTCATTTCAACGTGAAGTCGACGGTGGTGCGGGCGCCCAAGCAGGAACACACGCGTATATACGTCAACAGGCGCGCGACTGCTAACCGAATGCTGGTCCATGTATGGTGACAGTGAAATGTGGCAACAGCGCTTTCCTATAATTTTTGTGGCAACCAATACGCGTTGTGAATTTTATAGCGCGTTGTCATAACAAGATGAGCGACGCAGCGACGTAGCGCAGCGCAGCGCAGTGCAGCGCTTACGCATCGTAGTGGCAGGCAGCAAGTAAATAAATCGATTGTAATGCCGGCAAGCTACATACGAGTCGTTTGAACGAGATGTCAGTGACTGAGGCGCAGCGAATAGCCGCAAAAGCAATCCAAACAAGCAATACGATTTCGTCGACGTTCAGTCTACCGCACAACAACGCATCGTTCAAAAGCAAAAAAATATGCCATAAACAAGCAAACCTAAAAGGCGCATTGCACTTCCGAGCAAAAGGCGCTAGAAAAAGTAAACGCTATAGCACAAGCGCTGCCAAACAAAGGAGCCCGTTTTATTATAAGTGCGCGCAGTACAGCAATATTAGACTAAGACTACTAACCCCTCCCCACCATGGCGCGCTAACGCACCGATTGGTTGGCTGATCTGCTGGTATGTTGCGACAACGGTTGTGCTGCGCATATTCCAACCCACCAGCCAAGCGTATGTAGCTAGCGACTGTCAGGAAAAATTGATTTATGTGCTATGCTCGTTGGAAAGTGTCTCTGCCTAGGAATGTGTATGAGTAAATGTCAGCTATGTATGTGGGGTATATATATAGCATGTAGTGAGCGCACACATATTCTGCCATACATATCAGTGTACACGCTAAAGTTATCTCTTTCTAACGCATTCGAGTTCAGCGTATATTTTATCGACAAGCGGTTTGCAGCGCGCTCAAGCAGTTTGCTGGTAGAGTGTAACTGAAAGGGTGTTTAATGCTTATACACAAACTCATAGGCATTTTGAGTTATTTTGTGCGGTTGATTTACTTAACCAACCACCACAACCAGCTTACGAGAGTCTCGCCTGAGAGGCTATGCGTACTTCGTGCGCACTCGTATGCGAGCATACTCCGAATTGTCAGCGAGTTGGCCAGCCAGCACCTCGAACAGGTTTCATGTTTGTCGATCGGAAACAGAAAGGTGCTCAATTCAGTGCAGTGTGGAGGCATTCGCGCGTCGTTGCTCCGCGGAAAATTTTCTAAGATTTAGTAATCTGATAATTATTATTTGTCATGATCTAAAGATACATATGTTCAGTTGAAAAGAAGCCAGAGGCAAAACGGTGAAAAGACAATTGTGTTCGGTACAAAAATAATTTTCGTTAAGAATAAATAACATCAAATTAAGCCGTGAAAGTGAACTTTAAATTAAAAATTTATATTTTCAACATCGACATATAGCAAAAGAAAAGATCTCTTTTAAAGCTGATTTAAAACTTTTGTGAAATTAGTGTTTAAAATGAAAAATTTTGTTTTAAATAATTTTTGGAAAAAATTAAATTCGTTTACTTGTTAGACGCATAACAACATCGCGTACTCGTCGGAGAAGCAGAAGGGCAAACGAAAAGCCTGCTAAAAGTATTCGTAAAACAAATAGTGAGTTGTGAAGAATATTATAAAGAAACAAAACTCAAAAAAGAATCATAGTTACAGCTTTTTGACTAAGAGAAAGAAACGGTGAAAATTAAAAAACTAAGAAATCCAAACAATTTGAAAATAAAAACTTCTATATATACATTGTTAAGTGACGAAACTGTGCGAGTTTTATCAAACTGACGTGCTAAGAGTTTGGCAAAAAAAAAACAAATAAAATAAAATAAAATGAATAAATATCTTTGAAAATACCCAAACAACAATAAAGTCCTAAAAATTTTACAAAAGAGTAAATATAGAAAAAAAAAATGGAAATATCTCCACAATAATAATGGTATAATTGATATAAAAATGGTTTCAAAACAGTGCAAATTAAATAAAAGAAACTTGAAACAGTGCGCCAGATAAGTGGTTTTAGTTTCACTGCAAACAATAAATTAAAATATATAATAAAGTACAGATAAAATAAGTCGCATAAAAATAAAAACTTCATTATTGAAAAAAAACACCATTATTAAAAAAAAACGCATATAAACATAAAATCAAAAACAATTATAAAAACAAAACAGAAAAAAAAATTTCCCCCCTGCGTCACTAAATTAAAAAAACGTTAAAGTGTACGCGGCAATACCCTCTTACCACACCTATAACCACAACAGCAACATGTTGACAATGGAATCGGATATGAAAGGCGGCATATTGCATGCTACAATGCCGCCGCATCATGCCTCCGCCGCGTTGCATGGTCATGCCACCTCACCATATGGCGCGCTGGGGCCACTTATGAATCTTGGTCAGTCACATTTGACGCAATCACATCTGTCACAGCATCATCATCATCACATGGCCACACATTTGGCTAACAGTGGAGGTGGCGGCCAGCAAAACTCACTGCTGGGTGGCAATAGTAATGGTTTGACTAGTAATCCGTTAAGTTCATTGCAAACTAGCATGGCAAATACACTAAATGGTAGTGCTTCTAGCCTACAGCAACAACAACAACAGCAGCAACAGCAACAACACGGATCTCCTTTACACAGTTCAAGCGATTTGAGTCCCACACAATCGAGTATTGGCAGTCATCACATGACCTCGCCTAGCGGCGGTGGTGGACAACAGCAATCGCATCACCATTCCGGCGGTGGACATCATCCCGGTATGGGTGTAGGCGCGCCTATTGGCAGTGGTGGCCCACAAAACTTAGGCGTCGGCGGCGGCAGTCATAATGTGAATAACAACAACTCATCGACAGCAAATAAGAATCAACAAAATGCGGAACGCGTTAAACGGCCTATGAATGCGTTTATGGTGTGGTCACGTGGTCAGCGACGTAAGATGGCTTCGGATAATCCTAAAATGCATAACTCAGAGATTTCTAAACGTTTGGGCGCACAGTGGAAGGATTTGTCAGAGTCCGAGAAACGTCCATTCATTGATGAGGCGAAACGACTCCGCGCTGTTCATATGAAGGAACACCCCGATTACAAGTATCGGCCACGACGTAAGACAAAGACTCTGACTAAGTCGAAGGAGAAATATCCTATGGGTGTGGGCTCGTTACTGCAGCCTTCAGAACCGAATACTCCTACCAATGCGCGCAACAATGGTGGTGCCTCGATTGCGGCAGCACAACAAGCCGCGGCCGTCAATCGTGATATGTACCAGATGAGCGCACCAAACGGCTACATGCCCAATGGTTATATGATGCACGATCCCTCAGCCGCGGCGTATCAAACTCAACACAGCGCCTACATGGGCAACTATCATCGCTACGACATGGGTCAAATGCATCAGGCGGCCGCTGCAGCGGGCTCATTGAATTATATGAATCCGGCGGCAAGTGGCGGTTACAGTATGTACGGCACTGTGTCGGGTGGTCAGACATCACCTTATGCCAGCATACAACAGCCCGGCTCTCCATACAGTAATGTCCAGCAGCAACCCGGATCACCGTACGGCCTCTCAGGCGGCGGCGGAGGTGGTGGTCAGCCTGGTTCCCAAGTGTCCTGCCAAAGTCACAGCCCCAGCGATTCGAGCATAAAATCAGAACCTGTCTCACCAAGTCCGCTGCATAGTCAATCTCAACAGAACTCTGCTGCCGTAATAGCCGCCAATAACAACAATCACATAATGAAGCGAGAGTACGGTGCGACGCAGCAGACATCAGATTTAAATCATCTGATGAATATGTATCATCTTCCTGATGGAATGCAAGCGTCAGCAGCAGCAGCAGCCGCAGCTGCCGAGCATCAACGCAATCTTATGCATTATCAGAATGGCTCGCCAGATTTGCACCAACAACAACAGCAACATGCGCAGCATCAACAATCGATGCGCGCAATGGCGCCACTCGCTCACATGTGAGAAATGGCCAGTGCATATGGTCAGCAAACAGCAGCGAGTCTCGCCATCGCCACAGCCGCCGCAGCCACCTCCAATACAAATGCCATTGTTACAGTCGCCGGTACGTCCGTTGCAGATATGACGTCGGTCGAGAATGGTGCACCAACCACAAATACGCCGCCTACCCCACCGCCTCCAGCGTTGCTACATCATACGCATCCGCATCACCTAACACACACGCCACACACACACCTCCAACTTGCGCATCATCATCACCAGCAGCAGCAGCAGCAACAACAACAACAACAAGACGAATTAGAACTTGACTCGACGCCTGCCTCAGCGAGTACTACGGGTCTAACACTGGCGCAACAAGCGGAGCTTAATTTACAAAATGGTACTGCTAATTTGCATGGTCTGGTGATGGAAGGTGGCGGTGGCAGCAGTAACAATATCGGTGGTGTTAACATGCTACATAGCTACGTGAATGGCTTGAATGGCGGACGTCCCAGTCCGACGGCCTCAGGTTCTTCCGGCGGAGGTAGCCGCTCTTCAGCGCACTCACTGCCCTTGCCCGCGCACTCGCCCGCGTTGCAGCAACATATGAACGGTGGTGCTGGCAGCTACCTACAATCGGTCAGTTGCTCTCCCGCGCTTACCGCGACAGCCACCACAGTCGTATCCTCTGCCATTATGGGGCGCCTAGGTGGCGGCGGTATCGGTAGCATCGGAAATCATAATGGCGCTTTAAACGACGTGAGCAGCAGTAGTAGCGGTAGCGATGGTTTGGGCATTGGTGGTCCTTTGGCGCTCTTACATCACCACCATCAGCATCATCACCATCTGGCGCCGCCGCATCACCATCACAATCTTCACCATCATAACATGGCGGCGCATCAGCATCATCATCCGCACGACGCTTCCGTTGGACTGTTGGATATATCCACACTGTAAATTAGTAACAAATTAATCAAGTAAAATTAACTAAATTAAATTAAGATAAAACTATGAAAAATTAAACAAAAAGTAGTTGTAGTTGTAAAGTGCATAAGGAATAATTATTATAAATTAATTAATTAATTTAACAGTAATAACAATAATTAAAAGAATATAAGTTAAAAGTTATTTTATGCTAAATGATATTAAAAGTGAAAGTTAAAAAATCTAAAATAAATTAATGAGAGTTATGCGCATGTGGTGGAGCAGCGTAAGAAATCTAAAATGCATTGTAAAAATTAATAAAAAAAAAAAAAGAATATTCTAAGCCACTCAGACTTTTTAAGCACCGCCAAAAATTTGGATAAAAAAATATTAATTATTGTTTAAGTAACTTGATTAGCGGTGTGTGTGTGTGCGTCTGACATTCCACAAGTAACAACAAAAGCAAAGAAAAACAAACGAAGGCATTCCAAGAAGCTTCATTTATATAACTGTGTGTTTATAATTCGATTAAATTTGAAATAAATTTGAAGTCAACATTTATGAGCGAAATTCCACATTCAAGTTAATAATGATAATGTAATATGTATACATACATATATGTATTTACCTTAAGTTTATTATTTCGGTTTTAGTTATACATATATAAGTACATCTAATGAAAAATGTGAAAAGTGTGATAGAGAATTATTGATTGAGCGTGTTTTTAGTATATACGAATACATAGGCATAAAGAGTGTTAAGTCGTAAATAAAAAACAATTTAATAAAACAAAAACTGTAATTAAAAATGATAAAAAATAAAATCTGTGTTTTTTTATAAAAAATAAAAAAAAAACTAGGGAAATGGAAAATATTTTAGAAGAAATTTTAGGTATGGTCAATTCGGATTTCTGAACCAATATGTTCTCAGTGTTACAGAATGCGAGCGGAATTTTAGAGCAACAACAAATTTCGAAATAGACATTAATAAATTTGAAAAAACAATAAATAATATGTCAGTAAAGATGCAGTGGAATTTCTTTCATGCCGCCGGCCAAATAGCGGCGCACTCACCGCTAACGTAGGTCTCTGAAAATTCATTTGTAGCCAATATCTATTTTCCAATAAAAAATTCATTACTCCCCTGCACCAACTACTGGCAGTACCTGCTGTAATCTTCTTCACACTGGTGTCATGAAATGTTAAAATATGCTTCTAGTTGGTTTAAAGCATTAAAATAATAGTTAAAGATCTCCTACATCTCATCTCATCTCATCTGTTTAGTATGCAGTGTAGTTTAGAATTCACATAGCGCTTTTCGTCTGTCTTGCCGGGCCGGAATGCTTAAATAAACATTTAACAGTTACAAAATGAATTTTAAAATTTCGAAACTTTTTCTTTGATATTTTTTGAATTTATATTAATATTCATCTTTAAAAATTTAATTAAAAAATTCTTTAAATGTACCTATTAAATAAAAAAAATATCCAAAAATAGAAATTATTATAATATTCTGGTACTTATTTCTATTTTTTTCTTAGTAAAAAATAATTTAAATTAAATTATATTACGCCCTTAAATACAAATAATAATAATTTTCAGCCAAATATTTTGATTTGTATAATTTAGTTTTTTTGTTGTTTTATATTTAACCAAAATATAACTTTTGTCGGGAATAATTGCCGATGTCTGGGTTTTTTTACTTTTACAAAATCCCTCAATACATTTCGAGACGTCTTTGCAAGGGAAAAATTCTAATTCTAAAAACTCTAATGTAATTTCTATTATTTATTTTTGCCGAGAGTAGGTATTTGTTCATTTTAAAACTAATTTTTATAGCTAAATACCAACACCTAAATACCCTCTATAGGGAATGTCAAGCCCTCCGAAATGTATTTCTAAGAATAAATTTTATGTCAAACATCAAGACGCACATCATGAATTGGAAGACGAGCTCAGGCGAAAATCGCGCTCAATATTATTGTATTAAAGCGAGTGAAAATTATCAAAAAGTAAATGAGAAAATATTTGTTGGTTTTAGATACTTAATGCCTAAAAAAAAATTATAAGAGAAGCACCTTCGCTATCGAATTGTAAACAAAACATTTTTTGAAGAATGCTTGCGAGACGAAATCTTTTGAGATTCCGAAAGTGCTCCCGAAAAGTTTGCAGACGTGTATACAAATTTGATCCGTGGAATTTTATTCCAATGAGAGGTGTTTTTTTGATTATCATAGAAATTTTTCCTTTAAAAGATCGATGGTTTCGTTGCTTGTGTTGCACGTAGCGCCGTGTTGTTAAAGGTAAATGTTGTACAGGTCAATACCATCCAATTCCGGCGATAAAAAACCATTGATCCTCTCGCGATAGCACAATCTATTCATTTGTGAAAAAGTAAGTTCGAATGACCCCGCCGGACAATAAACCGAACCAAACAGTTAGATGTTGAGGATGAAGAGGCTTTCAACAATAAATCTTGGTTTTTAATCGTGGTGAAAATGGGCCCCATCTGTCAAAATGCCAAAAACTTACAATTTCAAAACTGGCTTTTAACGAAATACAGGCTATTTCAAATAACACCACTTATTGGAAAAGAATTTACATATATAATTTTATTGATGAAATGTCATTTTGCTTGAGAATTGGAAATCGAGTTGGATCTTCAATTGAACTCAAACTAATTTCCAATAAAAATGTTTATTGGACAACAACAAAATGTTATACTTCAGTAGTGTTCAAGCATGACATAAAAATGGATTTTGCTACTTATTTTGTACTCAAAAAATTTATTCTCTATGCATGATCATCTCTGGTGTAGCTTACAAGAGGTATTTTTTCGAAATTTGATTACCAGAAGTTTCATTAATAAGTGTGGCTGCTACGATCATTTGGCTTTTTTTTTAGTGATTTTTAAACAAAACTGGATATTATTGATAATGGTTAACAGTGCGTACTATCTTGTGGATGGTCATGGTAACGAATCTTGGTCAGAATCATCATCCAAAAAATCATAGAAAAAATTATTATTTCTGTATTTATTATTGATTATAACAATATTTATTTCTGCCGGAATTCTACTTTTTAGCTGATTTTATAAAATTGTTTGAAAACCATTATTTTTTGATGTAACAATTTTGGGTGAAGAAAGAGTGCAAAAATTAAAAAGAAAGCTCTCAAGAAAAGATGAAAGTAAAGACTATAAGAAGGATTTTGAGAAAATGTGTTTGCTCAAGCTGTTGTGTGCATGTTTCACAAATTTTCTGCTTTATATTAACAATTTTCATGTTTTTAAGGAAAAGGGAATTTTATGTTTTAATTTTTTTAAACAAAATATTTTTGCATCGCTTTGAAAATTGAAGGTGACGTCGTAGCAATTAATTAATTTCAAAGTGCATGTCAAAATTAGAAATTCGTATATTAAAGTTCAAGAGTAGTCACACGAAATATAAAAAATTTCATGAAATTTAATTTCTATTACTGGAAATTAGCTTATTTCACAATAATTTATTAAAACCCATCTTTGACAATACTCAACTCATTTGATAGCAATTTCAAGAGGAATAAAAACGAGAAATAAAAACTTTTATTTCTGCAGTTACATGAAATTAAATTGCTGCAGATACTAGTTTCAGCATGCTCATACCTCGAAATTGAAAGTTTTTGACAGTAAAATGCGTGTAGGAAATAAAAATTTCGTGTGAATTGACACGTCTGTCGGCACCATAATAAAACGGTAATCAATTTTGGACCACGAATTTATCATTCAATTTATTTTTTTTAGAAAATGCAACTTAACTCTCTCAAGTAGGTTTTTTTTCATCGAAAGACAGCTCATGTAAACATCTTTTGAGAAGAATGCTGCAGAATTCAAAATGTCGCCGGATTTCGCCCAAAAGACCTGTGCGTGGATATAATTGGATATTTTTTAAATGAAGTTGAATTTTATTTTCTTTATTTTTAACTAAAGCAATATCCTCAGAAACCGCAAAAGTGCATTTCAATCATTTTAATTAATAAATAAGAAAAACTGTTATATTACAGCATTAAAAGGTAGAAAGTATATTTGTACATATGTACCTATGTTTGTACACAGCAATTTGCTTTTATTTCCATTTTAATTGAATACGTAATATTTTCCATTAAATATTTACTTTATGAATTACTAATTAGATATAAAAGGATTCCGAAATAAATAGTTTGTTGCAAATATGTAAATAAAAATTATGAAAAAATAAAAATAAAAAATATTTTTTGGGTTTTCGTTTAAATGGAACTGTTTCAGGCCATATACTTTTTGGAAATAGTGAAAAAATTACAACAATAATTTTGGACGGTAGAAGTTATAGCTGCTATTTCGGAAACCACCACGTTTCCTCATCAAACTTCTCTTTCCAGACACGAAAAAACATTTTTTTTATTAAATAAAATTACAAAAATCATTACAAAGAAGTAGGTATTTGAAATTAACAAATATAAATTACCGAAGTACATAAAAATTATTATGGTAAAATAATAAAAAACAAAAATATTATAAAATGTATTAACAAAAAAAAAGAGATGTTAAAACAAAATGTCGCTTTATTAATATTTGACTAGTTTTCGGCCTGTTTATGATTATCGAAAATATACGTAAATAAAATGCATTTAAAATATTTTTTTTTTCATAAAATTCCTTTTTTATTATAATGTTTTTTTATTTATAATGTTTTAATCTTGGCAACACTAAACCACTGTGAAACACTACATAATTCAAAGGACTGCCTCGATATTTCTTGCAAACTTCGACACGTTTGAGGTAATTTTGACCACTATTTGACACATATTGGGCAGTATCTCAGACGATTGTTGGTTTTCAAGTGTCCAAGAGTTAAAGGTTTATACTCATAAAGGTCTTTGGCGTAGCCTTACAAAAAAAAGAAGAAAAAAAAAACAGTACAACGGTGTCAAATCTCATGAATTCGGTGGCCAATTGAAATCGCCAACACGAGAGATTACGCGGGAGGCAAAATTTATCTCACAATGAAGCCATATCTCAACCGAGGCGTTATAAATTTTTACAATTCACGTTGACAACATCCGATGAGTCGGCGTTAGGAGTTTTCGAGAGCGCGGTGTCTAGGCCAATAAAGTAAGTAAGTAATAAAGCCATATTCGCCCGTGTTGTGTGGCATGTGTACAATCTTGTTGAAAGCACATATTGTCCAAGTCGTGTTCTTCAATTGGAGTCCAAAAAAGTCGGATATCATACGATCAACGTGAAGAAGAACGTCCAATCACGTCTGTGGAATAAAGAGCATACCAGATGGTAAGTTTTTTTTTGTTACTGAGGATTCTCGGAGCCCCAAATGTGATAATTTTGCTTATTTACCCTTTTTGAATCACACTTTTGTAGTAGGACTTAACAATTTTAACGTGTTGTGTGGTTGTTAAGCGATTAATTTTCATAACCTCACTTTTAACTCAAACAAAGCATGTTTGGTTTGACAATACAATATACAAACCACGAAATGGATAACCATATATAGGTACATATAAATAATTTACCGACGGCATTTAAGCACTGGCAATGTATAGTCTAACATAATAATACTAATACAAATTTTATTATTTATTTAATTTAATTTAATATATAATTTCATATATTTTATTTTATTTTAATGGTTTTGGTGACCTTTGTTTTGCTTTAAATTAAAATTGTTTGCCGGTTCGAGGTCAAAATAAGTAAAAACAAAATATTAATTTTCATTAATTCCGATTAGGGTTTATTTGTTTAATTATTTTAATTTATATTTTTTACTCTTTATATTTTAAATTATTTATATTATTTATATAAGATATAGCTTACAACATAAATCTTATAAGCTATTTGTTTGGGAGCTATAGCTACTAGGCCTTAAGCTCAATACTTATTTACATATTTACATTTCAAGTTTAGATTCTTTTTGTTTAAATCTTATGAAAGAGATTCGTTCTTTTGAGAAAGTTCGTTATTAAAAGGATTGATTCGGCTGAGGGAATTGAGAGGTAAGAAGTTGGGTTTGTGTTAGTAAAAATTCGTTCTCTATGGGTGGCATATAGTGGGCAGTTAATTAGAAGGTGGTTAACTGTGACTATGATATTTGCGCTGCAAGTACAGTATAGAGGGGTTGAGTTAATCATAAGATGCCCATGTGTTAATTTGGTGTGTCCTAGTCTAAGGCGCTCGAATTTGATAACGTCGAGGCGTGAGTTTATGAAAATAATTATTTTTGAGTTAAAAAAAACTGTTTTATTTTGCTATGTATATGAAACAGTCTAACCAATTTAATTTTTTTTTATTTTTATGAGTGCCTCTGCTATATGAACAAAAAGTAACCGAAGAAGTTTAAAAATTCCAAATTTTGTCGAAGTTTGAAAAAAATCACATTTTTGAAAAAAAAAACGAATTCACTTCAAATTGCCAAAAAATAGTTTAAATAATAATTTTGCACAACTTTTTTAGTTCAAATAGAAGATAATTTATCGATCGGACATACATACACGTATATTCTTTTTGCTATCACCGGCATCGTTTTCTAAGACTTGTAAAAATGAAAACTCGAGAAAACGTGCTTCAGAGTCTGCCCGAGCATTCGAGCCTGCCGAATTGGCCACTGAAATTTTGAGGACATGAAGACAGGCATAACATAAATAATAATAATAATAAAAATGTTATTACTTAATTAATTTAATGTTTAAAATTATTATTATTTTTTATATAACTCTATTTTATTTTACCTATATTACTTTATTTTAGTTTTATTCATTTTATTTTATTTTATCTAATTTTTTTATTTAAGTTTACTTTATTTTATTTTTATTCATTTTATTTTAGCTAATTTTTTATTAACTTTATTTTATTTTGTTTCATTTTATATTACTTTATTTTGATTCTATTAATTTTATTTTATTTTATCTAATTTTTTTATTTAAATTTATTTTAATTTGTTTTCTTTTATTTCATTTTTTATTTTACTTTAATTTATTTTATTTTATTTGACTTATATAAAATAAAAAATATATATATATATATATATATATCATTTTATTCAATCTTTTTCATTTTATTAATTTTTTTTTTTAGTTTATTTCATTTCATTAAATTTTTTTTATTCCAGTTCATTTTATTTAGTTTAAGTTTTTCATTAGTTTATTTTTATTATTTAAGTTTGTTTTACTTTAAATTATTTATTTATTATTAATATTATTTTTTTATAAAAAATATGAATTTATGAAAGTATTTCTTTGTGAGTTATAAAGAAACTGTTATATTTTCGATCATTGATTATGAAAGTACGGAAACGTTTTCATGTGCATACATACATACATATTTTTTTTATATCACCTATGATGCTTATAATTTCTCAATTAATATTTTTTATTTTTTTTCTATTTTTGACTATTATTTTTGCTACTTTTTATACTAGTTTTACAATTTTTACTACACTTTTTTCGTAATCATACCAGTCAATATGCTTCATCATCTCATATACACATTGATCATTTATCCATTAGCCATTTTGTGATTAGGCGATTTTCCATTATGGTTGCGACTTTTTTGTTTTGTTTACTTTTATCTTGTTTTTTTTTTTGTTGTTTTTCTTTGTTTGTTTATTTGTTTTTATCAGACTTTTTCCAACTTTTTTATGTTGGCATTAACACCAAATTAAGCATTTTTATGCGCCATTGCGGCAGCAACGCCATCAAAATCGTCATAATTAACGACGACAACAACAAATGTATGCAATAAAAGGCAATAACAAATACACAAAACTACAGTGTGTTTCGAGCGATTGTATGTGTTGGGTAATAAATATAAGAGGAGAGATAAAAAGGCAGATAAACAAGCAACTCTATCACAGACGAATCATCAACGCTTATGGCTTTAGCTACCAGCAGTTTGCCAGCAATCTCTATTAACAGTAAAAACTGGAAAAAATTTACGTATGTATGTATGTATAAACATATGTAAGTGTGTCTGAACAAAATAGAAAAATTGGCTGCACATTCTTCGCTGTTGCATGCTTGCAGAGCAGTAAATTATATACTTTTTATCTGTGCAAAATATGTTTTAAAAAAGTAAAGAATGTAAGTACTGGTAGGTATGTATGTGTGTACGTAAAGAAAAATAAAATTTATGTAAAAGGCCAAGACTTTTGAAAGCACACAAGTTTGCAGCTATTATAATGTGGCGGAGGTAAGCAGATGGTGCTGAAGTGGACATCTACAGTTGTTTTCCGATTACTTTGGAAGTGAACGACCAATAGTTTTCAAATTGGTTTCTCAAAATTTCAGCTGGGAGGCTCGAATGAAATTGATTTTAAGTTCTTGCCTTTAAATGACAATCCTGACCGAAGTATATTTTTCATTGCCATTATGTTGTTGTTCTCAATTCATTATGTCAATATGCAATGGTTGTATATTGAAAAGACAAAAGTTTAAGAAAGGTGTCTAACTACAAAGGAAGGTGCCAATTTTGGATAAGCCCGTCTCTATTGGCGTGATGGTGGTTTCTTTCCAAGATAGCAGAACTTTCAGTTTGTGTTGATTTTATTTTACTTCGCTTTATTTAATTTTTCGTAATTTTTTATCTAATTTAATTCAAATTCATTAAATTTTTTTATTTATTTTCTTTTACTTTATTTTTACTTTGCTTTGTTTTATATATGTACATATATATATGGATTATATGTAATATAACATTTTATTTTTTTTATGTATTTATGATTTTAATTTATTTTACTTTTTTATTAAATTTATTCTGTTATTTTATTCTGTTTTATTTCCTTTTATTATGTCTTATTTACTTTTTTAATTTTATTTTATTTAAGTTTTTACTTTATTTCGTTTTATATAATTTAATTTCTTTATTTTATTTAATTTAATTTTAGTTTTATTTATTTGTATTTAATTTATTTTACATTTTATTTATCAATTTAAATTAATTCAGCTAGTTTATTTCTATTTTATTTCATTTCATGTGATCTTATTTTATTTCAAACAATTTTATTTCTTAAATTTTTTCTTTACTTACTTTTATACTAATTTAACTCTTAGTTATTTAGTTTTATTTTAGTCTGTTTACATCACAAGATTAAGGAAACCATTAACAAAATCTATCAGCCTTTTTAATTTATTTTATTTTATTATGTTTTATATATTTTGTTTAATTTCAATTTAATTTTCCTTTTTAAATTTTAATACAGAGCCTTTTTTATTCTATTTAGTCGGTTGGTATTTATTTTTTTCTGCTCATGTCTTATTTTTTTTCTTAATTATTTTGCTGATTCTATATTTTGTTTTATTTATTATATATTAGTTATATTTCATTTTATTTTATTTTATTTTTTATTTTAGTTTTTATTCAATTTAATTTTACTTCTTTTTAATTAAGTTTTTTTATATTACTTTATTAAGGGGGGACATCTGAGTAACTCAAAAAAAATAAGCGGATTTTCTGGAATTTTTTTTTGACCAAACGAAAGAGCCAATCGAAATTTTGTAAAGTAGGTTTTATAATATGCGATCCGATGTACAAAATATGATTTTTTGAAAGAAATCGAAAACAAAATGGCGGCTGTGCAGCATTTCTTCGTAGGCCCTATTTTTGGGAAGGGGGTCCATGGCCGGAAAGCTAACGTCCTTAATTTTTGATCTGGAACAAAAAATAAAGTTTTGTTAGTTTCTATACATCAACAGCTATCGACACACGTAGGATTTTTTCGATATATTGATTTTTCGCAAAATGGTGCGTGATCGAAAAAAAAATTCAAATTTTCACGAGGAAAAAAAGTCCAAAAATTGTTTATAAAAAAAAAGTAAGCAATATAAAAAAAAAATTATACGTGTGTCGATAGAGGAAGGAATTTTGAATATACTGTCAAAATTTCAGATCGATCGGTTAAGATTTGCTCGAGTTATGTTTCCGGCCGTCTAAAAAAAAGTGGTTTCGAGAAAAACGCGTTTAAAGTTATAAGGCGGTCGGAATATGCCTATGAGGCATTGCCGCAGAATGGAAAATTTGGACATTTAGACACTTTTGCCGGATTCTATCTTGTGGTATATTATTTTTAAGATCCTAAAGCATCTTTTAAACGAAAAAAAAATTTTTTGATTTTTTCAAAATTTTACTCAGATGTCCCCCCTTAATTTATCTTATTTTATTTTATTCCATTTCATTTCATTTTATTTTGTTTAATTTGTTTTATTTTATTTTATTTTATTCTCTTTTATTTTATTTTGTTTTATTTTATTCCATTTCATTTTATTTTATTTTAATTTATTTTATTTTATTTTATTTCATTTTAATTTATTTATTTTATTTTATTTAATTTTACTTTATTTTCTTTTATTTGATTTTATTTTATTTTATTGTATTTTATTTTATTTTATTTTATTTTGTTTTATTTTATTTTATTTTATTTTATTTTATTTTATTTTATTTTAATTTATTTTATTTTATTTTATTTTATTTTATTTTATATTATTTTATTTTATTTCATTTCATCTCATTTTATTAAAATTTAAATTATTTATTTTATTCTATTTTATTTTATTTCATTTTGTTTTATTTTATTTATTTTATTTTCTTGTGTTTTATTTTATGTTATTTTATTTTGCTTTATATTATTTCAATTTATTTTATTTTATTTTATTTTATTTTAATTTATATTATTTTATTTTATTTTTTCTATTCTATTTTGTTTAATTTCATCTCATTTTATTTAAATTTAAATATTTATTTTATTCTACTTTATTCTATTTTATTTTATTTCATTTTATTTTATTTTATTTTATTTTGCTTTATTTTATTTTATTTCATTTTTTTTGTTTTATTTTATTTTATCTTATGTTATTTTATTTTCTTTTATTTTATTTCATTTCATTTTATTTTATTTTATTTTATTTTATTTTATTTTATGTTGCTTTATTTTATTTTATTTTATTTTAATTTATTTAATTTTTTTTATTTTGTTTTATTTTATTTTATGTTACTTTATTTTATTCTATTTTATTTCATTTCATCTCATTTTATTTTATTTAATTGAATTTTATTTTATTTTATTTTTATTATTATGTTTTATTTTATCTTATTTTATTTCACTTTATTTAATTGAATTTTATTTCATTTTATTTTATTTGAATGATTTCATTAAATTTTACTGTTATTTATTTTATTTGTATTTTTCTATTTTTTAATTTTATTTCGAACTAAAAATAAATTACTTTTATAAACAAATTACTAAATAAACTTATGTCCATACATATGTATATATTTTAATTTATGCATATGTGTATGTTTTGCTAAATTACTTATTTTAATTTACTCAACTTTCATGCAAATAAATATTCAACGTCAGCGGTTGTCGTGGTTTGGGTTAGTTTAAAAACGCTTTGCTCTGCTCTGATTGCATCGCTGTGAATTTATTTGCCAATTTCGTTTGTCAGTTTTGCTGTCGTCGCCGTTTGACATGCAAATTGCCGCTTTGTTTTCGCATCACTGGCTACGTTGTTGTTGTTGTTGTTGTTGTCACCAATCGCGAAACATTTGCTTTATTTATATTTATTTGTGACCCACTACTAGCTACCTTTTAGCGTTGATATTTCGTTTTTTCTACTCCGACCACTGAATTCGTATTAAATGTAAATATTTGTTGTTTGTGTTGTTGTTATCATTAGGAAATGTCCATTTACCTATGTACCATATACCATGTACTTGCTGCTATTTATTTTATTACTATTATTAGCGAATGGAGAATTTAATGTTTTTTGCTTATGTCAGCACCTCAACAACAACAACAACAGTAAAGCATCAGCCGCAGCAGGAACAGCCATCAGTGAGAAAATTAGCTGAAATTATATTTATTTACGTTATTATTGTATTATTTGCTGTTAAATTATGTTTTAATCTTGTTTAGCAAGTGGTGACTGCAGCGGCAGCAGCAGCAGAGACTACAAAAAAAAAGCAACTACAACAATCATTAGTAATAGCACAACAAAATATACACACTGCATTTTTTAGCTTTGAAACGAGTTTCTTTTTTTGTATCGATTGTTGTTTTTGTTGTTGTTGGCATTGTCTAAAGACATGCAAAAAACTGACACTGGCAACAGTGGCGTGAGATTATAACCATTAAATAAATCTTTCTTCCACATTCACCTAATCTTGGACGTCGCCAACGTTGCCGTTCAGCGTTTTGCCTGCTTACTCATCCCACTGCCGGCTTTATAGACTCCTCACCTCACGGTGTTTGCGGGTGTGCTGGGCTTCTGATTATTTTGTCTGTTTTCTTTGTATGTTTCTTCGTTTATTTAGCTGCTAGAAATCAACTCTAGAAATTAATATAACCGTTTTTTTAATACTTAGTAAGTTTAGTGAAATAAACACTTGGGCAATGTCAATATGATTATTGAGTTTATTTCCTTCGTTTTTTTTTTATTGACAGCTTCATTAATTTTTTTGGTAAATATGTACTTGAGTAGTGTCAACCCACGACTCTGGTGCATGAAGTTAATCAAAAAAAAAAAAAAGGCGTTCTAATGTGGACTCTCCGGTGTCAAAAGCAAGGAAATCGGGTTCCCCACGAGTTGAGATATGTCGAAAGGCGATTTTTAATCTCGTAACTAACTCACGAAAGACATCAAAGGAGCTGAAAAGTGAAAGGTAACCCCAAGATGCGTTTTAGCTGTACATTGCGTGAAAAACATGCAGACACGACCGCAAGGCATGACAAAATGCTTTTGCAATATCTTACCCCACCCGTCGCATTCTCCAGACTTTGTTCCTTCCGACTACTGACTTTTTCGACGGATACAAAGCGATTCAGGTGGTCAGCGGTTCGGATCTTTTGCCAGAGGAGATTAAATGGTTAAGAATTATGTTTAACAAAAGGAAGAAAGGCAGGAAGTAAGTCTTTATACATTCGATCTCGCTGGTTTTCGGTGCTAATATTTACTTGAATACGAAATTTTACGCTCCTATATGCTTTTTTAGGAGATTTTTGAACCAAAATCTCAATATCTGAACAAATCGGTCGGAGAAAAAGATAAAAGTATAAAAATATGTACATATATATGTGTACCATCTTCGGTTGAGAAATCTCAAAAACTGAGGTACTAGTTTTCGGAAACAGACAAGCAGAGATGGTTACATCAACTCAACTCGTTGTTCTGATCCGATTTAAGTACCTTCACCACTTCTGGTACTTACATATTTCGAACCAAGTTTATTGTACCATTTCAGGATCATGAAATGTATCAAAAGTGCTGCCTACTTTTCAGCAAAGATTAATATCCGAGAAGAAAAGCTCTTGTATTTTGCATCACTATAACTCGTCATCTCACAAGGGTATATTGGGACCCAATTTTTGGTCAAAATTTCAACGAAAACCACCAGATCAGATACCAGATGATTAAATATGTACATATGCGCATCGTATTTTGTAATAAAAATTTATAATTTTTTGCATAATGCTTGTTGTTTAAGGGGTTACAAGGGTTTATTCACTATTCAACATTTTTTTTTATATAAAAGTAAATAAATTTAATCAAACTATATTTACTGTCTTAAAAAAGAATATCCGAATTTTTTTAAGGAAAATATCCAAAGCTCCGTCATTGTGAGGTCAATTCCGGTGAGAACTCGGTAAAAGGTGCATATTCGTTGACAGTACAATTCATCAAGGAATTATCCAAATTGAAGAGAGAGAAATACCCTAAACTAGAATTTGGACGAAGAAAGAATGAAAATTATTTAAAAATTTTGAGCAAATTTCAACAAAATTTGCATTTAATTTTGATCTTAAATATTTATCATTGAATGAATCAAACCCTTCGGCCGATTCGTCGTGAATTGTGTCCCGAAGACCTGTGTACAATTTCTTGACGGTGGGTTGAGTAGGTCTCGAGCACTTTTGACGTTTTGGGTTTGGAAAGCTGAGACTGCCTGCCTTTGAGCACGCACTTTCCACAGGATGTACCTCCGAAACTTTAGGATAGTATTCTCGAGATGTAGAAATTAATACGATAATAAGAAAAATTCGATTTTTTGAAGCTGGGAAACACATTTAAGGCCTTAAGATTGTTCTTATAACAGTAAAAAAACTAATAAACAGTTTCCACAGATATTTGCCACTAGTACTTTTGGTATTTCAAGATTGTTATGTGTATACCCTAGTTAAAAATTGGTTGGAATACTCCGCTGAGGTGATTTGCAAAACTTTTAGTTACTTCTTCTACAGAATAGGCTCGAGTAGTAGTAAGAAATCTTTTCAATTGCACCTCTTCTTCACATTTTAAAACTTGTTTTAGTTGAGATCAAAGGGATCGGTAAGTTTGCCATTCTTGGTGCAGTCGACGATTTTCGACCAGAAGGGGCTCACTTTAGTATTGAAGACCATCGAAATCGGAAGATTTCATCATACAACGCTCTACAAAAAAAATGATTTTAGGTAGAAATTCTGCACTTCAGAAGAAAAGATAATTTTACATATGGTTCAAGCAGCTCACGACTTCCGCTCTTAGACTAAGTATCCTCTGTGTAGCTAACAGACATCCGCTTGAAGGCTAATATAAAGGACTGCAAATTTGGCAAAACCCAATTTGTGGTGGAAAAACTCCGTCACTGAATACTGACATTCACTCCGGTGGGGATCAAAGTGAAAGCAAAAATATGAACCCGCTGTGCTTCAAAGACCTCCCGTCAACAAGGAAGGTTTAACGACACAAAGCTGCAAAAATAGACAGCCGAACGGTTTTCTTTTCGACATCGCATTCGCGCACGAGAGCAGTCATCGGCCGCTCCATACAATATAAGGGAACTCTCAAACTCAACAACGGCGCATACTCATGTAGGAATCAATGCCCAGAGCATACTTGGTGTATGGATGGAACACTTCTCCAGCCTGCTGGATAGCAGTTAAAATGTAACATACCGACTAAGCTTTGGCGGTGCAGAGCTGACAAAGTGCGTTCAGCACCTTTTTTGCAGAATATGTCCGTACGAGTGCATGTTCTGACCAATCCATGAAAAGAAGAGACCCCACGAACGATAAAACGAAATATCTCCTGCCATCAAAAAAAACAATCATCGCATTCGAGACTTGCCTCCCACATCACTGTTTACAGTCATAACTTTGAGGTTACAAATAATTTCGTCAGCCTATTAAATCCAACGCAGAATAACTCTTAACAACAGTTCCTACTTTAGGCTCAGTAGGCAAATAGACAGTAAATTCCTCTCTCGACGAATCAAAACTAAACTCACCAAGTCCCGTATCATTCCCTTCCTGCCATGTGGTACAGAAACGGGAACGATATCGGTTTCCGACAAGTCGCCCTTGGGAGTTTTCGAGAGAAAAGTTCTGCGAACGATTTATGATCCTTGACGCGTTGATAACAGATATACGGTAATATTGACATATATACATAGTTCAGCGAAAGAAGAGATTGCGGCTACACTGGCTAGGTCATGTCGTCCGAATGAATGCAGTATCCGTTGTTGGAAGCAGTTGGAAAGCTCCTCGTTGAAGGATCAGGTGGAGATCGATCAGGTTTCACTTGGTTCTGTTATAGTCGCTTAAGCTACGCTTACGCGAAACAGAAGAAGAAAATCTGAAAAAAATCGGCTGAATTATTTAGGAGTCCAATTATACCTACATAGTATATATACATTCATCTAATGTTCTCGTACATACAGTTGTTTTTAATCAGGTCTCTCCATCGATTTAATGGTACCACAGACACGTGATGCCTTCAGAATAAAAAAAGTCTAATGCGATAATCATAAAATTTTATTCTCCTGCTGAACGCACGCATACTCTTCGCGCATTCTCTTAATGTCGTAAGAGAATAAAATCGACTATTCCTCTTACATCTTAGCATTTTCGAAATCCTGTCTGTTGAGAACGGAAAAGAAGGCTTAAAACTGAAACGTTCTATGAGAGGAGATGTATTTGTTCGAAGCTCTACAGACTCCACTGCATGCAAAATAGGAAATGTTGATGATCTTTAGCGACTTCGTTAACATTAATTTGTTCTATTTATATTTACATTTATCTCGTATCTTAATATATTTTTCATATATGTATGTTCTATCTACTTGTTTTAGTAAAAATGGTAATTCTCTTTTCCATGTTTTATATTCATTTGCGTTTCTGAAACATGTTTTGATGAAGATTTATGTTACTATTCCACTAACATAAAAAGCTACAAATTAATACGTAATGACAGACCAGGAAGAGGAGGAAGTGGAGTTGCAATATTATGTAGGGACAGCTGTTCTATGAAATTACTTTGAATATCTGCTGATAGTGATATTAAATATTTAATTGTAGAAATAAGCGGAAAAAAATTCCAGACCGCTGTTCCTCGTGTGTACAATCCTCACCGAACTAATGTTGTTTTTAGATATAATTTCTTCATACATATGTGTTAAATATGATTTAGTTATGGTTTGTGCTGATTTGAATGTTAATCTTCTTGTCAATGACTCCTACACTAATAATTTACTTGACAATTTATCTAGTTGCTGTCTTTCTGTGGTTAACCGATCTCTTCTCGATTTGCAGTGAATTACTCTCCTAGTCTTCTTGACTAATTTATAACTTCTGACTTGACTATTATCTTAAAATTTGACTAATTAACTTTTGTATCTAACCATGATCTCATTTTCTGCTGTTTGGACATATTAATAGATTGTTGTTGCATAAATAAGACTATCTCATTTATAGATTTCCGCTTTGTCAACACTCATTTATTTATTTCTGAATTATATGGTGTAGTCTGGAACAAGTGTTGGAATATTCATCTACCGATGAAAAACTGGACTACTTAATGAAAGTCTTAAAGTCTGCCTACGAAGAGGCATGTGCCCCTTCGTACAATAGCTGATAAATCTCGGTCCTCCCCACGGTTTATCCCAAATTATCTGAAGTCAATTAAGTTACGAAATAAACTTCATTCCATATGGAAAAAGAAACCCACGTTGGAGAATTGGAATGCTTTTAAATCGGCTCGAAATAGAGCGACACTCGTTAGAAATGACAAACGAGCTTATTTTAACAAGAAACTAAATTCTGTTCACTCAACAAAGATTTTATGGCGTAACATTAAACGACTTGGTGTTCATTGGATGGTGAATGTCGAATGTTCCTTAGAAGCAAATGTAGTAAATACGTAGGCTGCTATATATATTTCTGGTCTAATAATGAAAATACGAATATTTATCAACGAAAATGGTTTTTTTTTTGGATTTGGCTCGTCTTGGAAGACCCACACGGTCGATTGCTGTTTTTTTCGGGCTCATATGCATAGATCCATGATTCGTCACCTGTGACAATCTTATAAACGTCTTTTGAAGCACCACGATCGTATTTTTTCAGCATTTCTTTACACCAATCCACACGAGCCTTTTTTGAGCGATTGTCAAATTGTGCTGGATCCAACGAGAACAAACCTTTCTTACGGCCAGGTGTTCATGCAATATCGAATGTATGCTGGTGGGAGAAATGCATAGGCATGCCTCTATCTGAAGATATGTTATATGACGGTCTTGCAGTATCAGTTCACATACGGCACCGATGTTTTCTGGCACAACGGCAGTTTTTGGACGACCTTCACGGAATTCGTCTTTGAGCGAGCGTCGGCTACGATTGAATTCGTTGTACCAGTTTTTCACAGTGGTATAGGATGGTGCTTCATAGTCACACAAAGATTTTAGTTCACCGATGCACTCTTGTCGTGATAATCCACGTCGAAAGTTGTGAAAAATGATCGCACGAAAATGTTCACGAGCTAATTCCATTTTTTGGCCGAGATGAGTTTTTTAATTCCCTGTAAATAAAACAATTCACGATTAAATGACAAAACGTTATGAGTGATGTTATGCTAAAAAATGTCAAACTTTCCAATGGAAATGTCAGATTGCACCTGGCAACACTTAGTGTTGCCTAGGCCAGACCTATATATAGCAGCCTACGTATTAGAAAACTCTTTATTTTAAGTTTTTGTCATAAGTCGCAGCTCTTCTCCCTTGCAGTGTTTGCAATCTGTTGTAATCTTGCACATTTCGTCACTCTTTAAGCTTGTTTGTTATTAAAATATTTATATCTAATAAAAGTATTTAAATATATACATACATACATATGTACATATATTTAAATATTAAATTCATACAAATATATGTATGTATATGTGCATTTTTTCCTTTCCATGTTATTTGACTTTTCGACCGTTAACGAACTTTTTGATGCCAGTCAGTTGACCTTTGAATGAAACAACAAAATAAATAGGAAACAAAATTTTTCAAGAACTCCAAGAACAATAGTATGCATATACATACCTATAAAAATATGTATAAATTTTTACGTAATATTTATACGCATGCATGTAACATGCATACGCATGCATGTATGTATGTACATATATATATATGTATGTATTGTACATTTATGATAGAAAAGTATATTTTTACTAAATATTCAAGAACTAAATGTCTCAGCTGCATTTTACTTTCACCTTTAACCTCAGACAAGTTGAGTAGGCGAGTCAAAATAGAAGCATATGGCACAACAAAGATGCATACATACATACATATATATGTATGTATGTACTCGTATATAGAAAACAATGTGAAATAGTAAAATCAAAAAAGCAATGAAAAAGCAAACAAAAGCGATTGCAAAGTTTGTAAGCACTCAATTTATGTAGTTAAATACATACATACATATGTATGTATATACTAGCGCATACATAAATAGTTACGATGGACCGAAATTTGGAAATCAAGAGTTTGTTGAGCTTACAAACACACACACACACACACACGTTGCATATTTGCATAAATATCGATTGAATTTGTTGTTGGTATAAACAATTAAATGAAATTTGTTAAGAGACAAATTTAATATAAATAATAATGCATATTTATATGCATAAATACGTACATATATATGTATATAAATATATGTTCATATTTAAATGAATTGAAATGCGTATTTTATTTATTAAAAAATTAACAATTTTATTGACAAATTTGAACATTTTCACAGCAATGAAACCAATTTTTAAATATGTAGTTACTATTGAAATAAAAGGAATTGTATTGATTTGTATACTTTCATACAAATGCACATTCATTTATTATTAGTACCATTTCAAATTAAATGTTTGCGAAATTAAATTTAAAAAAATATGTCATATACATATTTTTATTTATTTATTTATTTATTTAAATAATAATAACAAAGCATTAGTACAATAAGATTTTCATATCTTTTTTAGTACAATACCAATAGTGTGAAGAATAAGTTAATATTACTTTACAGATACATTAACAAAAATAATAATTGCATACAATGAACTGAACATGACAAAAATTTAAACAATTATTAAATGGTATTTTTTTAAGCTATTAGAATTAAGTTCAAGCATCGTAAAGTAAATTATGGTTGTATGGTTCTTGAAATTGCTCCTGTTTAATTTCCTCCTTAAATTAGCGGGAAGAGAATTCCATAATCGGCTAGCCTTGATGATTGCTGTGATTTATAAAATGGTATTACAATATTCCTACTCTGGCGGATTGAGTAAAAGATAACTTTGGAATAAAGATAGCTAGAAGATTGAGTCATAATGAGTTGGCATAGAATAATACAATTTCTGGCATTATGATAGTCCGCAATCGTACATCCCTAAATCTGATCTTCCCAAGGCGAGATGTGCTCATATTTGGAAAGACCAAACACATACCGTGTGAGGTTATTAAACATAACATCAATTTTATGAGCAGACGCACTGTCTTGTTTGCAGCAGTATACGACTTCAGAGTACATGATACCTGAAAGAATAATTTGCATAGCAAGTCGGCGTCTGGTAGCAGTGGGTGTATAGATAGTTGACTGCCTAAGATTCCTCAGAATGGGATAGACCTTACTAACAATTGAATTTACATCATCCATGCATGTAAGGTTAGAGTTAATAATGTATCCTAAGTTTTTAATCTTGCTGACTAGTTTTAAGCGACAATTATCTATGTACATTGGGGACAACAAAACTTCAGATTTGTCAGTTTTCAAGCATTAAGCATCCCTAAATAAGAGATCATTCCTCGATATAAAGCTAATAGTGTCACTGTGAGGTGCACAGTTTAGAAGGAAGGCATTACGTAGGCTGCTATATATAGGTCTGGCCTAGGCAACACTAAGTGTTGCCAGGTGCAATCTGACATTTCCATTGGAAAGTTTGACATTTTTTAGCATAACATCACTCAGAACATTTTGTCATTTAATCGTGAATTGGTTTATTTGCAGGGAATTAAAAAATTCATCTCGGCCAAAAAATGGAATTAACTCGTGAACATTTTCGTGCGATCATTTTTCACAACTTTCGACGTGGATTATCACGACAAGAGTGCATCGATGAACTGAAATCTTTGTATGGCTATGAAGCACCATCCTATAGCACTGTGAAAAACTGGTACAACGAATTCAATCGTGGCCGACGCTAGCTCAAAGACGAATTCCGTGAAGGTCGTCCGAAAACAGCCGTTGTGCCAGAAAACATCGATGCCGTACGTGAATTGATAATGCAAGACCGTCATGTAACATACCTTCAGATAGAGGCATGCCTATGCATTTCTCCCACCAGCATACATTCGATATTGCATGAACACCTGGCCGTAAGAAAGGTTTGTTCTCGTTGGATCCCGCACAATTTGACAATCGCTCAAAAAAGGCTCGTGTGGATTGGTGTAAAGAAATGCTGAAAAAATACGATCGCGGTGCTTCAAAAAACGTTTATAAGATCGTCACAGGTGACGAATCATGAGCCCGAAACAAAACAGCAATCGACCGTGTGGGTCTCCCAAGACGAGGCAAATCAAAAAAAAAACACACCATTTTCGTCGATAAATATTCGTATTTTCATTATTAGGCCAGAAATATATATAGCAGCCTACGTAAGAGGTGTTATTTTGAATACTTTGTCATTCCGGTAGATGTCACTTTTAAAACATTTTACGGTTGTCGTGAAGCATCTTATCGGACCGCAATAGAGAAATTGGTGGGAAAAAATGGAGCAGTTGTGTTAGTTTCCGGAAGAATAAACCACGTGCACGTCTCTCAAACACAACCAAAAATATTGCTGATGTAGCCCAAAGTGTTGAAGAAAATTCAGGTTTGTCCATTCATTTCATTGGAATTGGACATTCCACAAACATCATTACCTCATAATGACTTGGATCTTAAGGCTTCTAAAGTTCAGTTAACACAAAAACTCAAGCCGGCTGATCATCAACAATGTCCTGTCTTTGCTGATTGGGTCTTTGAAATGCATGAAAGTGACTCGGAATTCCATCGAAAAAACATCTTGACTGATGAGGCCCATTTCCACCTTGATGGCTATAAGGTAAACTGTCGCATCTGGGGCTCGGAAAATCCAAGATTGATTGTGGAAAACCTTCTCCATCTTCAACGTGTAACTGTTTTAAACGGTTTTTGGTTCGGCGGGGTCATTAGACCTCAGTTTTTTCAAAAATGAGGCTGGAGCAACAGTTACGGTGAATGGATTGCGCTATGGAGAGATGATTTTTTATTGCCGGAATGATGGATGGTATCAATCTGTATAATATTAACTTTCCACAAGACTATGCTACGTACCACACAAGCAACGAAATCATCGATCTTTTAAGGGAAAAGATTCCAGACGGGGTTATCTATCTCGAAGAGGTGAGCCAGCAAGCCATCGTACCTCAGGAATATAAGCCTGCCATCTTTTGCTCTTAAATCATGGCTGCTTCCGGATGGCTAGGACGTCTGTTAGAATGACGCACACGCACACCCTCGTTTCTTTCTGGGACATAGAGGGAGTTCTTAATAATATTTTACGAAAGCTATGAAATGGACTTAGGAGATCTTAGGTGTAAATATCTCCCTGGTTAATTTCATAAATTTGGTACTCCTGTGCAGACTGTAGCTCCAAGCGTGGGAGGTTGTCGCATCTGATGTTTAGTAACATAAGTAGATGAACTTGAGGCGGAACTGGAATCTTTTTTACAACGTTCTGAAATCTTGCGGTTAACTCGCTTTTGACAGATACTAATTTAGGGCGGAGGTAGAGTAATTGCATTCACCGATGATAATGCTGTAGTCTACAGAGGCAAGTTCCCACATATGTGGCTCGTCATTGGACGAAGAGGACTCTTCGAAAAGTATATTACTAATTTAATCGATGTGGTCTCGCAAGCAAAGTGGAACTTGTTCTCTTCACAAGGAGTTTCAAAATGGGCGTAGTTTTGGTCAACGGCTGAATTGGAAAGCTAAAAATTTAAATAGATCTGAGAAGGCATTTATCGCCCTCTTCATATGCAAAATAAAAGCTACTGGTAAGAAGTGAAGCTTTAGTACCAAAATCAAATTTCCTAAAAAGAGGAGTAGAATCGCTTAAAAAACAACAAAGCGGCTAGAGTCGATGGCTTACCGGGTAAGGGCTGACAAGGTGCAGGCATCAGCTTCTTTGCAAAAAATGGTCGGATGAGTGCATGCTCAACGATTGGAATTTAAGCTTGGTCTACCCAATCCAGTTACCGTGGGATAAGGCTCCTCAATTTCGCATATAAGCGAGCGTTTTGTGTGAAAGACTAACGTCCTCAGGCTTAGTAAACCAACCATTAATCAGATTTTCACCATTCGCCAAATCTTGGAAAAGACCCGTGAAAAGATGATCGGCACAAACTACCTCTTCGTCGATTTTAAAGCAGACTTCGGAGCTGCCTGAACGGCGCTATGTCTGAATTTGGTGTTCCTGTGAGTCAATAGAGAGGAAAACAATAAAGTTGATGTGACAACTAACTCAGTTAATCAGTCCGATCTACAGCTTCTGCGAGTATGCGTAAGTCTCTGATACGAAAGGAGAGTAAGCAGGAATTGCAAATTGCAACCAATATTAATGGGCGCCGAAAGTATTAGGGCTGTCACAAATTTAATTGAAATTGCCCATAATTTATACAGCAATCAACATGGTAATTAATGAACTTGCAAAAAAGTTGACATGCACACATACCTACATATCATACATACACATCTATGCATTGAAATTTTATAAAATTAAATGTGTGAGAATTCAGCGGATCTGAATTGAAATCCCGTCAAACCAGAAACAAATAAAAAATAAATGAGCGAGTGAGTAATATTTAGAAATTTTTAGCGATAAGGGTGGTCAGAAGCTGAACCAGTACACATATACCATACACTCATACTTATAAGGAACATTAAAATCATTAATATTCGACTATTCAAAAAAAAAAAAAATCATATACATACGTATGTACATATTTTCATTTCCAAAGTGAATGAATGGCGTTAAACAGTCAACTAAATGTGCATATCCCAGCGTAGCGAGCAAAAGTGGTTTTGGGATATGCATCATACACATAAACATATAAATACAAGCCTATCTGTGCAATTGATTGTTGATGTTGACTTGCACATAATTGTATATTACACACATACATACATACATATACCAAATGATAAATAGTTACTATCGCATTTAGTTATTTGACAAATTACTATTTGATTTGACAATCACTCGGTGCATACACACACACACGCGTAAACTTAATATTAGTTTACAAATAAATATATGGATGTACATACATACATATGTTTCTAGCAGAAAATATGATATCAGTGCGCATACGTAGTAACCCCGCCTTATCGCTTTCAAAGCGTGTGTAACAGCACACGCGATCTCGCTGTTGTTGCTGCTTGACTAGAAGCGCCTGCGTAATAGGGCGTTATCCCCCGGCTGCATGCTGTGTACTCGTACTTCAACATGCAAGAATAATCTCGTTACTATATTTTGGGCAAACAAGCAATGGTGACCCTGAGATATGAGCAAGTTCTTAATAATTTTGCGTTGTTAACTTGTAAACATGACAAAAATAATAGTTGAAAAAAAAAATTCTAAAATTAATTTTTGATTAACGTTTATCGCTAAGGGTGAGGAGAACAAGAAAGGGTGAAGTGAGGAGAAATTGGGTGTCACCACATTAAACAAAATAATACAAGAAAAAATGGAATGAAGGAGAAATAAAATAAAATAAAAGAGGAATAAAATAAAATAAAATAAAATAAAATAAAACAAAACGAAATCAAATCAAATCAAATCAAATCAACTAAAATAAAATAAAATAAAATAAAATAAAATAAAATAAAATAAAATAAAATAAAATAAAATAAAATAAAATAAAATAAAATAAAATAAAATAAAATAAAATAAAATAAAATAAAATAAAATAAAATAAAATAAAATAAAATAAAATAAAATAAAATAAAATAAAAGAAAATAAAATAAAATAAAATAAAGTAAAATAAAATAAAATAAAATAAA